>CM034244.1:30069432-30406932 GCA_019916065.1 Vitellaria paradoxa
TGCAATTGTTCCAGCATAGTGATGACCTTATTTTTGTAAAACCGTTCATTATTGCATTTGAACCCATTCATGGGAACAATTCACAGTTTAGAGGAATCATTAAATTTTGTTCAATATAAATACAACTCAATTTTATGGCATCTAAGATTTATTTTTTGCACTTACCAAAAAGAAAAAAAGATTTATTTTTTGCAAATTGCTGTTTCAATCTGGCTTCTAATTCTTAGTTGTGTTTGGTGGCATTTTATTTATCAAAAGTATTGTATTTGTTGGCATTTTGCTTTATCTATCACAATATTGTGTTTGGTGGCATTTTGCTTTCTGTTACACAGTTGCCTGGCCATTTTTGTTTTCTGTGTTCCACTATTGCTTAGCCCATAATTATTCATTTGGTGTTAATTGGTTTCATGCATTGTTGTTATTCATTAACTTTGGCAATGAAGAAATTGCACAAGAAAATCTAATATTTTTGGTATTCTTTTCAATTTCTTACCACTATGCCATCCCAAAAGAAGCAATGGCCTGCACAAGATCGAAGACTTGGGGATCAACTGGAGCACCCTGTAGGATTTTCAAGCAAAACAGATGACAAACTGTTCAATTGCCTTCTTCTTTGTTGGAATAATAGGATTTTCTAATTTTAGAATCATACCTTTGTAATTTTGGATATTGGTAGCTGTCTAATATTATTCTAATATTCTAACAGTCTCGATAGTTGGCTAGGAAGCACAGATTCACCGTCAAGGGTGTGTTGTGTGAGTGGGACACACTTGGGACACCAACGTGTGGTGGACTCATGTTGGATATGTGTCCGAATCATCTTTTGCTGTGTAAAGTTTTTCATTACTTTTTGTTTGGACACATTTTGGATACGTCATGGACTCATTATTGACAAGGTCTTTTTTACAATATGTGAAAGTTTTAAGTAGGGTTAACTTGTGAATAATATAAATTACAAAATAAAAGTAAAAAAGCACTTCATTATTTATATTTTGATGATTTGTTGAAATGTATTAATATTTTGGTTTATAGTTTCATGGAACAATGTTTTGTTAAAATTATTTTTTTACTTATTGTTTTGGATGAAATGAAATTATTATGTGACTTTTTTTTTTAAAAACTTTCTAGCTATGAAAATATGGTTTTAATTTTAATTAGTGTTATATTGCATTATCATTGTATTTGAATAAAGTATTATTATCTAAGGCATATAAAAAATATATATTTTTGTTGAGTCCCTGCTCGATGGATTTGTGTCGTGTTGAATTAGTATTTGTGTTTCTTAGATGGTTGGACTAATAACCCTTAACTCGGTCTGTCACGCCCTGGATTTCGTAATTCAAGTTCTGAACTTGATGTAGCACCACAGAGGCAAGAATACAATAATAAAATAAAAGTAAACAATGCGATGGTAAACGGAATTTATTTCAATATCATTCAAAAACTGCCATCTCTTACAATCTTTATCCCTTTATATAGGCTAGGGTTAAAGACCACATGAAGTAATATCCAAAAATAAATCAATCAAATCTCGAATTTTATGGAAAGCAAATAAATCACATCCCAAAATATTTTATGGAAAACAAATAAATCAAATCCCTAAAATACTGCTTTTCAAACTTAACCCATCCAATTCAAATTTCGTCCCTGCCTAAAATATTTGAATTGGAAACGGTTATCAAAGTCCCCATCATTCCCTCCGGGCTGAAAGGAACTCTGCTTCGCAAAGTGCTGAGGAAGATAATGTGCCAAGAGCTCAGATCAATGTCGTGGAACTCCTCCTCGGTAATCCCAGTAGCATCGGAGTCTGGTCTGTGCTTCCACCGGACAAGAAAACGCTGAAGGCATCCTTGAGGAGAAATGATGGTCTCAAAATCAAGCACATCAGTGATCTGCTCTACCTCCAGCTGTTGAAGAGGGGGTAGGGTTGGGATCGGTGAAGGAATAGAAGTGCCACCAGAAGGAAAAACTGGAGGCTCGAATGTGTCTCGGTAAGGTAACAAGTCCTCTATGTTGAAAACTGGACTAATACTCATATTAGTAGGTAAATCAATTAAATAAGCATTAGGGCCCAATTTGCTACGGATATGAAAAGGTCCAATGGCACGTGCATGCAATCTCTTGAAAGAATGTTTAGGGTAACGTTCTAGGCGAACACGAACCATAAGATGGTCCCCTTCATTAAATGCAACATTACGACGATGTACATCAGCAGCTAGTTTATAATTAAATTACTAGTAGCAATTTCCGTCTAATATCATCATAAATATCATTAATGTGTTAGATAAAGGATTCAGCTGATTGGGATGGTCAGCTATCAGAAGGTAAGGGAATAAGATCAATAGGCTGACAGGGGTAACACTATGAACACACTCAAAAGGACTTTTACCAGTGGAACAATTGATAGAGCTATTATAGGCAAATTCAGCATTAGGGAGTAACAAATCCCAAGTTCCCTAACGTTCCCGACTAGACATCTCAGCAGGTCTCCTAAACTTTGATTAACTATCTCAGTCTGACCATTGGTCTGGGGATGAAATGCAGAGAAAAATTTAAAATGGGTACCAAACAGTCTCCACAGAGTCTTCTAAAAATAACTTACAAACTTAACATCCCTGTCTGACACTATGGAAGTGGGTAGGCCATGTAGTTTGACAACCTCTTTAAAAAATAACTTAGCCACGTGAGAAGCATCAGCTGTTTTGATGCAAGGTATGAAGTGGGCCATCTTAGAAAATCGATCGACTACTATCATAATAGAATTATGACCCCTAGCAGTCCTAGGTAATCCAAGAACAAAGTCTATACTGACATTCTGCCATGGTGCGTGTGGAATAGGTAAGGGTGTGTATAACTCAGAGTTATGCTTTTTAGCCTTTACGACTTGACACATACGACACTGAGAAACAATTTTAGTCACATCTTTCTTTAAGGATGGCCAATAAAATCGATCTTCGACTAAAGCGATAGTCTTATCCCTGCCAAAATGGCTAGCTAATCCTCCTGCATGTAACTCCCAAACTAAAAAGTCGCGAATAGAAGTACGAGGAATGCACAACTTGGACCCACGAAACAAGTAACCATCGAATAAGAAAATCAACTAGTTCACGACGGTTACCTGTCTGGACGTCTTGAAAGATTAGGTCAAAATCGGGATAGGTCGGGTATTCGTCTTGGAGCCTATCAAACCCTATGACACGAACACTCATAGACTGTAAAGTGAGAGCAACCCTACTCAATGCATCAGCAACCTTATTCTCTACACTTGCGCGGTGATTGAGAACAAATGTATATTCTTGAAGAAATTCTACCCATGAAGCATGCTTATTACTCAATTTCTTTTGTGAATGAAGGTATTTTAGGGTCTGATGATCAGAGTATAGCACAAACTCTTGTGGTAACAAGTAATATCGCCAATGCCATAAGGCTCGGACAACAGCAAACAGCTCTTTATCATATGTAGTGTAATGCTTCCTAGATTCATTAAGCTTGTCACTAAAATATGCTATTGGCCGACCCTCCTGACTCAAGACACCCCCTATACCTACCCTAGAGGCATCACAAGCAACCTCAAAGACTTTGGAAAAGTCGGGATGTCTCAAAACAAGAGCCTCCACCATTCTCTTCTTGATTTCCTCAAATGCCCTAGTGGCAGCTGCGGTCCATTGGAAACTCTCATTTTTCATGCAGTCTGTGATGGGAGTCATAATAGATCCAAAACCTTTAACAAATCTTCGATAGAATGTGGCGAGTCCATGAAAACTACGAACCTCTAAGAAGACTTAGGTTTATGCCACTCAAGGATAGCCCTAACTTTCTCGGGGTCTGCTGCAATCCCTTGATCAGATATAAAACCCAAGGAAAGACACCTGAGACTGCATAAACGAACACTTGTTGAGATTGGCATAAAGTTGCTCAGCCTGCAAAATCTCAAAGACTTGCCGAAGGTGATCTAAGTGGTCTTTCTTTTTTACTATAGATAAGTATGTCATCAAAGTATACCACCAAAAATTTTCCTAAGAAAGGGCGTAGGACCTGAGTCATGACTCTCATAAAGGTACTAGGAGCATTGGACAATCCAAATGGCATTACTAGCCATTCATACAAGCCACCGGGAGTTTTAAGGGCAATTTTCCACTCATCGCCTAGTCTAATACGAATTTGAGGGTAGCCACTACGAAGATCTATCCTGGAAAACCAAAGGGAACCAGCTAAAAGGTCCAGTATATCCTCAAGGCAAGGAATATGAAACCTGTACTTGACAGTGATCTTATTAATGGCTCTATTATCAATGCACATTCTTCATGACCCATCTTTCTTAGGAGTCAGTAACGCAGGCACAACACAAGGACTAAGACTCTCTCGAATAGCACCCATTTGTAAAAGTTCTCCTACTTGCTTTTGTAACTTAGCATGCTCACTAGGATTCATCCTATAGTGAGGTAAATTAGGTAACTAGGATTTAGGTATGAAGTCTATAGCATGTTGAATGTCCCGCATAGGAGGAAGCCCCTTGAGAAGGTCTGTAGGTGTCACATCCTTAAACTGTTCAAGTAATTGAGCAAGTGTAGGGTCAAGAGCTTCAGAATTTGTAGATTGAACATGAAATACATTCTTAACCACTAAAGCTAACACAAATCCACACTCTGTTCCAATTTTCTCAGATTCTTTCCGAGTCAACAATTGGATGGTGTTGTTCTTTGGAGTAAGAGACAGTGAAACAGGCTTAGCTTGGGAACCTGACTTAAGTGGAGACTCAATGTCGTGTTCCCTTGGTTAAACAGGGTTCAATTGGATGGTCTTACCTTGGTGTTGAAAATTGTAAGTGTTAGATTGTCCATGATGTATCACGTCCATATCATAGAGCCACGGACAATCAAGTAACACATGCGCACGTCCATAGGAAGAACATCACACCACACTTTATTAGAGTAACTTCTCATTTGAAGAGTGACTAAACATCTGTGGGTGACAGATAGAGTAGTAGCGTCTACCCAAGCTACTCGAAAGGAATGTGGGTGTGGCTCTGGTGTAAGTCCAATCCTCTTAAGTGCCCGAGTGGATACTACATTCATGGTACTTCCCCCATCTATGACAATCTTACAAACCTTAGTTCCACACTTAAGGAAAGTTTGGAATATGCTAGTACGCTCCCAATCTTCCGCCTTCATAGGGGTTGATAAGATACACTGCATGACACCAAGATGGAATTCATCTTCAGCCTCGTGTTCCTCGCACCCATCCTCGGGGTTAAAACCATCTACTTGTTCAAACTCATTAGACTCAGGGGACGGATCTAGACCCTGACTGAGTACAAGTGATCGCTGTGGACACTGTGCGGTAATGTGTTCCCTCTTATGATAGTTATGACATTGGATATTTGAAGCACCAGGGCGAAACCGAGAAAAATTAGGCTCAGTAGTGTGTCTACCCTGATTTCCCAAGTCAGGACTGTTACTTCCCCGTGAAGTAATTGTACCAGCTTGTAAACTCCTACTCGGTTTCTGAGAAGAGAATGACTTATATTGTTGGGATTGAGAAGTCATCCGTCTAGGGGTGGAGAGTTTATACAGTTGTTCAATTGATAAAGCCTTGTGAAAGGCGTCCTCCAAAGAGTCGGGAGAAAACAAACTTACTTCTCTTTTGAGTTTAGGGCGTAACCCATTAATAAATCTACCCACTATTCGCCAAGACTCTTCTCTAATGTCACATCTCATAAAAAGACCCTCAAAACTAGACATGTACTCAGTGACACTAAGAGATGCTTGCCTTAAATTCATTAATTGATCGTTCAGTTGGTCTCTATAGTAGGCAGAAAGGTACTTCTCTTGCAATCTAACTTTCATGTCAACCCAGCGATTAATGGGTGGGGCCCCAAATCGCTCTCTCAGTCTGAACACGCTGCCAATACCGCTTGGCAGAACCAACTAACTTCATTTAGGCAAACATGACTTGATGTAAGTCGGACATACGATACCACCTAAAGTAATCCTCAATCTCAAGAAGCCAATCAGAAAAGACACCGTGATCTAATTGTCCATCAAAGGATGGAGCTTCAACTTTAACAGCCTTGACTATATTGTTAAACTCATCTTGGTGGTTTCTAGGATATTGCATAGGTAGTCGAATCTCATAGTTATCCCTATACGGTTTATGATCTGTGACACGATCAACGGGAGAGAATCTATTACCATAACCTAGAATAGAGTTTGCATCATCCTCAATGTCTCTCCCATGAGGACCTCGAGGAAGTTGCATTTGGCCGTGACTACCTGGATAAAATCCAACAGAACCAATGGAACTGTGGGAAGGGTCTAACGTCTGCTTGGGAGCAATAGGGATGTCGTCCCTCTGATCATCTACTTGACGTTTGCCTAACGCTCTAGCTAATCTATCAAAGTCCTCACGGAGTTGGTTCATTGAATCCTATAGTGTGTTCATGTTTTGTTCTAGGGTAGAGACTTTTTGTTTTATGGTAAAAGGGTTTGGTGAATGAATATGAGGTATAGTACGAAAGGGAAGGAGATGGATACTGATATTTTTTTTTTTGGCAAGGGAGGGTGAGATAGAAATTTTATGCTAATGTTAACTCAAATTGAAATAAGTAATTAAAGATTATACTAGGCCAAAGTAAAATGTCACAAATATGCAAGTAATGAAAACGATGAGTATGATTGTGTTCAAATTTAGGATAATAGGGGTATGGGAAATGGTGGCTCTCAGTAACCTCTCAAGAAATAAATTTAATGTAGGTCAAAAAGAGCCCGAAATGCGAATTTAATATTTTTCCTAACCAAACAGAATATGTAATCACAGTTTGGAGTAGAGGACACGTATTGTTGCGAAGCACAAACTGTTTTAGGGTTGCCGGAGGTTCTCTGAAAAGTCGTTGGAGGTCGCCGGAGCACATGTCAAATCACTGGAGTGTGGTGGTTATTTTGAACTTCGCCGAAGGTTGCCGGAAAAGTCGCAGGAGGTCGTCGGAGTCACCGGTGAGTTTCCCGGAGGCAGGTGGTGCCAATGGTGTGGTTCGCCGGAATTAAATATTGGTAAAACGCATGAAAACGTACTTGAAAGGTTTGAGAGTGCGTAGAGCGATGGCGGCGGCTGCGGTAATTGCTGCGGCGGCTGCTGTTTAAGATCTGGCATTGAATCTATTGCAACAATGGTGTACAACAGCTTAGGTTATTTGAGTGGGCATAGTGATGAAAACTAGGGTTCGTTGGAAGAGTGGGTTTCTGATGAGGACATCAATTTTAAATTTATTTCTTATTATTATTATTATTATTATTATTAGTTATTATTTGGACCCATTTGTTTTGAGTTTTATTAATAATGAGTTTATATTATTAGAGGTTATTTGGACCCATTTGTTTTTGGGCTATTTTAATGTCGGTTTATTTTATTTTAGGCCTTTTGTGTTAGGCCCATGATGTTTTCTATTTAAACCCTAATTAAGGTTAACAGAAGGGGATTTGATTGATTGAATAATATTGGTGGCTGTGTTTTTATTTCCCCTCTTTTCTTCTAATTCTTCTTCTCTACTTTCTTCTTTCTCTTGCTTTCTCTCTATTCTTTCTTTACTTTCAATTGTTGTTCCGCATCAACTTGGTATCAGAGCGAATCCCTGGTGCAAAAGAAAAATATCAAATCACTGTTTTCAGCTGTGAGAAAAAAAAAAAAAAAAAAAAAAAACCCTAGCCGCAGCCGCAGCCGCTGCTGCTGCCATTGGCGTACGCATCTTCACCCTCAAGACCTTCGTATACACTTTCGTGCATTTCTGGCTACACCCAGCTCCGGCGACCTACACCACCGGAATCGCCTCCCTCCAGCGACCTCTCCGGTGACCCCAGAATTTTCTGGCGAAGCTCCGGCGACTCTCCGGCGAAGCTCCGGCAACTTCCAGGACACTCCAGGACACTCCGAAACATTTTTTAGGACACTCGGGACATTTTTGGGGCCCCTTTACATCAAATCAGGTGCACTTGTTCCTCACCTCTCCTTTGGTATTACAATCTATGCACTTTAATAGTATTATTTTATCTGTGTGGTACCTTAACATCCTTTATTCGCTACTCAACCTATAACTTATAATATCACATTGAACCAAATTTTATTAGCCTCCGATCCACTTTACCTAGACCACCTTCATATTATTTGTTCTTTACATCCATAGCATTTTAATATTATTTTGTCACCTTTCCTATTTGATTAATTGGCTATAAAAAAAAAAAAAAGGTTTCTTTGCCCTCAATTTTAATTGTGAGTCTGACTAATTCGTGGGATTTAATAACTAGTGTTGAGACCTCTCTTTTAAACTTTTGGAAGATAAATTAGTCTACTAGTTGCATTACATTGAATTCGGATTTTAACAAGTTTCCCAACAAAAAAAAAAAAAAAAAAAAAAAAATTAAAAATTACATTTGGCTTAAAATTTTGTGATCATTCACTTGCATTAAGGAGTTGTTTATTGATCTCAATAGTTGTTAGTTGAGTTAGTGTTGCATGCAATTGCGTAGTGGTCGTATTCTCACCCATAGCTCACCTATAGTAAGATGAGTACCCCCGAAGGTAATGATCGAATAGTTCAAATTCTTGAGGGACTACAAACTCAAATAACGGCACTTCATGCTGAAATGAATGCTAGTCGTCAGGCTACCCAGGAATTACTTAATTGAGTAATAGCCCTGGAACAATACCACCGTCTGTCGGATGGTGACCTTTCGGATGTGCCTGGCAGTTTGAATCACTGCGGTAGAAGAGAGGATAGGGTACCTCCTAGGTATAATCTTGTTCCTCGGAATCGTGAGAGAGATCGTGGAAATTTTGGTCCTCAAGATGAGGCCTATCTTCGTCAAGAGGACCGTCTCTTTAAAAATATTAAATTAGATGCCCCTACTTTTGATGGTCGACTAGATCCTGTCATATTTAGCCAGTGGATTAGAGATATGGATCGATATTTTAACTAGTATAGGTTCACAGAGGAAAGAAAAGTGGAGTTTGCGAGTATGAGATTATCGGGTAATGCTCAGCTATTTTGGGAGAGTGTTGAAGATCTCTTGGCAAGGCGCCACACGCCCCCTGTTCGAACTTGGGATGAAATGAAATGCCGCCTCCAAGAGAAATACTTACCTAGATCGTATAAGATTAATTTACTAGATCAGTGGAATAATCTTAAGCAGGGAAATAGGTCTGTAACTGAGTATGTGACTCAATTTGATGAATTTCGAATGCGGTGCAATATCATAGAGGATGAGTCCATGACCTTGAGTAGATTTAGACAAGACCTCCACGATGACCTCAAGAGAGAACTTGTTCTTAGAGGTGTGACCACTCTCGATCATGCTTACACCTTAGTTCAGGACTATGAGTTGGTTACCAAGGGTCCCAGTAGACCAAGTTTCCATAGTAATTCTTCCTCACACCAACTTTCCTCTTCAAACTCTAAGTCAGTTCTAGGTCTCCCTCCACCTGGTACTCAATCATTGAATGAGAACAAAGGAAAAGGTACAATGACTAATGCCCCAAGGAACTCATCCCGTGTGCAATGTTTCAATTGTAGGGAATTTGGTCATGTGTCCGCTAACTGTCCAAAGAAAGCCTTAGTTATTGGAGAACATTCGGGGCACATTGATGATGACCACTTAGAAGAACAAGTGTATGAACCTAATCTTGAGGACTTTGGTGATTTAGAGGACGACTGTGGTGATACTGTTCTAGCCTGCATTAGAAGTTCCACCCTTCCCACCCATGTTGATCTTTCATATGATAGCCTTGATACCCCACGATTAGGTGTAGTACGTTGTACTCTAACACAGCCTAAGGAGGCTGATGATTGGCGTCGTCATTCTATTTTTCATACATTTATCAAGATCAATAGTAAACCCTGTAAAGTCATCATTGATAGTGGGAGTTGCATCAATGTTGTTTCCGCGAGTACCATCTCCCGCCTGGGGTTGAAACCCATCCCTCACCCTAATCCCTATAATGTTTCATGGGTTGATACCTCATCTATAGCAGTGAAAGAACGCTGCTTGGTGCCTATTCAGTTTTTTGAGTATAAAGACCATATCTGGTGTGACGTAATCCCTATGGACGTTGGTCACATAATTTTGGGACGACCTTGGTTGTTTGATATGGATGTAACCATTCGCAGTCGCACAAACTCATGTTCTTTTGTATTTAAGGGAAAGAAAATTCACCTCAACCCTCTGCCTCCCAAGCCTGTTGATCCCCATAGGGAAAAGAAAGTTGTGGAGACAAAAGGGTTGCATATAATTAGCCTAAAAGAATTTGAGCATGAGGTTGTTAGGGAGTCTGTTGTGTTTGCAGTCATCGTTAAAGAAGTTTCTTCAGATTCTCAGCCTCTAGTTCCTGAAGAGACCCATCAGGTACTTCAAAATTTTCAAGATATTTTCCTTGAGGATTTACCTGATCACTTGCCTCCTCTGCGTGACATCCAACATGCCATAGACTTTGTTCCAGGATCATCCCTCCCGAACTTACCTCATTATAGAATGAATTCTTACCAGCATGCCGAACTACAGCGACAAGTAGGTGAACTCCTTCATAAAGGGTTTGTCCGTGAAAGCCTGAGCCCTTGTGCTGTCCTAGCTCTCTTGACGCCAAAAAAAGATGGCTCTTGGAGGATGTGTGTCGATAGTAGAGCCATAAATAAGATCACTGTGAAATACTGTTTCCCCATTCCTAGGTTAGATGACATGCTAGACATGATGGCAGGTGCCACAATGTTTTCTAAGATAGATCTTAAAAGTGGGTATCACCAAATTAGGATTAAGCCAGGAGACGAGTGGAAGACAGCATTCAAGACGAAGGACGGTCTTTATGAGTGGTTGGTAATGCCTTTCGGGCTTTCTAATGCCCCTAGTACTTTTATGAGAGTCATGACCCAGGCACTTCGGTCTTTTTTGGGACGATTTTTAGTGGTCTATTTTGATGACATCCTTGTATACAGTAAGTCTAAAGAGGAACATGTGGATCACCTATCTCAGGTTTGTTCTGTTCTTAGGAAGGAAAAATTATATGTTAATCGGAAGAAATGCTCATTCTTTGTTGATAAAGTTTCTTTCTTAGGTTTCATTGTCTCCTCTGTTGGAGTTGCTGTTGACCCTCAGAAAATTCAGACTATTGTAGATTGGGCCAGACCTACATCCATTCATGATGTTCGAAGTTTTCATGGGATAGCCTCTTTCTATCGCCGTTTCATCAAGGGTTTTAGCACAATCATGGCTCCTTTAACGGAATGTATGAAAGGAGGTGATTTTAAATGGACGGAAGAAATTGCTAGGGCATTCAGGGCTATAAAGAAGAAAATGACGGAGGCCCCTGTGATGCGTCTTCCAGATTTTTCTAAAGTGTTTGAGGTAGAGTGTGATGCTTCAGGTGTGGGTATAGGTGGTGTTCTTAGCCAAGAGCGTCACCCTATTGCCTATTTTAGTGAGAAGCTAGGTGAGGCTAAGCGAAGATACTCTACCTATGACAAGGAGCTATATGCAGTAGTCCAGGCTTTACGACATTGGCGACATTACCTACTCCCTCGGGAGTTCGTACTCTACTCTGATCATGAAGCCTTACGATATCTTAACTCTAAAAAAAAGCTTAATTATAGGCATGGTCGTTGGAGTGAGTATTTACAAGCCTATTCTTTTGTTTTAAAGCATAGGAAAGGAATTGAGAACTTAGCCGCTGATGCTTTAAGTAGACGCATTTCGTTGTTAACTGCTATGAGCGTTAAAGTCATAGGATTTGAAAGGCTTAAAGAAGATTACATGTCATGCTCTGACTTTAAAAACATTTATGTGCCAGTGCTTGAGGGCCGATTTGACCCTTCTAGTGACTTTCGTCTTCAGGATGGTTTCCTCTTTAAAGCTAATAAATTTTGCATCCCTAGGACGTCCGTTCGTGATTTCATAGTTTGGGAGACTCATGCAGGTGGTCTCGCTGGCCATTTTGGGCGTAATAAGACTATAGAGGAAGTTGAGCGTCAATTTTATTGGCTTAGTTTGAAAAGAGACGTGGCTAGAATTATTAGTCAGTGTCGCACTTGTCAGTTAGCCAAACAGAAAAAGCAAAACACTGGCCTCTATACACCCCTTCCTGTCCCTAGTTGTCCGTGGCAAGATGTGAGCATGGATTTTGTACTTGGTCTTCCTCGCACTCCTAAAAAGCACGACTCCATTTTTGTTATTGTGGATCGTTTTTCCAAAATGGCCCACTTTATTCCTTGTAGTAAAACCTCTGATGCTTCTAGGGTTGCACGGTTGTACTTTGATGAGATTGTTAAGTTGTATGGCCTTCCTAAGACTATTGTGTCTGACAGGGACGTGCGCTTCACTGGTCATTTTTGGAGGACCTTGTGGCACTTGGTTGATACTAAATTAAACTTTTCTGCTGCTTACCATCCTCAAACAGATGGCCAAACTGAGGTAGTCAATCGTAGTTTAGGAAACCTTTTGAGATGTTTGGTCAAAGAAAACCCTAAGAACTGGGATCTAATCCTCCCTGTGGCCCAACTGGCTTATAATAGTTCTGTCAATAGGTCCTCAGGTATGAGTCCATTTGAGGTTGTGCATGGCTACAAACCTAGGAAACCATTAGACTTGATTCCCATGTCTATGCATTCCCCTGTGTCTATCTATGTTGCTCGGACCCCGGACTTGAATCGGGTGCGGGTGTGAATTTAGGTATCGGATAATGCAAGTCTAGAGAGTAGAGGATATGCGGATATGGATCTGAATTCGGATACGGGTACTGAGATACGCCACGTAAGTTTTAATTATTTTATAAATTAATATTATAAGTATATATTTTTAATTATTTGTCGTTTACTCTTTCGTATCCCATGTAATTTTTAATTATTTTATAAATTAATATTATAAGTATATATTTTTAGTTATTTGTTGTTTGTCCTTTCATCTACTGACTCTCTCTCTTTCTCTCTCTCTATACATAATACACAAAATAGAAGAGAAAAAGTCTTTGTACACAAATGGAGGAGCAAAAGTCTCGCATGAGAATGTTTTTATTAGTGTAATTAATATTAATGTAATTAATAGCTTGCTTGGGACATGTGACTTTTATTTAATATACATAAAAGTTGTAAAATTGAATTATCTTTGTGTAATCAACACAAAGAAGACAAAAGGTTGAAGCCATCCAAAGAACCCTTTGGATGAAGAACACCATGGCCGGAGAATGCCATTGCCAGAGAAGTCAAAAATGGATGATTCCTTCAACTAATCATCTCAATTGTATCCAGATTGAAAGTGCCGTACTCGACTCCACACCCGCACCCACACCCGCACCCCACTCGCACCTGAGTGGGTACTCCACAGTTTTGGAGGGTCCGCGCAACTTAGGTGTTTATGACTGCTGAGTCTTTTGCACAACATTTACATGATTTGCATATTGAGATCAACAAACAACTTGAAGCGAGTAATGCATCTTACAAACTTCGAGCTGACGCACATAAAAGACATATTGAATTTAATGTTGGGGATTTTGTTATGGTTCGAATTCGCTCGGAACGGCGTCCATCTGGGCCCGGTTCCAAATTGCATCCTCGTAGTGCTGGTCCTTTCAAAATTTTAAAACGGGTGGGTCTAAATGCTTATATTATTGATATTCCACCAGAATTTGGTTTTAGCTCTACATTTAATGTTGAGGACCTAGTTGCTTATAAAGGCCAAACTATTATCCCAGTTAATCCTTTTGCTTCTTCTCCAAATGAGCCTAACCTGAGCCTGTATCCTTTCCAGTTGAACCCAACCATGACTGTATTGAACCTAACCATGAAACCAATTATGAGCTTGATTCTGTCCCTGAGCCTATTTCCTTACCTACATCAACACCTGTTAATTTCTCACACACAGATAAAATTGATACTATTATAAGTGACCAGGTTGTTTTTACCAAGGAAGGACCGGTTCAGCGCTATCTGGTTCGTTGGGTGGGCCGACCCGATTCTGATTGTACTTGGATATCTAGTGACATTTTGCAGCGCATTGATCCTGATTCTTTGGAGTTTTATCGTAGTCAGCAGGATCTTTCTTCTCCAGCAGCGAGCCATACCAAGGTTATATTACCTCCCACGCGTGTCTATGAGCGTCGGAGGACAGTAGCATAGCACCTTAGCCTGTGGCTAGGTGATTGACTGACAAAGGCCTTGGTTCGGTTTTCACTCGACAGAGCCGAGTTCTTCTTAGCCCGGGAGAGTTGATGAGAACATCAATTTTAAATTTATTTCTTATTATTATTATTATTATTATTTATTTGGACCCATTTGTTTTGGGTTTTATTAATAATGAGTTTATATTATTAGAGGTTATTTGGACCAATTTGTTTTTGGACTATTTTAGTGTCGGTTTATTTTATTTTAGGCCTTTTGTGTTAGGCCGATGATGTTTTCTATTTAAACCCTAATTAGGGTTAACAGAAGGGGATTTGATTGATTGAATAATATTGGTGGCTGTGTTTTTCTTTCCCCTCTTTTCTTCTAATTCTTCTTCTCTACTTTCTTCTTTCTCTGGCTTTCTCTCTATTCTTTCTTTACTTTCAATTGTTGTTCCGCATTAGTTTCTGACGGATATTGAGAGCTGTAAGATCTTTTGGCTCTGATACCACTTGATGTAGCACCACAGAGGCAAGAATACAATAATAATATAAAAGTAAACAATGCGAAGGTAAACGGAAATTATTTCAATATCATTCAAAAACTGCCGATCCCTTACAATCTCTAACCCTTTATATAGGCTAGAGTTAAAGACCACATGAAATAATATCCAAAAATAAATCAATCAAATTTCGAATTTTATGGAAAGCAAATAAATCACATCCCAAAATATTTTATGGAAAACAAGTAAATCAAATCCCTAAAATACTGCTTTTCAAACTTAACCCATCCAATTCAAATTTCGTCCCCGCCTAAAATATTTGAATTGAAAACGGTTATCAAAGTCCTCATCAGAACTACACATGTAATTAACAATAATCAACAAATAAACTATCAGAGCCATACAACTATCTTGGAGCAGACATCATAATAGAATAATAATAAACAAAAGTCTCGGTCTCAACCGGGCAATGATGTTCCCACCATGTGAACCAAAATAATATCTAAGCTCATTAGTTCTTTACAGCCATATTGAAATAATATCTGATACAAAATAATACAACTCCTCATAGTTACAAAATAATATCTCAAAAATAACATCAACTCAATGTTGGGCTCACCTAAGCGTCAGTTTCCACACTGGTAACAAATCTGTAGGGCCATGGGCACTAAATCGATGTGTGCGCATGATGCACATATAATAGGAATAATATGAAAGAACATGCCTTAGCATGCTACTATCGTGCAACCTATAATATCAATAACTGATAATAATCAAAGCAGTCATTACATAACCATGTCAACATCATAGTTCATATCTCATTATCAGTTATTTCTTTGCATTCATTAACCATCATTTCATCATATTTACACTTACACATAAGACAACTAACCATACAGGTTGTCTCGTGGGCATTGAGCTCAGCCTCAAACATTAATCTCATTCTTTATGTGTCTAACCCAAGGAGGTACAATCCCTCACCTATCGTATTGGGATGTGCTTGCAAAACTTTGTTGCGTCAAGTTCTCTTCGCGTATGGGTCTCAGCCCAAAGGTCACATATGAATCAACTTTATGCGTAGTTTTATGGTCTTTCAACCCAAGGTTACCCTCCTAGTTCTAGTGTCTTGTATACCAAGAGTAATAATGCCATCACCTCACATCTCATATCATATGCCACACATGGGCCATAATTCATCTCAAATCATTTTTCTTTCATTTCATTTTGTCATCTTTTAAGTTCTACATTGAAAACATCACCCTTTAAAATCACTTTAGAAAACCAGTATCATTTTTCTTTTGAAAACTTTGTTTGTTTTGAAAATATTTCAAGAAATAACTGGGGGTTCTTTGTCATGTGCACGCAAGGCAACACCTCGTGCACGTGGAGAGGTCCTCAACAATCTGTGAGCATTAACTGGGGGTTCTTTGTCATGCACACACAAGGCAACACCTTGTGCACACGGAGAGGTCCTCAACAATCCGTGAGCATCAAACCAAAGGTTGGTGCATATGATAGGCATAGGGTATAGTCATGCGCATGGAGAAACAAGGCTCATGCACACGCGAAGTAACACCTCTTGCACATGGAGTCATCTAGTTTAGGCCATGGGCATGAGGTGCCAAGCCACAAGTCATGTGCACAACCAACCTCTTGTCCTAGCAAGCTGTCATGCTTTGTTTTTTGCCTCTAGTTTTCGAAACTTGTTTCTTCTGATTTGACGCAAAAAACCTTCCATGTTTATATTCATTTTCAGTCTCTATTAGTATACCACCATAACCATAACTTCAATTTATCAATTCATCAAGTATATATCATGAATCAAACCTACCATTCATCATCCTCTTCCTCAAACTCGTGTTTATACACATGTATGTAATATATTAACTTCCATTTCATGCATGAAACACACTAAACAACATAATCATCATCACCGTAAGCATGAATATATCATGTAAACAATAATAAAGGAATAAATTCCCTGCCTTAAGTTGCTCGGGAAGGAAGAGCAAGACTTGGTAATATGCTCAGGAATGCTGAAAACCAATTATGATCACCATTAACACCCCCAACACTAAATCAACAGTCTTAACATACTCAACTCAACCTTAATTTTCTTTTAGAAAAGGAAGGAACGCTCAATTTTATATAACTAACTCGCTCACAAAGTTGACCTCTCTCTTTCTGTTTTCTGTATCTTACACGAAGACACACACCCCACATCATATACAAAGACATGGAATACTTCAAGGTGAAGTAAAGGAGTGCAAGTGGGTGAGGTGACCTTGGTTGGTAAAGCTAAGAATCTAGGCTAGGTAGGTTGTGCGGGGAATTAAATAAAAAGGAAGTGTTGGCCGAAAAACCAGAAAAGTGAATTGTAACTTGCAGGTGCCAGCTGTGATGGGCACACCGGGAGAAGCTAGACATGCGCACAAGAAAATGTTGTGCCCACGGGGATATACTGGTGTGCATGGGACAACCCCAAACCCAAATCAAGCTTAGACTCCAACAAAAACCAACTCCAAACCAGGAACCAAGCAACTGAATCAATTTATGCACCACACTAATCATGTCATCATGTTACCGTGATAAATCATAATCAAATGCATCAGGAATAAATTAATATATATCAAAATACGGGTCGTTACACAATCACTCTTCTAGCATACTCAACGGTTAGGGTTTAAAAACTTTGTAAAAGAGCTCTCTTAAGACAATGGATGTGGCCTGTTATCTAGCTTTTCAGAAATCTCTAAATTTTTGTTACCAAAGAAAATGAAAGAAAAAGCAGTGATAAATGGTGGCTACCTGAAAAATAAATTGCATCTGACTTTCTGAGAGGTGAAATGATCTGACTGTTAATATTATGTCATAGATTAAGGATACAAACCTAAAGAAGAAGAAGTTTTGAATAAACAGCTGCCGCTCATTATGCATAGAAAAACCTTAAACAAGAAAAAGAAATAATAAGCCCTTTGTAGTACGGCAACTACAAAAGATTTGTATTACTAAAGTACCCTTAATGCTAATAGGGCTAAACTATACTAATTATGATAATACTAACGTGCCAAACTCCAACCTTCTCAAGCTTGGTTTGGTTGATCTTTGGTCTTGATCAAGCCTGCCATGGACTCGAATTTGTAGTTCAACCCATTTTTTTTTTTTTTTTTGGAGCTCAGCTCACTTTTTTACTGAGCACTTTTAGCTTAGCTTAACATCATAAACAAGTTCTCTATTCCATGCGAGGGCTCAATTCCCAAGACTTCTCTGAATTCACCTAGTGTTGACAGGCAGTTACAAAATTGTTTCAGTGACAAGGCTACTTGAATGGAATTAAAAAGGAAAATTTTGTTTTGTTGATTGGTCTATATTTTTTTTAATTAATTATAATGCTTTTCATGTGCGTCTAAATGATGGGAACATGTCTCTTAAGAGTGTTCAACTCAAAAAAAATTAACAAATAATAGTTAAATGAGTGTCCAACATGTGTTGATAGTGTCCGGTGAGTGCCGGTGTCTAACAAGGATGCAACACAATACATTACGTTCCTAGAAGTGTCGATGCTTTTTATTTTTTAATTCAATACTATAGGTTTACAAGTATATTATTGAACTCCATTCAACTTTAGGTAGTTGAACCTCTGTTTCCATGATTGTCTTGTGGTATAGTAGAAAATTTGCCTCTTCATTCTTTGCATTTTGCAAAATCCAATATTATTTTCCAAACTTAAATATCAATATAATACACCTCCATAACTTGTATAAGGCAATGATTTCAAAGATTGAATCATGTTTCTGCAGACACACATCAGAACCTCCCATGCTACAGATTGCATTTCAGTATACGGTTGTTGTGCCTCCTGAGCAGCTTTCCAGTTCAGGCCCCAGTTCTGCAAGTAGGTAGGGTTGTTTAAGTATTTTGGTAGTCCACAACTTGAATTTGGTTTTCTTTATGGTCATATTATTCTAAATTGTTTTGCATTTACCATCTGAAGTCGTTCATGATTGCCACTATTTCATATTTTAAAAGCAGTTAGATCAGTTTTGAGTGGTAGTCAAGGTTGCTTCTTTTAGACTGTTCAATTTTGGTGCCTAAATTACCTGGTTGTGCAATAACAAATTTCTTTCTCCAAGCTCATAATTCTTTAAAAAAATGTTATTTTATGTTTTTACATAATCACCCAAGCAGGAAGGTGATTGAATTTACTTATCAGGGTATATCTAGTTTTGATAGTTATATGCAAAGCTGTTAACGTGAATATTCACATTCCCTGAGGTTCCTTAGTCTAGATAGCATCTTTTAGACTTGTTCCATTGTCAAACCAAAGATGATTTTATCAGGATAGCTCCAATATAATCAGTATATTGGTTGCTTCATATGGTAGTTTGGTTTTAATAGAATGACCAAGCAAGCAGCATGACTGCCTCTTATTTTTTTGGATGAATTGGTGGTTTGGCACCTTGTTGAAGTAGATAGTATGATAAAATTTAGAATGCATCCAGAATTGGTGCATATGAACAGTCAAAATTGTTGCAAGGAGACCGATGAAAAGAAGTGTTACAAGGAGCATAATTTTTAAATATTGGTGGTTAAAGAGCACAGGAGATACCTTGATTCATAGGGCTTCATATCTATGCTTATTTAAAAATAGTGATGCTATTGTGCTCCTTGAAAATTAACCAACAAAAAAATATCTCACCTCCAAGAAAGTAGCTTTACCTTCTGGTCTATGTACATGGACTCTTCTAAATGTAGGAAGTACCTGAGTTTGATATGCACTTAACACAAGCTTGTGTAGTAAATTGATAATTTTTTTTTTGGTGCATAAAACACCAATATTATGCAGGCAAATTCTCTATTGCATATTGTAAACACCATTTTCTCCAATAATAATGAGTAGTTAGAATGAGTTTCAAAAATAAGTAGCACTTGGTGCAAAATGAGGTATAGAATCAGTTGCACCTAATACAAAATCAGTTGCACTCAAACCAATTTAGGTCAAAAAATTCATTATCTAGTTCGTTGACTTAAAGAACTAGAAAACCCATTTTCAATTTGGTTCTGGTTAAAGATTGTCCCTTTTTCTTTATGCATTTCCTTTAGGTCAAGTAATATGCATTTTCCAGTTCGTTAAAGGTCCCTGTTTTTCTTTTTCCCTAGGACTTCTTCTCATCTTTGATCCATTAAAGATTTTGCTTGAGTTGGGTTTGGTTCGAGTGCTCTCTCCTTTCCTCCAGCAATCTCAATTACGAAGAAAACCCTAGCTTCTCTCTCTTCAAATGTGGTCTTGTGCAAGAGTTAATGCTTAAGGCTATTTTTTTTCTTGGGGGGGGGGTTTAGTTGAAAAGTTAAAGTCCATGGGTTGGAATTTAAAATTTTAAACTTGACTACTTTTGAATTTCAGAAAATGTGTTTATGAAAATTGAATTGTTTTGTCAAAACTTTAGTTTTTTGTAATTTTTCCTGAATATTATCAGTATAGATATATAAGTTATATTCTGGTATTATTCTCCTATTTAGAGTTAGGGTTTGATTTCTTTCCAAATTTTTATAGGATTTTTATATGATTGGTTATTCCTTACCTATATTGTACAAGATTTTTACTATTAGAAATCGATTCTTAGGCTCCCAGTTAGGATTTGTTAAATAAGAAAATGAAAAGAGAGAAAAAAAAAAAAAGAAAGAGAGAGAGGAGCTCATATTATCTGACTTGGTCAGTTTTATGCTGGTATATATATGTATTTGATAGATACAGCTGTTTTATGCAGATATTTATATCTGTTAAAAGCACATACCTAACATTCTTACAAGCTCTATAAACTTTCTTTGGCTTTGGGACCTTTTACTCACATGGCAGCTGTCATATTGACAATACATCTGGAGATTCTTGTAGCTGACACCTAGACCCTAGTTCAGTATGTAAAGCTTGTCGGATGATTGTTCCAAAATTCTGGCTTCTAGTCCTTGCTTGAGCTTGTGGAATTTTCTTCACCTTAACCTTGTATGGAGAAAGATAAATTAAAGATTTTATAGTCCATATTCTTTTCAATTTCATTTCTCTATTTTAAACCTCCCCTTAGTTAATTGGATGTGCTTTCAAATATCAGGCCATCTCTTGTTTATTCCTTTTCTTTTCCATCAAATGTATGTCGCTACTTCTTTAAAATATGTTAAATTAGAAGGTCCAAGTGTCTAATTTGGGTATGGGTATTGGGCACATATCTCATACCCTTACCCCCTCTCATAACTTGTGGGCATGGGTACATTGGAGGAAATAGAATAGTCCATGTAACACTGGCTCTGTGAATCTTTTAATTTGATGAGCTTATGTTGATGCTCCATGAATTTGGTTGAACATTGTTGATTACATGACGCTGAAGAAATATCTTGTAGAAGACCATGAGGCTGAAGAAATTATATATTCTATTTGATCAGATTGAAGAAATTTAGTAGTAGTCTTGGATGTAGGTAAACTTCAGTTAAGGTTGAGGCCTATGTTAAGAGTTACCCTAGACTCTTAATAGGGCATAGAGTTTGGAGATTCAAGAGAAGCATTGTTTACATTTCTTATTGAACTTGTGATGCCGCATGTACAACTACTGGTGGAAATTTTTGGTTATTGAATTTCATTTCTTAATTTGTTTCTTTCGCCTTACAGTACATAATGCATTTTTATTTCTTTCATTGCTCTTCTAGTTCTCAGATGGAACATAATTTCTTGTTTTTCATCTTCATCTTCATGTTCATGTTCATCTTCTCTTTGTGGTATCTTTCTATTTTTTTGTGGTATCTTTTTCAAATTTGTTTTCTATACAAGGCGAAGGTTGGTTGATATGATAAATGTTCATGCAGAAACAAGCACTCCCTCAAAAGGAGATTAAGGATTCGAACTTTGCAATTTGGAACTGCTCATAATATCAATGAACTTTATGATAGTGTTGATCCGGAAGTAGTTTTATCTATACTTGTTCACAAGGTTAATTTTCTTTTCCTTTCACTTGCTATTACATTTTAATCACTTCACTACTCTTTTGGTATATTTCCGTATCATACAAATTAAAGGAACACAAAGTAATGATTTACGATCTTTATTTTCTAATGAATGTCATGCTGAAGCACTGTTATAGTAGTGATTATGTCGCTTCATGATAATTATGCATCTTATGTGCAAATGAGATCGCGATGATAGTTGTAATCACCAGGGAATAATGCTAAACATTGTTCGTGGCGAGTAATCATCAGAGACCGGTGGGCCTAGTGGGTGAAAACTAAGGTCATCCACGTTGGCTCTTTAAAGAGATTCTCTGTTCAACATCACTTTACATTAGTTTTTGTAAATTATTTTCTATAATAGAGAATGCTGTAGTGCCTTACTACATTTGGAGAGCCAGGGTACAGATTCTCTATAACAGAAAAGATGTAGAGATGCTGAGGTAGGCCTATTTTTACCACTCTCTCTTTATTGTAGGGAAAAGATGTTAAAACATGTTAGGATAATCATAATATTTTTGTGCATACCTTAGGATATTCATATATTCCTAGGTAATCCTTAGTTCCTTATGTTGCTAGTTTCCTAATTGTATGTGGACTCAAATTCTTCATTATAAATATAATTCGAGAGGGAGGAGTAATTAACTCTCTTAGATCCCCTTTGGAAAAAAAAAATACAATTTTTTAGCCTCCAATTTTCTCAACCTTCTCTATTTTTCTCCACCAAAGCTTACCCCCAAAAGAACTTACAACACACAAAACCACCAACTTTTTACACCTTACTTTATTTTTTTTCTAACTTTTCTTTAACTTTTACAAGTTTTTACCTAATACACAATTTTTACTAAAAGTGACACGTGGCAACACTAGGAAAAAAATTGCAAAAAGTTAGAATTTTTGTGTGTGTGTGTGTGTGAGAACCAAATGCACTCTTAATTCTTCTTTTTCTTTACTGAACTTGGTATCAAAGCCTGATTAAAAAAAAAAAAAAAAATTCCTTACAGTTCAAATTAAAAAAAATGCATCCTTCATTGCTCAAACTGCTAGCTAACTTTTCGGCCACCGTTACTACTAATCAACCACACCCTTGGCCTCGTCAATGACTGTTGTCTATAGGGGTTGACCACCAACAATGAAGCCAAACGCTTTCACACGCTTGAGTCGTAAGCGCATATGCCAGGGTGTCTCTTCCAAGTGCCTCGCCAACCACCTATTCTGGCTGTTGTCTTATCTAGAACACCTCTTGAAAGCCCTTGTTTAATGATGTGCTCTCTCAGTCAAGGATTTGCTTGATTCGATCCTTCTCTCGTGGCCCTTTGTCGCTTTGTGACCTTCGTGGTGGTTGAGTGGTCAATGGTAGGATGATTGCTATTGCGCATTGCCCTTCATAGATCATTGCTATGTGTTCTTCGGTTCGGGTCGCCAATGCTCCGTTGCACTGTGAAGCTTCGTGAACATCATGGTTTATTGTTATTTTTCCTTTGTTGTTTTTGATTTCGAAGAGTCTTTCTTTTTTAGTGTTATGTGCATAGGAGGCAATTGGTGTAGATTATTTCTCACGGTTGGTTCATATCACTTGTTTTTTGGCGTTTGATTTGTGATCGTTGCCTGGTGAGGTTGTTGCTAGTTGTTTAATTTGTGGTGGTTTATTTTTTATGATGGCTATTGATCCTTTTGCTTTTAAATCAACCTCTAATGGACATCCACCTCTTTTCCCTTTACCTTTTCCAGTGCCTGTTGTTTCCACTGGCAGTATTGCTAAGTCAATTTACAACGAGAAATTGAATGGGACTAATTATTTAATTTGGTCTTATACTATTCAGGTATTTCTCATTAGTCGACAAATGAAGCATTTTCTTACGGATTCCCTCTGGATTCTCAGTCTACTACTACCTATCGACCATGTGCTACATATGTTGTTGTTATGAGGTGATTATGGTGTAGTTTGGAGCCTTTTGTTTTGTGCACAGTTTCCTTATGTACTTGTGCATAGTTTCCTTATGTACTTGAAAGGCGAACTAGGATTCCTTAGCCAACTCTCCTCCCAACAGAGTGATGTTTCTATGATATTTGAGATTTATGAGCAGCTCTTCTCCTTTTGATAGAGTGGTCGCCTTCTTTTTGAACATTATAGTGCCCTCAAGGGTCTTGGTGTTTTACATTTTAGGCCTTTGCCAAAGACTTAGGCTTGTTTTTACTTTGTTACCCCTTTATCGCTCCTTTTGCTCTCATATCTCGTACCTTTTGTTGCATTGTATTTGTTCATAATCTTGACCTTGGTTTGGATAAATTGTCACCTCGGGCTCCTAGGTGTCTCTTCCTTGGTTACTCTTGCACACAAAACGGATATCGTTGTTACCATCTTCTCTCTCATCGAAGTTCCGTTAGTGTTGATGTTAATTTTTTGAGTCTACTTATTTTTCCAAAAGGGAGTTGTCTTCTCGAGAGGGGGAGGTTTTCCTTCCCTCTTGAGAGAAGGTGGTTTTCCTCCCCTCTCGAGAGGAGAGGTCATCTTAGACTTTTTCCTTTGGTGATCCTGTTCTTTTGGTTACTAGTTTGCCTTCATAGGTCTATCAATGCCATGTTTGTCTTGCTTTAGTTACCTCTACACTTGTGGACCTTAAGCTTCTTAGGACACCTATCACTATTCCTAATTTGCCCTTGTAGGTCTATCAATGTCATGCTCGTCCCCCTCCAATTATCTCTGCACCTGTGGACCTTGAGCGACTTGAGATCCTGCTACTATTGCATATGAGTTTTCTGTGGTTCCTAGCACTAGTTCTTTTGAGCCAATGGTTTGAAGTCCCAACCCAAACAATTGATATTTTGACGTCTTGGCTCGATATTGAGGCCACGCCGAGATCTCAGGTTTCATTGAAAAAATCTTGGCGAGAGGGCAATTATTTTGTCTTGTTCTAAACACATATTGGTGATCCCCCGATACATTAAGAAATTGTGATGAGATCTTAGTTGTTTCGGTGAGATAGTGACAAGATGAAAAGGGGGAAAGCTAGATCTAACTGTGAGAGCAAGAGAGACTTGACCTTGCAAATTGCAATTGGATTGGGACATTCGCAAGTGTCAATGTTGCCATGTGCTCCTTGCAGTTGTCTTCGTAGTAACCACTCGCAACCTTGCTAGTCACTGTCGCCACCTCAGCCATGCAAGTCTTAGGTTGTAGGTCGCTTGCCGTTGTAGCCTCATCGCCGTCAGGACAATTGCCAAGTGTCCCTCCCTCGCAAATTGCAGGTCATCACAACCTCATCGCTCTCGGTCCAGTGACTAGTGACTCTTGTTCAAAGAGTGCCCTAATTGGTCCAATCTAGTGATTAAGCTACAATAACGATATTTTATTTATTTTTTTTTTCTGCAAGGCCTTGTGATTTTTTATTTCAATATTTAAATTTTGAATTGAATCAATATATATATATATGTACACACATTGAAGCAAAACTAACTATATGTAAGTAGTTCAGTAAATGATATAGTTTTGTTATAAATACACTTAGCCATTATTCAATAATTTTATAATTACTTTGGATAAAAGAAAATATAAGTTTGTAATATTCATTATTAAATAGTTTTGTAATATCTTTGAATCATATTATTAAAGCGTAGTAAGTTTTTTTTTTTTTTTAATTTATATTAATAAAATATGAATTGTTAATTATTGAAACTAATATATTTTGAATAAAATTAAATAAAATATTAATTATTTTGATAAATATTATGAATGAAATTAAATAGAATATTAATTATTGTGACTAAAATTACTTAGTTCATTCGCATGTTATAAGTAGTTTATCTAAGGTTTAATAAAGTAATTACTATAGGTTATGTAATACATTAATTTTTAACAATAACACAACAACAATAACATAAGCCTTATCCCACTAGGTGGGTCGGTTACATGAATCACACGGTGCCACTGTGTTCTATCAAAATCATATCTAGAGGTAAATCATTTATAATAAGGTCTCTCTGATAACTTCTTCAAGTGTTCTTTTAAGTCTCCTCTACCTCCTCTTATTGGACTATAAACCAGTTGATCAGCTCTCTTCACTGGAGCCTCTAGCGGTCTTCTTTGCACATGACCAAACCACCTTAACTGAGTTTTTGTCATTTTCCTCTGATATACGAGTCTCTTGTCTTAATCTGTACTTAATCACTCTTTCCAAAGTTTCATAGTGTGGCTCCCCAAAGTTTCATAGTGTGCTCATGAGTTGATCCCACAGTAGTTTCCACAGTTCTGAGTATATCAGTTTGTTTCTTGTAGATAGGTATCAGAGTGGCTCTTCCTCCATCGCCTAATATCACACCGCGACCCGCATAAAAAATCTCGGGCCGATACGATCGCGCGACGCAACTTCGAACCATGCTTAGGCTTAAGCTTGAAACTTAGTTACTGATGATCTTTCCATTCTCCTACGACGAGGTAAGTTGTACTTGTACTCAGCAACCCTGTTACTTGGTTTGTTTCTTATCATTGTTTGTTACCTTGTCTACATTCCTTTGTTTGTGGTTTGTTCTCTATTTCCGGTCTTGCCCTCTTATAACCCAGGCTTTTGTTTTTACCTGACTAGAAGGCAATAATGGATAAAGAGATACGTGCGTTGCGTCACAATAACATATGGGAGCTCACATATCTTCCATCTGGGAAGAATATTGTAGGGTGTCGCTGGGTGTACATAGTTAAGTATCTACCATATGGATCTGATGAGGCTCAAACTTAGTTACTAAGGGATGCACTTAAACTTATGGTATTGATTATCTAGAGACTTTTTCATTAGTTGCTCGCCTCAACTCAAGTCGTATTTTTTTAGTAATTGCAGTTAGTAAATCTTGACTATTGTTTCAGTTAGACATCAAAAATATCTTTTTGCATGGTGAGTTTTAGAAAGAGGTTTATATGGACTAGCCACCAGGTATGTCGTCTGAGAGAGTGAACATCTTGTTTGTCGTTTGTGTCGAGCCTTATATGGACTCAAGCATCTCTTGAGTAGGGTTTGATCGGTTTAGTGCAACTTTCTAATTATAGTTTTCAGTGGTTCACTTCTGATCACACAATGTACATCAGTCTTTTTTGGCACATTGGTTTGATTGTTTACATGATGATATTATCATTTTTGAGGGGGATAACTGATGGTTTTCTTCTGCATTGAAGCGCTCCTAAAGTAGTAGTTATCAGCACAAAGACGACCTGAAGCCTTACTCTATTTCCTAGGAGTTGAGGTTACCCATTCTTCTCAAGGTATATTCCTATCTCAAAGGAAATATGTTACGGATTTGCTTTTCAGAGACTGGGCCTTTAGGTCTGTTCTACCAACACTCTTATGGATATTTTGTTTGTTTAAACTATGACCGTGGTGATCCATTTCTGATGTAAGGTTACTATTACTGTCTGTGAGCAAGCTTACTCTATCTTAATGTGATGACCTGATTACATAAGTAGTTGGTATGATTAATCAGTTCATTGCAAACCTCATTTCGATGTTGTGTGTCGAGTTTTGAGTATCTGAAGAGTTCTTATGGCCATGGGTCACTCTATCAACCTTCTACCATGTTCGATATAGCTGGCTATAGGGATGCAAATTGGGCTGATAATCATTCTACGAAGGTGTACTCCTTGGATATTGTACTCTTGTTGGTGGGAATGTAGTAACTTGGAGAAGCAATAAATGAGGTGTAGTTGCTCATTCTAGTGTTGGATGGAGTATTGTTCGATGGTTCATATGACTTTTAAGATACTTTGGATTCTTTCTCTTTCTTTTGAATTGTGGCATTGAAATTCCACTCCTTTGTTTATGTAACTTTTGACAATCAAGCTGCTTTTTTCATTGCCAATAATGTAGTTTTTCATGAGCCCAACATATTAAAGTGGATATTCATTTTATTGGAGATCTTCTGTTGAAGTAAGATCTTACTACATTTTTATGCTCAACTTTTCAGCTAGGTGATATCTTCTCCAAGCCTTTGTCTTGTTCTTCTTTCTAGTAGTTGTGATGAGGACATCAATTTTTAAATTTATTTCTTTATTATTATTATTATTATTATTATTATTATTTATTTGGACCCATTTGTTTTGGGTTTTATTGATAATGAGTTTATATTATAGGTTTTTTGGACCCATTTATTTGGGCTATTTTAGTATTAGGTTTTTTAGTTTAGGTTTTTGTGTTAAGCCCATGATGTCTTCTATTTAAACCCTAATTAGGGTTAACAGAAGATTAACTTGAATGATATTTTGATTATTGATTCTTCCCCTATAACTGCTGCTCGCTTTCTCCCCCTCTTCCTTCTCCACCTCCTCCTCCTTCTTTTTTGATTCTTTCTTTCTCCTTACAATTCTACATCAACTTTAGTATCAGAGCAAATCGATCTATAATCAACGAAAACTCACTGATCTCAAACCCTAGCCACAACTGCAGTCATAGTCGCTGCACACGCCCTATATGCTTTCAAACCCTTTGAGTACACTTTCATACATTCCCAGCAGTACTCAATTCCGGCGAACCCCACCATTGGCGCCACCAACCTCCGGCGAACTCGCCGATGACTCCGGCAACCTCCGGTGACTTTTCCGGCGACCTCTGGCAAAATCCAGAATAACCACTACACTTAGCGATCTGACCTGTGCTCCGCGCGAAGCTCTGGCAATCTCCGACAACTTCCGGCGAAGCTCCAGCGACTTATAGGAGGTTTCGGAACACCTTACAATTCATTTTTGCAGATTCGAAATTGTTAGTACACTATCGGGTACAGTCAAATAATAACCAGATGCAAACCCAAATAGCAGCCCTCACTGAAGCCATTCAAAGATTGAACGCGAGGTTAGACACATGGGAGGAATAATATTGGCCGAGCAACCCTATTCACCTCTGTTCTAACCAAATATCGAATTCAAAGTTAAACACAGTTTCAACTCCTCTGTTTGGTGCCCTTACCGAAATTCCAAAAGTAATAGATGAACCAAACAGAAAATCTGATAACGACCACTTTGAAGTGAAGAGAGAGCCTAATGATGATCAAATTGAAGAGTTGATTTATGAGCCTGATCCCGACGACTTTTATTTTTCAGATGATAAAGATGATGACCAAATCGTAAGCAAGCCACTTGATGAAATTGTTGCGACTACCGAAATTATTGCTATTAATGAAGTCATTTCTTTTGACAAAGCACAGATTTCCAGCGATATTACTAATGTCCCTGTAGGTACTATCGGGTTGAAGAGTATGCCTAAAATTTATGGTGCTTCTGTGGATTTTATCTTTCCTACACGTAAACTTCTCTCACAAGTTGATCCATTTTTTATTTTCTTCCAACATTTACAAATTCTATTTTCTGAATCGCGTGACTTCTATTTCGGAAGACTTGGTGGATACACTAGATTTCTATCACTCCTGACGCGTGTTCATGAACTTTGGGAGCAACTTAAACATTTAAACATCCGCTTTGTTCGTGGCCTGGCGATTGAAGGAGTGGAGAATGATGTGGAAGCCAAAACAAAAAAATGAAATAATTATTATTAGAATTTTATTTTATTAGCATTACATTTTATATAAGGAATTTACCTTATTCTATTAAAGATTTATTTTATTTTAGGCAAAATTTTATTTTGATTTATTTTAAGAAGGATTTATTAGAATATTTGATTTTGCTTTATTTTTAGTAATTTTGAAAATGTATTAGCCTATTTAAAGGCTTATGATGATTAGGGTTTGATACATTAATGAATATGAAAATTTGAGTTGTTGAAGTCTCGTGACTTGTTTTCCCTCCCCTCTTCTTCTTTCTTCCATCTCCCCTAACTTCTTCTCTCTCTCTCTCTATTTCTCTTTCTTGGCTTTATTCTCTATCGTCCTACATCAAGTTGTCTATCAAGCTAGGGGCATGTTCGATCTCTATGCTCTAACTTGAGAACTGCGAGGGGGGGAGTGTTAGGATAATCATAATTAACTCTCTCAATTCTTCTATTTATTTTCTCAACTAAACTGATGAGGATTCCTTTTGGTGGGTTGGAGCAAGAGAGCTTTGGTGTAGAGTTTCAACTATGGAGGAGATGATTAGATGTTGAGAAATGAGGATGGCCTCTTATTTATCGGGAACCCAACCCATAGAACCCAACTTAGGCCATGCGCTAAGGAGAAGTGGTTCATAGCTCGGGGGTTGGCGGTGTATAGTCTCAAATTTTGCTTCATGCCGCAATCCTTAGGCTTTATTGCCCTCTAACTAGCTAATAAATGCACTTCAAAGAGAAAGAAGCAAGGTGGCCACCTATGATCAAGAAATGGGAGCCATTGGTTGCATACTGAAGTAATGCAAAGATTGTGGAAGTACAGAATGGTGTCTCAAGTCCCTTGAGGGGTGAGTTCCCTAGAGAATTCTCTTAGTTTTGGCCATTAATCCATCACAGGGTTGCACAAAATACTCGAGAGACGCAAAGATCGAACCAAGTCGGGTTGGTTTGGTTCTATTGGGAGTTTTGTTCAATTTTGGGTCTAAAAATTGTCAACCAAATTATTTCAGTTCAGTTCTTGGGTCGGCAAACTTTTTGGGCTTAAACCTGATATTGCATGCTTATTATTATGTAAAGTTAGGCATTATATCGTGGAGCTAAACTGACCCAGCCCGAATAGTTCAAAGTTTGGGTTGGTTTGGTTTGGTCCAAGAGTGACCCAAAGATTGAACCAAGCCGGGTTGGTTTGGTTCTATTGGGAGTTGGTTTGGTTCTGTTGGGAGTTTTGTTCAATTTTGGGTCTAAAATATATCAACCAAATTATTTCAGTTCAGGTTTCTTAGGTTGGCAAATTTTTGGGCTTAAACTTGATATTGCATGCTTATTATTGCATAAAGTTAGGCATTATGTTGTGGAGCTAAACTGCCGGCCCGAATAGTTCAAAGTTTGGGTTGGGTTGGTTTGGTTCTATAAGATGATCGGTTTGGTTTTTTGGTGGACCCAACCTAAACCGACCTATGTACACCCCTACTCCACAAGTGCCTAATAATCTTTGGATTAGGAGGAGATCCATGGAACTCCAAGGGTGCCAGCGGGAGAAGGAACACTCTTTTAAGCTCTTAGTTCTTACTCTAAGCCTATGATTAGATTTCATAGAGTCAAATTTGATAAAGATTCTTGGAATATGTCCCCACAACTATGACTCGAGCTCTCTCTTGGACTGAATGGGGTCTCAAGTTGGTGAGCTTGTAGCCACCAATCTGTAAGTGCCTAAGAATCCTGCAAGGGGAGGATGACCAATAGGACCCCAAGGGTGGCTAGGAGAAGAGGAACAATCTTAGAGTTCTTAATCCTTTCTCTACATCTATGGTAGTTCTCACGGATACGAAGGCATGGTTTGGGAATCGTAGCCAATTTTTTTTCTTTTAAGTTTTTTTTTTTTTTTTTTGTTAGCTTTTCTCACTTGTACGTGAAATTTTTTTTTATTTTTAATCATTTTTTTTTTACCTTTTGGTAGAAAAAGCCATATGCACCGATTGAAGATAAAATGAGAGAAAACCGATTAAGATGGTTTGGCCATGTTAGAAGGCGTCCAGCAGAGGCACCTGTTAGAAGGTGTGAAAGTATGGAAATTATCAGGAGTAGGAGAGGTAGAGGAAGACCCAAGAGAAGCTGGAAAGAAGCCATTAAACATGACCTAACCTACCTAGATTTATCGGAGGACATGCCCCTAAACAGATCTAATTGGCGTCGACAAATCCATATAGCCGACCCCACCTAGTGGGAAAAGGCTTGGTTTGGTTTGGCTTGGCAGAAAAAGCCATATAAGACGAAAGAAAGCTAAAACCCAAAAAAAAAAAAAAAAAAATCTAATGGTTTCTAATCCAAGCCTTACTGTAGACACACTAAACTTTGATAAAAATATTGATGTTTCTTAATTGTGACAAGCAAGATTTAGTTGGAGGGTGCCTCAAGACTAATTGTCCCTCGCTCGGATGCTAAGTATGGCAAGTGAGATGCCTTGTGTTGGAGACCTTTTGGTACTTTTGGGACTCATCGCACATTGATAAAATAGTTCCTACCAAACAAGTATAAATTCCTAATGGATCTCTTCACTTCTTGTCAATTAGTTGAGTTGAATGTTTTGACATGGTATCATAGCAATGTTTGGGAAGATTTGTCCCCTTCTTAAGTCCTTAATCTCTCATTGTACTTGATCAACCTTTCATTTATGCGCTTCTCATACTCCGTTTATCAGTCATGCTCTCTACATGCGAGTAGGGTTACATGTAAGGGGGTGTATTATTTATTCTACATTGATAAAATAGTGCCTTCTAAACTGGTGTAAGATTTTAATGGGCCTCGCTACTCCTTACCAATTTGTTATGAGTTGGATGCTTTGACTATACTATTTCTCGATTAGAAGTATGTGTTGAGAAACCTCTCTTGCCTCATGCATATGCAGATATGCTAGATTATAAGAAACAATTTGAACTTTGGGGAATGGCTCTTAACATTGTACTTTATTGCGCTTGATGTTTTTAACTTGGGACGTATTGATGTTATTGTTTGCATGCACGCTACACAAGCATGCATGAATGCAGGACATAAAGTTCTTGCTGTGTTTTTGATAAGTAAAAGAATTGTATTAAAGAGTATCAAAGGGATGCCACCCATTTGCATTAAAAAACTCTCCATATGCTCAACAAAGTACAAAAATTTTGGCAAGTCTGGTTCTATGCCCTCGGGCAACCAATTGTATAAAAACTCCCAACAAAAAGCTTTTCAACCTAGACAGAAAAGGCCTCAGTATCAAAAAAGCATCTACTACTTCCCCCACCCCCCCCCCCCAACAAAAAAAAAAAAAAATTAACCATGATAGACAAAAAGGAATAAGATACCCAAGGGTGGATTCAAGATTTGTAATTAGTTGGGACAAGATTACATTTTTTAAGTTAATGAGGCAAATGTAAAAAATAGTGGGGCAGAAGCTTAATAACAATAACAAGAGTAAAATCAGTAGTCTTGGTTTAATTTTCCAAATCAGTGGGAGTTATAGGCCCTTACTTGGTCCGCCTATGAAGACACCATATCTTCCTTTTGCCGTTTTTAACTTTAGCACCCACCACGCGTCAAAAGCTTGTTTGGCCTCCCTTAGAGACACCTAATCCATCCCACAACAGGATAAGATTAAGTCCCAAAGTTCCTAAGTCCAAGGACAGTGAATAGAAAAGATGATTAATGGACTTTCCACCCCTTTTGTGAAGGTAACACCATTCACAATTATTAACCACCTTGTAATGAGATTATTACCTCTAGTGTTTCATCACGAACCAAACATTGTGCACCATACATTTTAGAATGAAGAATATGTGTGCTTATGAAAATGACATGCTTGAATCACCACTAACAGAAAGCCAACCTTCAATGTATGACAAATATAGAAGCAAGTGGTATCATAAATAAGCCCTTATGTCTTTACTTTTCATCTCAAAATCCTTATCTCATAACTTTGATGCTTCCCCCTTACACCTTTTGTTTTCTGTAGAACTTCAAATTCGTTATTAGTTGCTGTTGAGAAATTCCAGGATTCCAGCAACTAAACCTGTCATATTAGATCATCGTAACACCCTCTAATCAGAGCCTGCGCTGGGTTTTTGTCTTTGACAGGTCTACAGCCTTTTCTTCCACCCTTTGGAAAACCCTGATCTGACAGTTAACTTTACCTTGCATGGACTTTTTACAGATAAGAGTTAACTATACAAATTTTACGTGATTTCTTTAGATGAATTTTAGCTGATTGTTGGAATTGCCTGGCCGTAACTTTGTCAAGAGGCATTATGTTAATGGGTATGTTTCTTTTTTTTTTTTTGAAAGGTATAATGGGTATGTTTCTTTTTGTTTTTTTTGAAAGGTTTAATGGGTATGTTTCAGCTGATTCTCTGCAGGACATTTCTATTAGAGGTCGAAAAGAAATAGCTAAATTTTATGGCTTTGTCGTTTTGTTATTTATTTAAAATTATGGTGACAAATAGATGATAAAAGAAAAATTGAAGAAACTTTTCTGATAATTGAATGCAATCATTTACATAATTTCAAGTAGTGGAGAAAGTGTAAACTCTGGAAGACAATGGCAAGCGTCTTTGGTTATTGCCTCCTTTGATTTTTCAGTGATTTTATGGAATGGTGTTCTTTTTACGATACAATCTGATTACAGGTTTAGTACGCAATTTTCTGTATGATGTAAGTGAACTTTCTTTGATAAAATTATAATGGCTCATTTTTTGAAAAGCATGAATATTATAATACATGGACTCTTCTAAAAGTGCATTGGGTACGGGGTAAAAGGGGATTAATATTACTCCTGTAAAATTTTACCCCCCTTTTAATTATGGTTGGTATACTTCATAAAAATTTAATATTTTCCACTTTTCAAGGGTTAAATGTTAACTTTTGAAGTAGTGTGGTAAAAAAAGTGAAAAATTGTGAGAGTAAAAGCCCATAACGTTTACTTCTTAATTTTTAACTCTATACCAAATACACTTTAAATGTATGATGTTCTCGTATTGAATATTTAACTCTTGAGCAAGGACGTTTGGTTAATGGTATGATATATATATGTCTACATATATATAATTAGACGTCTAGTCAAGCATATTTATTAATTCAATTTTAGCGCATGATGTCCATAATTTCGCATTAAAACCTATATTTCCTAAAATAATCTTGATAGAACCTTGTGAATGCTATATTATCCTATAAAATATTATCTAGTGTTTTTGTATCCTTGAATAAATTAATTGATGGATCATACTCTTTAGACATGCACCCATACTTGACACTCGTACTCAAGTCCGTGTAAGAGGGCATGAAGATTAATCAGAAAATTTGTAAAATTCTAATTAATTTCAATTAAGCTGTCTCCATAAGTGATTCATGGCACATAACTACAATTGCTTGTAGTCCTCCTTAACATTCTAATACCTTGTTGGTTCACTATTAAAATTGACTTGCCAGGTCATATCAGCCTCGTTGGAGGAAGGAGTTCGGGAAGGCAGGATGTTGCTACATGACTGGCTTGTAATCCTCACAGCTCAGTATAATGAAGCTTGTAAACTTTTTCGGTATGAGCATGGAAGTTCAACAGCTGCTCAAATTGATGTTGCATTCTCACAATGCCCACAATTGCAGCCTTTGCCTCGCTTAGTTTTTGCTCTGCTTCGTAATCCGCTTCTCCGACTCCACGAGGAAGGAGTTCACCCTGACTACCGGATATACTTGCAATGCCTTTTCAGGTACATGATATTGGTACATGATATTAACATAGAGAATTGGCCCGGCCACTGTTTTTTCGATGACTTTGATTTGAGTGGGAATCAGGCATCAAGTATTTGATAATCTATATACTGATATATAAGGAAACAGATGAGTAGTCGGTGAAGCTTTTTTAGCTTTTTCCCTTATACCTAGTAGTAACCAACTATAACTGCGCATAACTTAAAAATATCTACAAGTAATTTTTTAAAGACCATTGTCCATTTAAGTAATTTTATTTTCTAAATTTTCATATTTCTGTAGGCCTAATTTGGTACAAGAGAATGAAATGAAATTACCATGCTTGCACTGTCATTTTATTCCATTTCTTCAAATAAGGTAGCATTGTAAATAAGCATACTAAACAAGGTAATGGAATAAAAGTATGAGAATGACCATTCTATTCTTTGTACTAAACTAGTAGGCCTTACTTTCACATGCACACAGATGCATCTAGTCATGAATACGTATGCAAAAATCAACTGAAATTACATTACAACATATTTGTAATGCAAAGTATCACGGGAAGTTATCTGATTATTTGTGATTAGAACTAGGATTTGTTAGTTGAATACATTAACATAAAACTGTTGCTGCTGTTCTCAAACTTGTGATGCAGTGCACTAGAACCGAGTTTCCTTCACCTTGCTATATACCCACTTCTGACGTCGTATGCAACTCTGGATAAGCAAGCGTATCCTCGCCATTCTTTGAGCCGAGCCGCATTGTTGACAAGTGGCAGTCCAATATTCTTCCTCGATGCATTTACAACTCTTATTGTGTTTTATTCTTCCACAGCTGACCCTTCACTTCCATTCCCGCCGCCTCATGACTGTAAGTTGCTTTCAGTAATAATCGCTCCTTTGATTAAACAACAATGGTTTTCACTGATTTTTCTTTGCATTACAACATTTATTTTTATTTTTATTTTTATTTTTTCACACTGTAGGCTTATTAAGGGCTAAAATTAACAAACTGAAGCAAGAAAGAAGCATTACGCCAAGACTCGTGTTCATTCGGGGAGGACAGGATGATGCGACGGTGTTTGAGAATTATCTTATCGAGGAGCAGGATGTAGATGGAAGCGGCTTCACGAGCGGCATGGGTTTCGTTGCCTTCCTCGAGGAGATTAGTCAGCGTGTGTTGGAGTACATGAAATAGTTAGGTCACCTGTTGGATAAGTTTTAATCTGGGGATTGAAGCGATATAAGAAGGGGAATCTTGCACTTTTTACCAGGGATGAGAATAGTGGGCAAAATCTTGGGAATGAACTTCTTGTGGTTGTATCTGGAGAAGGAAGGGAGATAGAGTGGGGGGGAGTGTTCATATATTGGGTCAAATGGAAAATTTTTGCAGGATTTTCCCCTTTTGGTTGGAGGGAAAATGATGACCAATCTGAATTTGATATGAGTTCGGCAAATTGTATCATTGTTGATATCATTACCGGTGATTTAACTAAAAAATGTGACCTCATTTGGTACTTATTTGGCTAAAGAGTCATTGTTATTGTTAGGGATCAGAAATTAATGATCTTATATATGATATCTTCTGATGTGTTGTTATTAAAGGGTAAATTTTACCTTAGAAAAAAAAAATTTTCTCTTCAGAGAAAAAAAAAAAAAAAGGACGAAGAAAGATCACTATGGTCCTCTTTAAACTATTTTGCCCCATCAACTATTAATTAAATCATGTTGCATCATAAATTACAAATCTATATCTCGAATTGTCTCAAATTGTGTCGTTTAAATTATTAATGAAAAATAGTCACATGACAAGTTCATAGCTTTTAAGTAATGGGCAAATCAAGCAAAAACTAACAAAAGGGCAAAAAAATTAATAAAAAGTGAAAATAAAAAATACACACACACACACACAGCCTATCTTAAACAATGGCTTGCATCCTACTTTGGAGAAGAAAAGAGTTGATTAATCAAATGACAAGAGTTCCTCTCATCATGCTAAAAAATTTTGTCCTTCAAGCAACAAGATTTTCTTTCACAAACAATTTACCGAAGTTTTTCAACTTGCAAAATGTTGTGGAGGTTACCAGAATAGAAACATCCCCCCCAAGGGGAGAGAGAGAGAGAGAGGGAGAGAGAGAGAGAGATCAACTGTGGTAATAATGACACACATTTATAAGTTTTAATAAGGTTAAATTTGTTTGTGTGCACTTACAACTGCTTTAATATTTCGGATCATTTTGTTCCTATATGTACCAATATATTTAAATTTAAATTCGAATTTGGAAGAATATTAAAATGCAAGTAGTGATCCCCCTCCCCCCCACCCCAAGACCTTGTGACTTGGTTGACAAGATGATTTTTCTTCTAGATCCCCTCTTCTCATCGGTACTTATCACATAACTGCTTTTGGTTGACAATTTAAATTGTATTTAGACGGCAAAAAATAAATAAATAAATAAAAATTAGTGTAAAAATGATAAATGATGAAATTTAATTAGTCAAAATTAAAAAAATTAATTAAAATTAATGTGTTTTTTTTTTTAAAAACCAAATACCCCTTAAGCACTGTACTAATTTAGAATAACTTAGAATAATGTCAAGGAATTAACATATGAGAGAAAAAAATTATCAACGGATCATAATATAAGAAAGTGTATATTCTTTTTCTCTCCTAAAAAAGTTGTGCTTGCTTTCTCACCTTTTCTCTTAGGGTCAAGGAGCAGTCCGCAACCGTTATTCATGAGTGCGTATTGAGTGAAATTCGCTCTGTGACCCTAACTGATAAAGAATCACGAGGAGATAAATCAACCTAAGCTAAAGAATCACGAGGAGATAAATCAACTTAAGCAAAATCTGACTAATCGATTTAGCCATATTGGGTAAAATTCGCTCTGTGACCCTAACTGATAAAGAATCACGAGGAGATAAATTAACCTAAGCAAAATCTGACTAATCGATTTAGCCGTATTGGGTGAAATTCGCTCTGTAACCCTAACTAATAAAGAATCACAAGGAGATAAATCAACCTAAGTAAAATCTGACTAATCGATTTAGCCGTATTGGGTGAAATTCGCTCTGTGACCCTAACTGATCAAAAATCACGACAAGATAAACCAACTTAAGTAAAATCTAACTAATCGATTTAGCCGGAAAGGTCGTTCAAGATCGCTTTCGCGTTAAGAGAAAGGCGGTTCCCCACCTTTTCTTGAAATTACATAATCGGGTTGATTTTTGTCAATAATTCAAGTGGCCTAAATAACTTAACATAATTTAAAATGTAAAATTATTACGAGAGAGAAAAAGAGAGAGAGAGAGAGAGAGATCCAACTCTGTGCATGACATACACGACAGAAAACACATTGACTAGGAAACGAAGACTTCCATCTCCGACTTGCTGTCCTGATCAATCACATCGAGGATCACCGGATCAACAACTACGTTACTCTCCACATGGACCCTGAACTTGTACTCCCACCGCATCACCCTCGCCGTTCCCTCCACATCCACCGCCGCGTCCAGCACCATCTCCCGCCGCCCCATGTCGGCGATGAACTGGCCCCCGTGTTGTTGGGCTAGCTTGACGCAGCTCAGCCTCGCCGGCAGCCGGAGGATCTGGCACGATCGGGCCTGCTGGGACCCAGCATCCATCCGGGCGGAGCGGAGCGTGGAGCCGGAGTAGGAGATCGACATCTCCGCGGAGGAGTAGCGGACCGGGAGGACGTTAGGGTTGGTGACGTGTACGGTCAGGATGAGGTCGGCGTCGAGGACCGGTGGTTTGAGGTTGAAGGACGTGAGGCGGAGGGATATGACGTGGAAATCAGGTTTCCTGGGCTTGCAAGTTATTATGCCGGCCACTGCGGCGGCGGACGCCGCCCCTACGAGGGCGGAGGTCCAGCTCCATTTTACTTTCTTGCCCATGAAGTCTACTAATAATTACCTATTTTTTCCTAGCCTTTTCTTTTTGTGCTGGAACGTGGAGAGGGGAGGGGCAGAGGTGTCAGAACCTGGAAGGGTTTGGGACCTTGAGTTTGGTGTGAGACTGTGAGTCGTCTCCGTCCCTTGAGTAAATGTGTTTTTTGTTGGAGGGTATTCTCGGAAAAGTATTTCTTCCGCAGCAAAGGAGGGACGCGGGTTCTAATTTTGAGTCATCCTTTCTGTTAATGTAAAGAAATAATGATTCCGTTTGATTTATTTCAAACTTTTAAAACTGTCTAAAAAAATTTTTAAAAATTATTTATTTTTATTTTACTATACGAATTATAAATTTATAATTTATCTCATTTTTATTATTCCATACGCATCTAATATTATCACTCCAAATACACTTAATATGTGAAAATTTTGTGGAACCAGATCATTTGTAATAGATCAAATAAATTATAAAAGGGTACATACCTCTAAAATTTGAAAAAGCTATGCATACTTCTCCTCGTAATTTATGAAAGTTTAAAAAAAAATATTATGCTTTAACCTCTTATCTTTAGTAAAAAATCATAAATTTGTACATATAATTTTAATTCTCTTACATATATATTCGTAAAACTATTATAAGTTATTTTTAAATTAAGAGATTATAAGTATAAAAAATTTGACCAACTCTAATCTATCTTAGAACCACTGTTAGGATTATTTAAGGTCAAATCTGAGCTTATGAATGAGACCTTTTTAGGATAAATAATTGAAAATGGCTAATAATAGTAATAAAAGATTTTTATGTATGGGAGAAAAAAAAAAAGCTTTTGAACATCAAGTTAATGTTTCTGAAGAAGAATCAAATAGTTTGAATATTGCTAGAATTTTAAATTTCTTAGTAGATAGTACGTTTGAAACTATCAGTACTTTGAATAAAATAAAAAATAAAATCAATAACATAGGTCTACCTACAAATACAAAAGTTTTGTTGGAATAAATAGTCAACAAAGACTATGAAGGTAAAACATTTATTCTTCAAACAAATGAAAATATAAAATTCCTATATTATATAAAGAAGAAAAGAGAGGATTTGATGAAATTTTAGCAATAACAAAAACTATTAAATGGAAAGCTTATAAAGATTTCCAAGCCAATAAAGAAATATTAGAATATTAGAAATCTAGATGTAAAGGGCAAATTGATGTAAAAAAGAGAGATAAATTGCTAAATCAAATGCAAACTCTCTATAACTAATATGAGAACCAATTCAAAAAATATGAATATGTTTTTAGTTTAAACTCTGATTCTGAAAACTTAGATGAAGAATACTACACAAACAGGATGGTGAATGAGAATGAAACTGATTCTAAAGCTGAAACAATAGTGGATCCAGAATTAAATGAAGAGTTAGTAAAAAAGCTAGACAAAATTTTAAACCTAAACAAGAACCTAGGAAGGAGAAAGGTAGGAATATCAGATCACCTAGATGAAGATCCAGAAACTAAATCAATTATTGCAAAAAAGAACTTCTTTTGAAGATATTCATATAAAAGAAGAAAGTGAATCTAGTTCTGATGAGGTTTATGTTACAGAAGAACATGAACCTAGTCTTTCTAAAAAAGAAGATTTAAATAAATTTAATGTGGTAGTTAATGGGATATATCTAAACCTTAATGATATATATCATAGAGATTATGAAAGTACTATTAAAAAATGGCACAAAAAATGTCTATAGTTATAACCCATTACAAAAAGACATGGGATAGGAAAAATTTTCTAAATTATATAGCAAGAATATTATAAGGAAATGTTTTAAATTAGCTAAATTTTTGGGAAAATCAGAAGATGAAAAACAAAAAAAAAAATTCTGTTTTGTTAAGTGAAAATATGGAAAATAATTTCGCAAAAATTTTCTCAAAATTTTCTATATATATTAAAAAAGATTTTTGTGGAATAATATATTTAGATGAACATTAAAAAGATGTGATATATGTTTATCAAAAATAAAACTTTGCGATATCTATAAATACGTAGATTTTGTAAAGTTGTATAAAAAATATTTCTAAATGTTAACCCCAAAAAGTATAATACATTGGAAGGAACAGTTTTTCCATAAACTCTCAAACTCATGGGATGAAATATGTAAAAAATAATATCTAGAATACCAATAAAATATGGGTAGTTCTGATTCCTTAAGATTAAGGATGAGATTTGGTTACAAAATGATAACTGAGCATTGTCTTCAAAGAAAAGCCCAAAACAAGTCAAAAATCAATTGCCAAAATCAAGCGAAGGAAAAGTTTGCTGTATCAAAATCTTAAAAGAAAATTGGGAAGTTAGATACTTTGTAAATAACCCATATCACAAACACAAGAAAAAATACTTTAAGATCAAAAAGTGAAAATAAAAAAATAAAGGAATTTTTACGAAAAAAGGATATGTTAGAAAATTCAAGAAGAAAAATTTTGAAAAGAAATTCAAGAAAAATTGCACTTGTTATTTTTGCAATGAAAAATACCATATTATACCAGATTATCCAAAAAGAAACAATAAGGTAATCAAATTTCTAGAAGAAAATAACCTAAAAATTTGTTAGACAGAGGAAATAGATTCTGAAGAGGAAGTATTACATGAACTAAAATTCGTTTCTTCGTATTCTTCAACAAAACTGAAAATCTCATTTCTGTGATGTAGGAAACAACTCCTAGTGAAAATTTGGAAATCTTTGAGTCAGTTCTTGAAAACGAATTAAATTAAATCTGTTTAGAAGACATGGTCAAAGAAGACATGACTATTGAAAATGATAAATTGATAAAATATAAAAGTTTTAAAATAGAAGACTTATATAAAAAATTCAAATTTAAACCATGGTGAACCCGACACTTCGAAAGATGCAAAGGAATAACAGAGGCAAAATCTTCTTCTACTGAGCAAGTAGAAATAAAAATTTTTGATAAAGAAAAATTAAAAGACTTGAACAAAAATATCCTTAGGTAAGATTTATTTACATTGGTATACTCCAAATAGATATTAGACCATTGTTTAGACTTGGAATAAACCTACCAATCCTATGTGTAGTCCAAGATAAAAGATTTTATGACCCTATTCAATCACTGATAGGAGGAATAGAATCAATTTTGGTTTCTGAAGAAATCATCTTTAGAATTAAACTCAAAATATTAAGATGGATGGCAATGCAAATGATTTAAAAATTTCTTTGAAAACTGTTTATCAATTAACCAGTGATATCGAAGTTAAGATAAAAGATATTGACATTGGTATGGTTAAGTTATTATATGAACCTAAATCATTTAACACTAAAATCAAACCAAGATCAATTGATATAAAAGATTTAAAAATACTGAAACCATTTCACAAAAAATCTTCCTGTAAATCAGTTGAATTTCAAGCATCCGAAAATGCACTATACTTGAGAAATAACAAATTATCTGCAAGTAAAAAATCATTCAAACCAAAATATCGAAAAAAGTTCCTCAAGCTCAAATAGGTTTGTAATACTTGCTATTTAACTTTGGCCATTTATGTGTTATTTTGAGTTAATAAAATATTTAAAATGAGATTAGGTTGATTTATTTTATTTTTCTTGGGCTGGGTGTGGCTCGATTTGATATTGGGTTGGACTTTTGGGTTAAAGGCCCAAGCTTTTTTCTTCCTTTCCTTTTCTTTCTTTCTTTCCTTTCCTTTTCTTTTTCTTTCCTTTTTCTTTCTTGGCTCCTACAGCGTCTAGAGAACGGGAGAGAAAGAAAAGAGAGATTTCGGGAGGGAAGGCCGGCAGATTCAGGTAGTATTTGACGCTATGAAAGTCGTGGTGGTGTCCATTTTGTGTAGTTTCCCTCGAGGTGAGAGAAATCGACACCGAAAATTTGGAGGCCAAAACTAAACCGTCTCATTTTTATTTCTTTTCGGATTCGAGGTAGGTGGGACTTATATTTGTGTTATAGATATTGTTAAGAAGATTTTCATATATTATTTGTTGATTATTGTTGAGATTGGGAGGATTTGTGTATATATATGTTCATATATAAATGTGTGTGTATATATGCTTCCATATGTTGAGATTTTGCATATATATTGAGTTATTTTTGAATGAAATGTGATAGAAACATGTTATTAAGATGTTTGAAAGCTTATATATGATTGATTGTTGATTTTGTGGCTTGGATGAGTAATTTAGGGTTGTTTTAGAGTTGGGGTTCGTTTAAATTGAACCTAGAAATTAGATTCTAAGCATTGGCATCTAGATGGCAACGCTGGCATCTAGATGGCATTTGGCAGTAAGGCAGGATGCTGGCGTTTGGTGTTGGCGTCCAGATGGTGTTGGACAAAATGTCTAAAAATGTTAAATTTTAAAACTCTTATTTTATGCCTAAACCCAGTATAGTTGATTTCTAAATATCAAGTGAATCCTCAATCGTTATCGAGCCTAATGAGAATGCATGTTTATATTGAGACGCTAATTATTTACATGATTAGGAATATCATATGCATGGGATTGGAGTTATATCATCCAGTTTGATATTGTGATTATTAATTGGCCAAGAGTGCCATATTGATGTTTTTGACGTGTCGAGGCACAAGTTGTATATATAAATGGGATCTATGATTTTGAGAAAACGATAAAATAAGATTTTGAAAATGTTGGATAATCCCCAGTCAAGGTATATGATTAGAGCATAGTCATTTGGAGTTGGGATGTTAATTATGAGATATGATTATGAGATTTTTTCTAGACTACAGTCAGACCATGCTTGAGCTAAATTGATGCCTGACTAGGGATGTAATACAGTTTCCTAATAGAAAAGCCAAGGCATGTGACACGGCTTCTCACTCGGTGTATATATATTGGGATATACATTCGTTGTAAGCGTAAACGGTGTGGTCGGTGATCCCATATGTTTTGCTAAGCATCACCCGTCCTAGAATAGGGTTGGGGGTAAATGGAAATTAAAGAATGCATGGATCATTGCATTACATTACATGTGCATTACCATATTACATTTTAGTGAATATTGTTGTGAGTTATCACTACAAGAAATCAAAATATAGGCGAGGAACTTTTTTGCGAGGAAGTCATTTTCCTCGCTAATAACCCATTTTTAGCGAGGAAAACTTGAATTCCTTGTTAAACATTCTAGAACTTTTGGCGAGGAACATTTTCTTCGCTAAAAGAGTTATTTGGCGACAAAAATTTAACTTCCTCACCTATAGTAAATAAAATGTCACACCATTCGATTTGGAGAGGAAGGAAAATGTTTATAACTTTAGGCGAGGAAAGAATTTCCTCGCTAAAAGTTATCACAATAGGTGAGGAGATTATTTCCTCGCCAAAAGTCTTATTTGGTAGGAAAATTTTAAAAATATGGCGCTGGAGGGGGGGAAATGTTTATAACTTTAGGCGAGGAAATTAAAGTTATCGCAATAGGCGAGGAGATTATTTCCTCGCCAAAAGTCTTATTTGGTAGGAAAAATCTAAAAATATGGCGCTATTCGATTTAGACGGGGAGGGAAAATGTTTATAACTTTAGGCGAGGAAATTATTTCCTCGCTAAAAGATATATTCTGTGACAAAAATAATATTTCCCGCTTATAGTAATGGCATTACTGCAAAAAGGGTATAGCATTTCTAGCGCCATTCAATTAGAATTTTTTGAGTTATCATGTTTCAAATACACTAGAATTTGAATTAAAAAATATAAATAAAAAACACTTAAATAATAATTAGGGTATTTCTTTTATAATAACAATTCTTAGTATATTTAAAAATACAAGAAAAAGTAAAATATTAATTAGGATCGAGAGTATTTATTTTTTGAAATTTTTATTTTAAATTAAATAAGTCACAATGAGTATATTTTTAATAGTTAAGTTTACATATCTATTAAATACTGTATAAATATCTTGGTCTATTTTTTTAAATTTATTCTACAAATTTACATTTGAGTTCTTCATTGGCCAAATTTGTTTTTGTAATCTTAGGAATATGCAATTACTAATAAGTAGATAAAGTTGATTAAAATCAGTTTTTTATACGAGTATTGGAGATTTTTATTTTATCAAATCTTTGATATGGCTTTATTCTAAAAATTTTTATATAAATATCTTATTAAATTAAATTAACTTATGTGAAGGGTTAGAATTCGTAATTTACAAAGTAAAAAAAATATAAAGTGAGTTACCTGTTCGTTATAATTGAAGTTTGCAATAAAGACATAAAAACCCATCATTATTACAAAATGGAGTTTTGTTGATAATGAACAAGTCTTTGATAACCCTTTATAAGTTAATTAACAGTTTAATACAATAATAATTTATGTATTTGTGCTCATACCTTTTTTTTCTCCCTCATTACATGATTATCTTATTTAATAAATTATTAACTATTACATGTTGAAACCTCCAAAAGTATAATTAATTTCTAATTATGCAATCAACATTAGCAAAATTTACCTGGAGGAATGGTTGATTCAATTTTTGAACTAATTATTTGATTTTACTCAAATTATTTGATCTTTTTACTTTTTAAAAAATATTTTAAATGTCAAAATTAAAAAAACTGAATCAAAATATTTAAATTCAATTCCAATTTAATTATTTGATTCTTTAGCATTAAAAAAATAAACACTTTTTGATTTTCAAATCTTAAATAGAATTTATGGGCTTTACAGAAATGAATGAGAATTGAAAATTAAATAAAAAATTTTGATTTGACTTATTTAATTTGATTAATTTTTTTGGGATCCTAATAATTATTTTAGTTTTAGTTAATTTTCATTCAGAATTAAAATAACAGAAAATTGAATTATATATATAATAATATAAATATAAAAATAATAAATTTATAAAAAAAAATTATCGATTAGAGTAGAAACCTAACCCAACTTCCAAGGTTTTCGGTCACTAGCTTTCACTTTCGGCTCTCGTCTTTCAGGGTCCCCTCCCTCTACTCATCCTCTGCTCTCCCGCTCTCTCCTCTCACTCGCCAGCGTTCCGCAACATCGGTAGTCGTGGCATCGTCATCACTCATAGCTCGTTGCGCACATCGAAGGTAACAGATCTTGATTTCGGCGAGAGTATTAGCAAAGAGAGGTGCGAGAGTGGTTATTCCAGCGAGGGACTTGAAGAAAGCTGTGGAGGTGAAGGAAAGTATTCAAAAGGAAAGCCCAGAGGCAGAGATCGTATTGTTGGAGATTGATCTATGCTCACTTGCTTCAGTTTAGAGATTTTGTTCCTAGTTCTTATCTTTGGGATTACCCCTTAATGTTCTCATGTGAGTTCCTTTAATTGTTTGTAGATATAAATGTGTGTCTATATATATATATATACACACAACGTGACACACAACTTTAAGCAATACTCACTCAAATGGTCAATATGATCACAAAATTTGAAAACTGCAATTGAAATTTCATGGAATTGTTAACTTAATTTTACTGAAATGCCTTACCCAATTTCTCAAACCGTTTAGTGGACTAGTGAATGCACGACCAGAGGAAAGTCTGCTTCGAACTCACTGCTTTAAAAAAAAAAATTGTTTCATTTCATTGATGGAGCTCACTGCTTTGTGTTATCATTGGTTTTGAGTTTGACCTGAAGCATAAGATGTTCATTCATGAATAGCCGTTTGAATTGAATAAGCAGAGTTATTCATATATAATGTATTATTTTGATTGGCCAAATTTAAGGCTTATTTTTGGAGTCATACTTAGCCTTTAAAAAAAATTACAGCTAATACTATAAGTTATATTTTGTAAATAAAAAATAAAAAATTAATGGTTCATTGCATCATTTAATCCTTTTTAATTGCAGAATGTAGTTGCTTCACTAGTCAAACATGAGATCGGAGGGCTGAGTTTGGTAATTGCTTAAAGTTTTCCTCCTTTTGCGCCTGTGAAGTCTTTTTTTTGCAGAGAATGAGTGTAGAAATCTTTTTTGCCAAGGTTTGATCTTTGCTTGGAACCTTGTGTGATCCTTTAATGCAATTTAATGGAAGTTTTTGGTGATTATATATGCATTTTTTCATGTCTTCTATCAATATATGTGTAAGAGAACTTGATAAATTGCACCAAAAAAAAAAAAAAATAAGGGTAAATTCCTTTTGGTTATAATTGTCGGGTGTTTTCTCAAACATCTACTTACCTAATAGTTTAAAGCTTGAGCTACAAGAAGTTGTCTTCCAAAGGATATGGTTTTATCGAATTTCATTATTAAACATAGTTTGTAAGATTATTTAATTCAATTTAATTGGAACTTTCTGGTGATTATGTGTTTATTTTTTAATCTCTTTGTCTATATTATGTGTAACAGTACTTCTTAAGTTGAATTTCATGATTATTGTCTGGTTGTCTGGTTCTCTATGAAAGATGATTTTCAATATCCTTTTCCGACTCCAACAACAAGTAAACACAAAGAAATAAACCAAAGATAAAAATCACACAAATGCAATTCAAGACACGAGATTTTTAGGATTAGGTTACCAAGCCAACTTCTGATTGCTTTCTGGTTGGGGAATCACACAACATTTGATAACATTTCTGTGTGTTATTCATTTCATATATTTCTTCATCTCCCCTTGGGGCTTTACTTTGTGCATGTGAAAATGGAAATATGGTTTAACTTGGATCTACTAACAGCATTTGGGAATTAATTGGTTACTACATTGAGCTGAAATCCTGTTCTGCAGTTACATGAATGAAGGGTGTGTAAACCCAATTATGGCTAACCTATAAACCTAATAGGACACAAATGATATTGCTTGAAATACTGAAATTTAAAAAGAAATAATTTGAGAATTTAGTAATATCAATTACTTTAATTTATTTTAATTAGTATATTGTCTTCCTGAAAGTCCTGCATCAACTAAGTTCCCTCAGGCCTTCCTCCCAAACAATTAACTAAACTCATAACCTCACAAGAGGCACAAGTAGCCTATGTCATGGAGTCTTTGAGAGGTGTTCTTGTAGAAGATCAAAGGAAGAGGAAAGGTTGGTTTGCTTATTTTTTTGTTCTTAGCTATTCTAATAAATAATGTTAAAATTCAAATAAGTTTAAAACTCAACCACATTTCTTTGAATCTATAATATTATATATTATATAAAAGGCTTAGTTTCAAATGTAATATTAATGCTCAAATGTTTTGCAGATAATTTTGAAAGGGATACCAAACTTTCATTTCCTATGCTTCACCAGTCTTTTTGAAGAATTTGAAGATTACTTTCTGCAGGTTTGAATTTTATCGAGACTCCATTATTATTAGTACTATTATGATCCGAAAAAGCTATTTAGTCTCATGGGGAATATATTGGTCTCTCACGGCTTTTTGATGTAAAATAACTTTACTTTATTCTTATTTTTACAAAATTTCTTGTTATGATATTAATAATGATTTTTTTTGGACTAGGTAAGTGAATATGGATAGAAGTTGGACAAATGAACGGCATAGATTCAGTAATAAGTATATCAATGGGGTTAGGTCCTTTCTACAATTTGCACGTGATCATCTACCTAACAACTCTACAATTAGGTGCCCATGTCAGAAATGTCGCAACTTAGGGAAATCATTGAGTTTGGGGATAGTTGAGAATCACCTATATGTGAATAGAATGATGGACACTTACATAAAATGGGTACACCATGGAGAAAAAATAGGTAATGATCATATTGATGATGATTAGTCAGTTAATAATAAGAGAATGATATTTGAAGAAGAAGAAGAAGAAGAAGAATACGACAATGTTATAGGAGCAATGCACGACATTCGCCAAGGAATATTTGTGGACATGCAAAGTTGTGAGGCTTCCTCCAATCAAATGCCTAATGAAGACATTTTCTGTGATTTGTTTAGAGAAGCACAACGTGAACTATACCCTAGTTGTACCAGGTTCTCAACACTTTCATTTGTTGTTAAGCTCCTACATTTAAAGGTGTTGAATCAATGGAGCATTCGATCATTTAAAATCATTGTTGCGTAATGTTGGCTTGGGCTATGAATCAATTCATGTTTGTAAGTACAAGTGTGCATTATTTTGGAAAGAGCATAAGGATAAAACTAGGTGCCCTGAATGTGGTGAGTCAAGATGGAAAGTGAATGATGGGAAGAGTAAGAAAGTACCACACAAGATTTTGCGATATTTTCCACTAAAGCCTAGATTGCAGAGATTATTTATGTCAAAACAAAGCGCAGAAGATATGCGGTGGCATACTACAAAGCGTGAGGAGGATGCTGATATGCTGCGACATCCGGCTGATTCTCCAGCATGGAAGGAAATAGATGAAAAATATCTCGAGTTTTCCTCTGATTGTTGACATGTACGACTTGGATTGGCTAGTGATGGATTCAATCCATTTGGGAGTATGAACAACAATTACAGTATGTGGCCAGTAATTCTTATTCCTTGCAATCTACCCCCTTAGATGTGTATGAAAGAACCATATCTCATAATGTCTCTTCTTTTACCTGGCCCAAATGCTCCAGGGAAGGATTTTGATGTGTATCTTCGTCCGTTGATTGATGAGTTAAAACAGTTATGGGATGGTGTTCCTACTTATGATGCTTTTGGTAAAGAGACCTTTCATATGCGGGTTGTTGATCTATGGACTATAAATGATTTTCCTGCCTATGCCTACTTGTCTGGATGGAGTACTAAGGGTTACATGGCATGCCCAACGTGCAACGAGGATACCTCTTCCATAAGATTAAGAAGTAAGATATGTTATATGGGTCATCGTCGATATCTACCACGGAATCATAGTTGGCGAAAGAGTAAGGCCTTTGATGGTAAATCAAAATTTCGAGATAAGCCTAAGGAGATTTTAGGCGATGATATCCTCAAGCAATTACAATATGTTAAAGTCGATAAACCTGGAAAGCACCCGAGCAATAAGAAAAGGAAGCGTGAGGCAGAAGAATTGAATTAGACAAAGAAGAGTATATTTTGGGAGTTGCCCTATTGGCACAAATTGAAGATCCGACATAATCTCGATGTGATGCATATTAAAAAAAACATATGTGATAATTTACTTGGCACATTGCTAGGCATTGGTGGGAAAACAAAGGATACCGTAAAGGCTAGACAAGATTTAGCTGATATGGGCATACGTCCTGAATTACATTTGGTCCCAGATGGCTCAAGTCTTGTGATGCCCCCAGCAATATTCGCTTTGTCACCGCAGGAAAAACGTAGCTTTTGTGAATTTCTAAGATCATTGAAATTCCCTGATGGGTTTGCCTCGAACATTTGTGGTTGTGTCAATGAGAAGGAAAGGAAGTTGTTAGGTTTAAAGAGTCATAATTGTCATGTGCTACTGCAACGAGTTCTACCAGTTGGAATGTATGGATATTTGGATAGTGAAATGTATACGACATTAGTGGAATTATGTTTCTTCTTTAAAGAGTTATGTTGCAAGACGTTGAAAGTGAAAGTTCTCGAGCAACTCTCTAAAGAAATTGTCGTTATACTTTGTAAGTTAGAACGAATCTTCCCACCTGCATTCTTTGATGTTATAGTTCATTTGGCAGTACACTTACTGCAAGAAATGATGGTTAGTAGCCCAGTGTACTATAGATGCATGTATCCAATTGAGAGATATTTAGGTACCTTAAAGGGTTATGTGATGAACAAAGCGCATCCTGAAGGTTCGATTGCTGAAGCATATATTGCAGATGAATCTCTGACATTTCTCGCTAAGTATCTTCATAGAATCCAAACCAGATTTAATAGAGGGGAACGCAATGATGACAGGGTAGAGGAAGGTGGAGAAAAATCTAGTATATCAGTTTTTTCACGTAAAGTTCGTCCTTTCGGCGATGAAAAATACATTACCTTGTCAACATAAGACCTTCAAACCATGCATCGGTACGTGCTTAATAAATGTGAGGGATTGGACAAATATCAAAGGTATGTATTATTATACATGAAATGTTCTATTTCTTATATTGCTTTATTCTAATGTTATAATGTGTGTAATTAAAACGAGTGACCATATTAGAGAGTTGAACACAATCAATGCATCAAACATTGACATGAGACATGAGAAAGAGTTTTCAACATGGTTTAAGGAATGTGTAAGTATAACTTCAATTAAAAAGCCATTAATTAAATGTTAATATACTTTAATTATGACATGGGCATGTATTGTATATGTAGGTTAAAAGCTTGTATCAGTTTGGAGGCCCTGAAGTCATTGATGAAATTTATGCTTTAGCTATTGGTCCAGACCTTAGAACCCAGAGTTATAGCAGTTGCATTGTTAATGAAGTAAGATTTCATACAAGTGAACGTGACAATCGACGTAAAAGTCAAAATTGTGGTGTTGTCGTTGATTGGGTGCATGATAATAATGACATTGACTTTTATGGTGTGTTAACTAATGTGATTGAGTTACAATATGTAAAAGGTTTTCGAGTTATCATGTTCCGATGTGATTGGTTTGACGTAGACAAGAGAAGAAAAAGAATACAAACTGATAAATATTTTACAAGCCTTAACGTGACAAAGAAGTGGTATGCAAATGAGCCATTTATATTATCATCTCAAGCTAAACAAGTCTTCTACATGGTGGACACAAAACTGGGAAACCAATGGCGAGTTGTGAAGAAGTTCACTCACAGACATTTGTATGATGTTCCAGAAATAGAGACTACTCATATGGAAGTTGAGGATGCATACCAAGAGCTTGAGTCAATCAATGTGATTCGAGTGGATGCACAAGAGATTGTGACATTGTGTAGAAATGAACTTAATCCACAAAGAATAATAACTAATGAAATCATGCTAGAACATTATGAATTTGATGATATTGAAGACGAAGATGAAAGTCTTATTGAATATGCCGATGACACAAATAATGAGGAAGGAGGACAAGAAGAAGAGGATTACTCAGATTAATTGGTCTATTCCAAGAAATTCAGATTAATTGGTTTATTCCAAGGTAATGGTATTGGTCTTTTCTTACAATGTCACTTGAATTTTTTATGGTTTATTGTGATATCAAGATTTTAAAATTTTGATAGTATTACTTGAACTTAGTTTTAAATGTTATATAAGATTTTTTTTCTTATTTTTCATATGTATGTATTTGTTCATTATTTATCATCTACTAATAATATTTTTGCAGATGGCACCGGGAAGAAATCCTAGACGAGCATGGAACGATAGAGTTCAAGAAGATGAGGGGTTAAGTACTCAGCCAACTCAGGCACTGAGCAGTAGTGCTGGTATAAATCAAGGTTATATTCATTTGTTTTTTTATACTTTATGTATATATATATTTTTAGTTGTTTTCATATTTTTTTTTAGGATCCACCTCGACCACTAGATCAGTACGCGGACCCACCCAGGGCCTTGGCATAGATCGTCTTATCAAGAAGACAAAACAATCGATGAAAGTAACTGTGGACCCTGAACAGGGACTGCCACTTGATTGTGATGAGTCAGCTAAGTTATCAAGCGAGTGTGGTATTATTGCCAAACACTTCTTACCGCATAATCAACACCGCTATGTTGACATCAGTGAGAGAGATAAGGAGGAGGCATTTGCATGCCTTACGGTATTAATTTTTTTATTATAATATATTAGGTTATTTCTAAATTTTATATATAATAATTTAAAATTTAATGTCTTATATATCTTATATTTATAGTCACGCATTGACATTGACGTTAGTCCCGGGAGTGTGGGACGAAAGAGGGTGGAGGACACTTTCAAGATCCGACTGAGTGACTTACGACACAAATGGCATAAGCAGTTTAAGAATATGATAGAAAATAGACTCACTGTGGAGGAGGCGAGGGAGCATTGCCTATCTGATATATTGCAAGTGGATTAGGAGTGGCACATTGACAACAAATGGACAGACACTCGTTACCAAGTTAATATAATTTATATGAAAATATATTAAAAAAATATGGTGTAATTATGGCTTTAATGTTGAACATGTTTTTTATTTTTTTATTTTTTGTAGGAGAAATGTTTGAAAAATGCACAAAATCGATCTCATCAGACTGTTACACACTCGATGGGTTCACGTGCATTTGTTCTTGCTCGTCATAGCATGGTAATTATTAGTTTACGTTCTTTATTTATATCATTAGTCTTATACTTATATTATTTTTCATAGGTGGATCCTGAAAGTAATGAGCCGATTAGTTTCTTTGGATGGTGGAAACATGCGCATACAAACAAAAGTAACCAGTGGTGTTGCTCGACGGCAAGAGAGTTACATGTCAGTTATTGTAATTTTTATCTGTCATTGAAATTTTTTAGCTATAATTTAGCAATATTTTCACATTAATAATAATGAATTTTAGGATGAGATGCAAAGAGTGAGGAGTGAGCCTACCCCTGATGGCCATGCTGCATTAAGTGAAGATGAGGTGGGGATGCAAGTCTTGGGGAAGAAATCTGGTCATGTACGCGGGATGGGCCATGGGCCAAAGCCTCCTTCAGTGCGTAATCTTCACTGCTTGGGTTGTGCTGCTTCGAGATCTCATGAGGAACAGCTTCAGGATAAACTTCAAAGTTTCATGGAAAAAATGGAACAAATGGAGACTGAGTGAAATGTCCTTTCCAATAAAGTTGATAATCTAATGCAAATGTTTGAGGAGTTCCGCTCTGCCAGGACTACTTCACCTCCCTAGTGTTAGACATTAATAGTAAATTTTGAACTTGGATTTATTTTTGTTTATTTTGTTTGTATGCAATCTTAATATTTTTGTTTTGTCTTTTGAATTTAGATGTTTGTTGTTGGATTGTTGGGTTAACTTTTACAATATGATAATTTGCACGTTTGGTTTTAATGTTGTAGCGTGTATAATATTTTTGGTATATATTGTAGTAGGTTTATTTTATGTTTGATTTATTATTGTAACAGGTTTATTTTTGTTAGATTATTATTGTAACAGGTATTTTTGACAAATTAAATATTAAAAAAATTATTTTTTAACTAATACTTTTAGTGAGGAACATATTTCCTCGCTAAAAGCCTTTTTTCCCTTCACTAATATCCTTCTCATCGTACTCAGCCAAGTATAGACGATGAAAAAATTTCTTACAAAAACTAACTATAGGCGAGGAAAAGGAAATTTCCTTGCTAAAACTTTGAATTTGTGACAAAATTATTTCCTCGCTAAAGGTGACTATAGGTGAGGAAAATATAAATTCCTTGCTAAAATCTGTTATAGGCAACAAAATCGTTTCCTCGCTAAAAGGCACTATAGGCGAGGAAAACAACTTTCCACGCTAAAAGGTAGAGGCTTAGGCGACATAAAATTTTTCTTGTTAAAAGCCACTATAGGCGACAAAATGATTTTTCTCGCTAAAAAGTACTATAGGCGAGGAAATTATAATTTCCTCGCTAAAAAGTATAGGTGACCGAGCATAGGCGAGGAAATACACGAGGAATATTTTTCCTCGCCTATAGTTTTTAGCGAGGAAAAAAGAGACTTCGGCGAGGAAAATGGTCCTCGCCTATACTCATTTTTCTTGTAGTGTGTTATATACTTAAGTATTGTTCATTTGTGCACATTTGCACGGTCCTACCTATTAGACAGTAGTGCTCACCCCATCTTTATTTCAGATGAACCCAGGAGGCTAGGGAGTAGCCACCTGGAGCTTAGTTGAGACCAACATATTAGCTTATTATGTTATCTTATTTTATTGTTAAACTATTGTATTTCTATTTGTATGACTCGGGGTGTAGGTCCCAAACTTAGTTACATGTTGAGATTGTATTATGAATATGTTATTGTGACTTTTGTGAGTCTTGATTTTGTCACCGAAGTGTGATGTCAGCTTTTATTATTATGATGTCGTTTTTATTATCTTATATAAGAATAAGAGGCGATATTAGATGCTCTGATTGTTATTATTAAATTATAATTTGCATTTGGGGCAGGTTTTTATTTATTTTAATTAATATGAGTATGCTGTCTGCCTTGGATAATTAAGTTAGGGGTGTAACAAGCTTTGACAAGAATACTAGATTAAGAAGAATCCAAGTTTCAGTTCTTCCTAGAAGTTCCTAGAAGTTCTTCCAATGAAGAAGAATAGAAATCCATTATTTTAGAACAATTAAATATGGATTCAGAAACATTATTATTTTCTTATAACCAAAATAAGAAAGATATTGTTATATTAAAGTCACATTTGAATTTGAAGACTATAAACCATAAAACCTACATGCACTTGTTGACACTAGAGCTACAATTATGGTATGTCAACCAAATACCATACCCAAAAAATATTGCATTCAAATAAAAAATTCTGTCTTAGCTAAAAATATTAATGACACAACATCTATAATAGACTTCAAAGTAAATGATAATATATTTTTTGTGAAAACAACAAAAGGTAAGAAGACCTTTAGAATTCTAAAAATATTTTGCTTTCCTTTGATGCATAGAGATATACTTTCAAGAAATAATTTTTTAACTCAATATTATCCTGTGAGTATATCCCATGATCATGTAATCTTAACTGATAGGAACAAATCTTATCAAATTCTTTGATTAAAAACCCATGATTCAATTTGTAGTAAAGGATTTACGCCAGTTAAGCGTGGTAATAATAGTCTAATTCTATCGGATTCATTAAAAACCAATGATAAATCTCATTGGGTTTATAAGGAGTTAAGCTCAAACTTCTCTAAAGATCCTTTAATGTTATGGGAAAAAACTTTGAGATACTGTCATCTAAAATTAAAAAATGAACAAAAAATAATTAGAGTAAAACCTATGGTTTATACCAAATAGGATATAAACGAATTTCAAGTTCAAATAAAGAAACTTTTGGATAAAAGACTTATAAAACTAACTAGAAGTCAACATTCTAGTCATACTTTTTGTGTAATGAATCACAATGAAAGAAAAAAAGAGGTAAAGCTAGGATAGTCATCAATTTTAAGAAAATGAATGGAAATTTCATATTTGATGGGTATTTTATGCCTAGAAAAGATATTTTAGCAACTCAAACCAGAGATACTAAAATATTTAGTAAGCTTGATTGCAAATCAAGTTTCTGGCAAATCAAACTTTCAGAAGAGTCAAAGCCATTGACTACTTTCTCTGTACCATATGGCCATTACCAATAGACAGTCTTACCATTTGGAATATGTAATGCATTACAAATATTTTAAAGATGGATGGACATCTTTAAAGATCTTAAATATTTCTGTCTTATCTACATAAATGATGTATTGATTTTCTCTAAAAACAGATAAGAACATTAACATCACTTAGAAATAGTTTATAGAAAAATTTTTAAATAATGAAATATTTCTCAGTCTAAAAAAGATTGAGATAGAAAAAGAAGAAATTGATTATTTGGGTATTATACTGAGTTTAACAAGAATCGTATTACAGTTTCATATAATCACAAAAATCAAAAGAGTTCCCAGAGAAACTAAAAACTTTAAAAGACTTGCAAAGTCTTCTTAGATTATTAAATTTTGGAAAATAATTTGTAAAGAGTCTTTTAAAATAGAAAAAACCATTCCTAGAAAAAGTTAAGAAAAGAACTTAAAAGAATTTCAATTTAAAAATTGAATGGAATGAAGAGGATTCAAAGAGATTAAAAAAATCAAAACTTTTTTAAACCTAATTTAAAAGTTTATTTTCCTATAGAATTTGATCTCTTAATCCTACAAATAGTACAAATAAAAGAAAAATCTGAAAATGAAAATATTCTCAGAATTTGATCTCTTAGATTCTTAGATTCTAAAAATGAATTTGATATATTAGAATTTGATCTCTTAGAAAATATTCTCAGATTCTGAAAATGAAGATATTCTCAGAATTTGATCTCTTAGATCAAAATTTGAGAATATCTTCATTTTCAAATTTTTCTTTTATTCGTACTATTTGTAGTACTACTCCTTAGAACAAAAAGATTCTGAAGAACTAATATGTGAATATAATTTTAGAAAGTTTAAACCAAATGAACTTAATTATATTATTTTTGAAAAAGAACTCTTAGACATAAAAATGGTATAAAGAGATTTCAAATTTATTTAGCACCTGTTAAGTTTTAATAAGAATAGATAATTAAGTGATTAAAAACTTTCTTAAGAGAAAGAGAGTTGAAGATAGCTCTAGAAGAATTGGATAGTCCAATTATATTTCTTAGTATACATTTGAAGTTGAACATATTGGATCTGCTAAAAATGTTCTTGCTGATTATCTTAATAAGCATCCAAATCGATATTAAGACTAACAAAAGTCTTTAATATTGCAAAAATCTTCATAACAATCAAGTAAGGCTGAGATGTCCAGGGTAACTAGCTTAAGGGCAAAGAGGTATAGGCTAAACAAGCTAAAAACATTCTAGAATAGCATGTCTCATGGAAGCTATGCTCAAGTAGTGCTTAAAAAGCCACTTGTTTTAGTAGAAAAAAGAATTCTAAACATCTTCAATCCAGGTTTGGAGAACAAACTCCATAATTTCTTGAATAAAATATTAACAAGTCATATTTTAGGAAAAAAAAACTAAAAATTCTACAAAGTAATTATAGCAATGGCATACGAGCTAAAAAAACTCTAAGATAAAGTTAGCAATTTGAAAGAATTGTTAAGAAATATGATTTCAAAATTTAATTTTGAAACTTCATTATTTGATTATCAAAGAATTTCTGAAATTCAACAAATTACAGAGATTTTAGAAATTTTTGCTAGTAATGCTCACTTTAAAAAAGTTAAATGAATTAAGTTTTATGAAGAGGTTGAACAAGTCCTTCCTAGAGCAATATTTTCAATTATTGACAACTATGTTAATGATGAAAGGATTAAACTAATCGTTCAAGAATTTTCTGATAAAACTAGATATGATCCTGTTTTCCATATCAAAAAAACTTTAGTTCGACCTTCACTTAGGAGGTTCGAAGTAACTGATTGGGGTTTCGTCAAAAGATCATTTTTAATCCACTGAGGCAACAGCCTACCCAGATTTTCCATCACTGATTGAAGCCATGATCAACAAAACTCCCTATGGCTTTAAAAGAAAAGTCACGGTGTTTGAAGTTTATAGTTTTATAGGATGGCGATACAATGAAAGATTTTTTGAGCCATACCAAATCTGGAAATTGAGGGAATACTCCCCGTTCGATACTTATCTTTCCTTTAAAAAAGAAGAAGGTGGGATACAAAAAAGAAAGGCTATTTTGGAAGAGCAAATTTTGTTATGGTCTTGGGTAGAGATGGTTTACTAGACCAAAACTCTACAAAATATGTTAGAAAAACATATGATTACTGATGGTAGGAGAATATTTGTATCTTTTGTTCTATTGATATTCCGAACTCCTGAAAATCAAAGAAAAGAAACATTCAACTTTTTAAACAAAATTAGTCGGATGGAAATTGATACATCATCAGAGGTAATAATTTATCTCGATGATCAATATGAAAAATATGAAAAAGAAATGGAATTGGAAGCCATTGTCTCAGCTGAAGAAGCCTAAGTAGGGCAAGATTATTGGGAAAATATAGATGAAGAGACTTAGCACAACATAGAGAATATGATGAAAGGCTAACAAAAGTTAAAAATCACGAAAGTGTAGTGGACTAGCTAAGAATGCTGCCAAAAAAAAAGAATAAACTTTTTTTGAAACGAGTTATGGACGATTGTACCTTTATCCAGCACACGACAGAGCCCACGTGAATGAATCTGTTTTAATCAAAAGGGATTTCTTAATAATTGTACTATTTAAATAATGTTGTTTGTCTTTTTCTTTTCCAAATTTTTCTTTTTTTATCTTTTATTATGTTGTATTTGAAATCTAAAATTTGAAATCCAGGGTTGTGGTCTATATAAAGGAGTTTTGTTGTAATAGAGAGGCATCTAAAAAAATCAAAGTGCTCTTTCTCTCTCTCTCTCTAGTCTTCTGTTTGCAATATTGATTTTAGTAATAAAAGTTTGTGTGTTTAAATATTTGTAAGTAATATTCTGAGTGTCTTAATAATAATTAGTAATGTTTTGAGTGTTTTAATAATAATTAGTGAGAGTTGTTAATTTTCTGGAGCATTTCTTTTCAAAGCATTTCTTCAAGTGGTAGCAGAGAATAGACGATTCTAAGGGCGTGATTGTAAGTATACTATTCAATGAAGATATGTTCTTTAATTACTAGCAACTTATAAGGTTTTTCTATAATTGCTTGTGTGGTCCGGTACGGTCCCCAGGGGTGAATTATGTGATTTTTGAAATTTGGGGGGTTACTAAGGGTATCAGTATTACTGTTTGAAATGTTTAGGATGTGTTAATGTAAGTTATCCATTATAAAGATCACACCTGAAGTTTACAGTGAATCTTTAGTATCATTTGGGAAAATTAACTAGTATCTAAACTATGAGCTACTAATTTTTTGGTTTTTTCTAAAATAATCAAATTTACCTTTTTACATTTTAAACTTTTTTTAAACATTGAAGGGCAAAAATATCAAATTAATAAAAAGTTAAAAAGTTAATTATTAAAAAGTTAGCTTCTTCCCTTCTAAAACACAAATTATATATATATATATATATAATTGTTTAGTAGTTACCTAGTGGCCCATTACAAAAAAAAAAATTAGTTTCTTTTTCTTTCTAAACTCAACCTCATTTTAGTTCCGACAGTTCCAATTATAATAGTTAATTCCCTGTAGTTGTGATTAAGTTTTACTTTAATCTTTTTCACTCTGTTTGGAAACATTCTTCTCTTAGATGATTTTATTTAAAATAAAGAAACGTTGCTCTTGAATTTAAGAATTAAAAAAAAACAAAGATGACTTTTTTTTTTCCCATGAATTCAAGAATTATAAAGAAACAAAAATTAAGTTATTTCATTCAATTCACTTTTTTTTTTAATTTCTAAATAATAATTATTTTTCTGTTTAATTTTTTTATTGGGGATAATTACCTTTTTACTCATTGTATTTAAAGTAAAAATCACTTATACCTCCAAGTTTTAAAAATCTACCCTTGTATCTTTTGTAATTTGGGCTACAATGAAGTTTTAAATGGTATTAAAATTTTTAAGTAAAAAGATAAAAATATCAGTAAAAACTAAATGAATTCAGAGGCTCTAAGTATAGGTAATATAAAATATAGGGGTATAAATGTAAATTTTAAACTTATTTAGAGCCAAAATAATTATGTTTAACGAATTTTTTAATATTTTTACTTTAATCAAAGTATAAGGGATGTAAAGGCAATTTTTTAACGTTCAGAGGTGCAAGTAATTTTCACCTTAACTATGTGGATAAAATGACAATTACTCATTTTTTTTTCCTCGAAATTAGTCACAGAAGGTCACAAATGTTGGAGGAGATTCTTGATTCATAAAAATATCTTAATGTCGATTAGATTAATTAATTATTTTGTAAAATATTAAATTGTTTTAAATGGTTAATTGAAAATTTATATTAAGATTATTTAATTTTAATTACTTATAATTAAAATTCGAAAGTATTGCAGCTTAATCTCATTCATGCACTTTGAAATATATGAAATGCCTGACTTCTTATTAAATGAAATAGCAATATTCATTCCAATAAGATAATAGAGTTTTATTTTAAATACAATTTTATCACTGTTACGTTTTATTTTAGTTGATTTTCAAAAGTTAAGAAAAACGGCGATTGAGATTTTCAAAAGTTACAAAAAAAAAAAAAAAAAAAAAAACACCGTCTTATCAGATTATCACAATGTTCTTTTTAAATTAAGAAATTAAGAAATTAATAAACTATTTATTAGGCAATTATACGAAATTTAATAAACTAATTAAAATTAATTTTTTAAACATTTTTTTAAATTTGATTTAACTAATTTAACCATTTAATGGTGGGTTAATTATACTTATTTTCCAAATGGGAAGTAAATACCTTTAACATTCTTAATCTACACTCACATCACTTATTTTGAAATGTTCTTATAACTAATTTTATCCATTTGCATGTCAATATTAAATGAAAAGTAGTATGGTCAACATAGAAAATCATATGAAATGTTTCATGTTATCCCTTTAAATTATGTGTGAAATATCTAAAATGTGATAGAGATTTTCAAAAGTTAAAAAAAAAAAAGAGCACTGTCTTATCATATTATTGTCTAACTCCATCGCCACCAGAACTAAAAACAATGTTTGAAAATGAAAAAGAATGAAATAAAAAGAATAAATTGTAAATTATTAATTCTGTTCTCACAATGTCATTTTTCTTTTTTTTTTTTGTTTTGATTTTAACCTTTGAATATCTCAAGCGGCCTTTGGATATTTTATATAGTCTAAAGAGGTTTAAAAAAAAAAAAGTCATTCTATATGGTTTTTGTTCATATAAGTACACACCTTTTGTATTATCTATATTTTATAGGTTCTTCATTTTTCCTTTTCATATTATAAAGCTTCATCCATGCAGTTAGGCCAAGAAAGAACCTTTGAATCTCGCTCTAATAGTTGAGTACCTCCACCAACAGGCCGACCTCAACACTGAATTCTTTCTCAAAATGGCAATTAAAGTCGTGATATGCAACATAAGGAAGACCAATCAGAGCCACAAATAGCAAGGGGTTCCAGGGAACTGCAGTGAAGAAATTCACTGTAGAGGTTGCAGTGGAAGAATGAATGGTTAAAATTTATTTGAACTTCAATGATATGTGACTATTAGCATTCCACATTAATTGTGTTCCAATCAGACTTTTTAAACTTTTATTTTTATTTTAAAAATATTTTTAATTAAAATAAATTAGAACCATTAGATTAAGTGTAAACAAATCTCAATGGTTTATTTTTCACTATAGCCCCTACAGTGGGTTTCTTCACTGCAGTCTCTGCAGTGAATTTTTTCACTGCAGCCCCCTAAAACTCCAATAGCAAGAGTAAATATACAGTGCCGCATTAAATTTATAAGAACGACCTATCCACCAGGTAGTTCATAACCTTGAAGTGTGCCTCCCTTCGCCAAGCTAGAACTACCATTCCCCAACAATTAATAAATGATCGTTGGACTCTGGCAAGACATGCACAAGATTGTCTTTGAGCCTCCATTTTAGGTGGTACCAATGGCGTTTGGTCTTGACTACTAAGGCACCGCTTGAAATTCTGAAAAACAAAATAAATCTCCAAAAAATTCTGTTTTATTTATCGTCATTATTAATTTAAAATTTTCCCGCTTTTACTAAAAACCCAAAATTCGCTTAAAAAAATCAAAAATTCGGAAAGAGGTTAACCGAATGCGTAAATTTTTTTTGACAATCATATTTCTCCTAGTTGAAAGCTTTCAAACGAGTACCATTGTTACTATTTTTTATGAATTTTTTTGAATCCGTGTGAACGGATTTGAAAAATCGTTTTTACGATTTTGAAAAAATGAGTGTTATTTTTTGAATCCGTTAGAACGGTTTTACCAAACTGTTTTAACGGATTTTTCCGTCAAAATTAATCCAAATCACGTTTGTTTTTTTTTTTTTTTTATCACTCCAAACGCCACTTAAATAACTTTGTAGTAGTATTATTATTATTATTATTATTATTATTTGTGGGCGAGGTTGTTGCCGAGCAAACGGTTCAGTTTTAGCACTACCCCCATGAAAATCCTATGGCAGTCGAGGACAAGTTGGGTGGAACTGAGACGGACAATTTACTAGAAAATGTGAACAAGCGGATGGATAGGAAACCTAACCTCGCACTCAACTATGGCAACTATCGGCCACTTTATCCATTCTGAGTCTCGGGGCTCAATAATGGCATCATCGTCACGTATGACCAACCTGTTGGAGCAATAGTAGCCTTAATTAGGAATAAAAAAAAAAAAAAAAAAAGAACAGAGGAGGAACTCAGCAGGCTTGGGAACAAAACAAAGGAGAAAATGGAAATGATCTTTTCTTTTTCATTCACTTGTGGACTTGGCTATATCCAAACTCAAGATTACATTGGGAATACATAGCACTTCATATTGCAGAGGTTCATCTCCCAATTAACTCTAATTGATGAACCACGTTTAACTAGGCACATGATGCATTAAATCTAAATGATGAGCCACACTAAACTAGGTACCCACTGCATTAGCTTTAAATGACGAACCACACTTGACTAGATACATAATTATTGAACTATTCATGCAATTAAAAGTAAAAAAAAAATAATTATAATTTGAATGAGATGCCTGCTGGATCATTTTGTCGAAGAATTTGATGTGTTGTTAATTTTATTGATAATTTAAAGAGCTATGCACTTATCCCTCGGTTTGAGATGTAATGTTTAATTGTCCTAGTACTTGGATGATTGTTTGGGCCCTGTTTTTTGGCACGGGTTGTGAGGGCTTTGGTTGCCCAGTTGCTTCAGCTAAAGACTTTGATTCTTTTATTTTTTCTAGTTCTTGCTCCAGTTATTCATTAATATGCTCCAGCTTTCTTGATGTGGCTCTAATTATAGGACAAAAGTAGATGTTATTTTATGTTTTCATGTCTGTTTAGCTTACGCCCCCCCAATTACGGGAATTCCATCGGAGCGTGACATTACTAGACTTTCTTCTTCTTCTTCTTCTTCTTCTTCTTCTTCTTCTTCTTCTTCTTCTTTTTAATGAGAAACGTACTCAAAATTTGCCTGGAATCACAGTTTGTTAGTGTTAAAATTCATTATTTCAAATTCTAAATTAGAAATCCAAACGGGGTTTGAGGATTTGGGTATAATGGATTCCAAATCCATTGAATCTAAATCTATCTCATCGAAGCACAGTCTCAATATCATATAATGGTTTTATTTGGAGTGACTAAAAATTTTGAAAAACAATGAAAAATACTAACAAATTTTAAAAATTATTCACTTTTATCTCACTATACAAATGACGAACTCTCCACTTATCTCACTTCATTTCGTTTTTTTTTTTTTTCTTCATTCCAAACTCACTCAACATATCTATTTATTTACATGTGTTGCAGCCGATGAAACACCAACTGATAACTTAAATTTAGCTATTACATAATACTATAAACAACACTGGTTTTGTCCCTGTGGAAATTTGAATTTGGAATCTAAGTTGTATTTAGATTAAGGATTCGTAAAGGAAGTAAAATATCATTTAAAAATATTTTTTAATTTGTGGTGAAAAATATAATTAAGTTGACAAATATTTTTTTAATAGAAGTCCTATATTTTTTTTTGTTTTATTAATCTATTCAAATAAAATTATTTATTTGAGATTTTATATATATTTGCTTCCCCCCCTCTCTCCTCTCAAACCCTCTATCTAAGGGTCTAGATTGATGAAACAAAACTAGAGGAAAGAATTCAGAAAAAAAAAAAAAAAAAATGAGAACAAAATGCTGTGGAGGAAAGAGGTAAAAAATATAAAATATATACTATTATTTTATTAGATTAAAAAACTATATGAAAATAAAAAGTATTTTTATTAATACATTAGTTTTTATTTAACTGATTTTAATTTATAAAATTCTATGCATTTTTCTACTATTTGCTATTAAAAAACAAATAAGAGTAGTAATTTTGAATCCTGTTCTCTTTTTCTTTTCCTTAAAAATTTCTGTTCCAAACACACATCAAGGGTTTAAGATTTTGGAAGAAAAAAAAAAGGAAAGAAAAAAGGATTCAAATTTTTTTCTCTTGTTCCATTTTTGTTCAGCATGATATTTGAGAAATTTAAAATAACTAATTAGAAAATTAATTTATTAATTAATATTGAATGACTTTTATTTAATATAATTTTGAATTTATCTAAATAAGAATATTAAGAAACTATTGGTCAATATAAGAAAATATTATGAAGATATTGCACACAGAAATAAGGAAAGTACTGATAAGGAAAATATTCTTACAAATTAATTACAAATTGGTGGAGACATTTTAGGTGATGATTGTGATTTTTCTTTTCAAGATTATGATTGAAGGTTCATATTTTGAAAAGCAGCAAATCAGCTAAAAAAATCATGAAAGAGCAGCAAATCAGTCACAAAAATCATGCCAAAGATCATGCATTATCGTCATCTTCTAGCATCAAGGCTTATATCAAGCAACTTCCTTATCATTCGCATATGTGTAAGTATAAATTGATCTTCAATTGTAGTTCTGTGTATTCAAGTTGAGAATCAATAAAATATTCATTCAAGTTCATTTGCTTTTCCATTTTTCTTCTTGGTATCAAAGCCAGGTTGTGAGTGCAAAGTTCCTCACGTCAATGGCAAATCTTTCACTCAATGTCAACAACTTCATCACTCTCAAGCTAAAACATGACAATTATCCCTTATGGCATGAGCAAGCACTTGCTCTTGTTGAAAGTCAGGAATTGATTGATCATCTTACTAGTGAAATCAATGCTCCAACCATATACACTACTCCAACTCTAGAAAATCCCACAAAAAGATTTACTGATGAATATATTAAGTGGCGCAAATCAAATTGTCTTCTTTGAGGGTAGCTCATTGGCACCCTAATTGAGGAAGCTCTTGGTTTTGTCATTGGCCTAGATTCTGCTCAAAATGCATGGGATGCGCTGGAAAATACGTATGCTCAAGTTTCTTAGGAGCGAGAATTCACACTCCATCAAGACATGGCTTATCTTCGCAAAAATGAGGATCCTACCATCAACGATCATCTTCACCATTTCAAGGGGATCTGTGATAGTCTAGCAGCTCTTGGAAGCCCCGTACCAAAGAAAGAAAAGGTGTTTTCTCTTCTCACCAGTCTTGGACCAAAATATGAGTCCTTTACTACAACCATGCTCAAGCCCCCATGTCCTAACTATTCAGAACTCGTGTCCCTTCTTCAGGGATACGAGTAGCGCCAGACTTGGTTCGGCAACAATACACCAATCCCACAGTTGGCCTTCTTTGGTCAAAAACAACGATCTGTGTCACAAGGATTTGCTAAAGGTGGGTCACAAAATCAATTCAATTCTAATGGGCGAGGTTTTCAAGCTTATAACCCAAACACAAGCAGCTATAGGAATGCCGGTCAAAATAGGCAGCCTCACTGAGATAACACTAACCAAACTCCTTCCCCTCGACGGCCACCACCTCCCGATCAATAGCGAATGACTCTAGCGGAGCATGAAATGTACCGGAATGAGAAATGTCAATATTGTAGCAACCTTGGTCACATTGCAAAAATTTGTTGGTATATACCAAAGCAATCTGTCACACAAGATGAGATCCCACAAGCTTTAGCAGCTCTCACTCTTGACACCTCAGTTGCAGACATAGAATGGACAGTTGACACTGGAGCCTCAAATCACATGACAAGTAATGCAAGTATGTTGCAAAATCTACGAGCCTTTCTTGGCACAGATTCAGTCCTAATCGATGATGGTACTCCTCTTACCATTAAAGCTGTTGGTAATACATGCATTAAACATAATTCTATGGTTCTTCCATTACGTGATGTTCTCCTTGTTCCTCAGTTAGCAAAAAATCTATTGTCTGTTAGTCAATTAACTGATCAATTTCCATTAAATTGTGAATTTGCTAATAATAGTTTTTGTGTGAAGGAACGGGAGACTGGTCGAATCGTGATGATAGGGAAGCACAAGGGTGATCTCTATGTTCTTTGAAATCCACCCAAATTGCACTTCTCAAATCAATTTAAATCTGGGACTGCAAATGTGTGGCATTAGCGATTAGGCATACTCAAACATCATCTTTACAATTGCTTAAAAAAAAGGGTCACATAAAAGTCGTAGGAGTCAATAAATCAAAGTCCTTTTGTGATAGTTGTAAGTTAGGCAAATTGAATAAACTTCCATTTAGTTGTTCTGAAAACATTAGTTTAGATATTTTTCAAAAAATTCATTGTGATTTATGGGGCCCTGCACCTGTAACTTCTCTTGAACAATTTCGTTATTATGCATGTTTTGTTGATGATTTCTTTAGGTTTACACGGATTGTTCCTCTAAATAGAAAGTTTGAGTTTGTTAATGTTTGTCTTGCTTTTGAAAAATAGGTTGATTGTCAGTTTAACAAAAAAATAAAAATATTTCATTCTAATGGTGGTGGTGATTTATTAACACAGTACTTGGGTCACACTTCTAAGCACAGGGTATACTTTATCAAATTTCGTGTCCTCACACGCCAGAACAAACAAGTATGGTCGAGCGTCGTCATAGAATTATTCGTGAACTAGGCTTAACAATGCTTTTCCATTGTGGTGCTCCATTAAATCTATGGGTTGAGGCATTTACTACTGTAGTATATTTATTCAATCATCTTCCATCGTCTGCTATTAATTTTGATACCCCTTACTTTAAATTACATAGCACTTCTCCTAATTATTCCCTTTTATGTGTGTTTGGATCAAAATGCTTTCCTTACACTTAGGAAACTCGTAAAAATAAATTTGATCCTAAAACTGTGCTGTGTATTTTTCTTGGCTACAGTGATAAGCACAAAGGATACAAATGTTTTCATCCTTCTAGTCGTAAGATGATTATTTCTCGGCATGTAGTTTCGATGAGACTAGCTTTCCCTTTAAGGAAGCTTATAAATCGACAGTCACATCCTCACCTGAATATTGGATGAGTATTTTTGATTCATGGCTTACTACTCCATCTTCTGACATTCAATTACAACCTACAAGATCATCTAATCATGATATCCCACACATTCCCTTACAGTCCATTGCAACCGCTGCTACACCAAATTCCTCTACTGTCTCCACCACATCTCGTACTTCTCCAAATCTTACTACAATATGTACAACTACACCAGTTCAAGCTCCCAACATTGAAGCACAACCTATCCAAAATAACTCTCCTTATAACCTTGAACAAGAGCAGCCTATGATCTTTGCTTCCCTTGCTCCCACACAATCATCACATTCGGTCCATCCTATGGTGACCCGCTCCCAACTGGGTATTTCAAAGCCAAATCCCAAATATGCTTTAACAATACTTACCCATGATATTCCTAGAGAACCTCACAATGTAAGAGCTACTCTCAAACATGATGGATGGTGCACTGCGATGCAAGAGGAGCTTGATGCTCTTCACCATAATCATACTTGGACACTTGTCCCTTGTCACTCCTCCATGCATGTAATAGGCTCAAAGTGGGTGTTCAAAGCAAAATAAAGGATGATGGCTCCCTCGACCGTCTCAAAGCATGTTTGGTGGCAAAGGGATATCATCAAGTAGACGGTATTGATTATACGAAGACCTTCTCCCCAGTCATAAAGCCCGGCACAATCCGAATGGTCCTTAGCTTAGCTCTTGTTAACCATTGGGATATTTGTCAATTAGATGTTAAAAATGCATTTCTCTATGGCCTTATTTTCGAAGACATCTTTATGGAGCAACCTCCAGGCATAGCCAACTCTCGTAATCTTGACCATGTGTGCAAACTACAATGAGCCTTCTATGGCCTAAAACAAGCCCCGCGAGCCAGGTTTGATCGTTTTAGTACTTTTTTACTTCCACATGGTTTCTTTTGTAGTTTAGCGAACCCCTCTTTGTTTGTACTCCACTCTTCTCAAGGTACGCTTATTTTATTATTATATGTTGATGATATACTTCTTACAGGTTCCAATTCACAGGTTCTTAACCATTTTATTAAAGCTTTGAGCGATGAATTTTCCATAAAAGATTTGGGTTTCATTTATCATTTTCTAGGCATTGAGATCACTTCCACTCCCGATGGGTTACACCTATCCCAATCTCATTATGCTTTTACTATTCTTGAAAAAACACAAATGGTATATTGTAAACCTATGGGCATACCTATCGAGGCCAAAACAAAAGGTCTTGCAAATGCCACTTTTCTTGATGATCCAAGTTACTTTTGTAGAATTGTTAGGGCATTACAATACTTAACCTTCACACGTCCTGGCATCTCCTAAAGTGTTAATTTTGTTTCTTAGTTAATGCATGCACCTACCATTTCACACCTAAAAATGGTGCATCGTATTTTGCGATATATCAAAGGCACAATTCATCTTGGACTTCATTTTACTTCTCGTACTACACTTGATTTTTTTGCTTTTTCTGATGCAGATTAGGCTGGTTGCCCCACTACTAGACGTTCCACAACCAGTTATTGCACATTTCTTAGCCATAACTTAATCTCCTGGTGTGCTAAGAAGTAGCCTACTATCTCAAGGTCCAGTACTGAATCCGAATATCGAGCTATGGCACATACCACTGTTGAACTCACTTGGCTAATGTTCATTCTTTGAGACCTTCATATTCCAATGCCTCGTCCTCCTATTTTATTTCGTGATAATCTCAGTGCCTTACATATGACCGTCAATCCTGTTTTTCATGCACGAAGCAAACACATTGAATTGGATTATCATTTTGTGCGGGAACATGTTGCACTTGGTCTGCTTGTCACCCAATATGTCTCCACTACTGACCAATTAGCAAACATTTTTACTAAGCCACTATCCAAAGCCTCTCTTTGTTCTTTCTATGACAAATTGTGCCTCCAACCCCGACACAATTTGAGAGAGGATATTAAGAAATCATTGGTCAATACAGGAAAATATTATGAAGATATTGCACACAGAAATAAGGAAAGTACTGATAAGGAAAATATTCTCACAAATTAATTACAAATTGGTGGAGACATTTTAGGTGATGATTGTGATTTTTCCTATCAAGATTATGATTGAAGGTTCATATCTAGAAGAGTAGCAAATTAGCTACAAAAATCATGGAAGAGCAGCAAATCAGTCACAAAAATCATGCCAAAGATCATGCATTATTGTCATCTTCTAGCATCAAGGCTTATATCAAGTAACTTCCTTATCATTCACATATGTGCAGTATAAATTGATCTTCAATTGTAGTTCTGTGTATTCAAGTTGAGAATCAATAAAATATTCATTCAAGTTCATTTGCTTTTCCATTTTTCTTCTAAGAACATATATTTAAGATTTTATTTATTTTCTTTTTGTTTTGCTCTATTTTCTTTCTCTCTCTCTTTCTCTCTTTGTATTTTTTTTCTCTCACTAAATTCTCACCCCAAAGACACCCTTGAAGATTTGGTGAGGGAAAAGAAAAGGGAAGAGAAAAATGTAAGAAAAAGAAGAAGAAAATATAAAATCTCAAATATGTATTCTTATTTAAATGGATTACAAAAATATTATAAATAAAAAGTATTTATTAATATATTAACTTTTAATTTAATTATTTTTTATTTTTTAAATTTAATGCCTTTTTTTTCATTTTTTATCAAGATCTAAATAAGAGAAAAAATTTTAAATACTTATCTATTTATTTTTCCTTGATAAATCTTTAATTTAAACACAGCCTTAAAGAATATATAGATTATAATTTTACCAATGCTGTTCATTAGTTTGTCACCCGTCGACGAAATTTGCGTTATATATATACTATGTGTTTTTTTTCTTTTTTTCAACATCTTGTAGAGTACTGTTTGGCAGGTTGAATTAGACAAAGCCCACATGGTCTTACTTCTTCACCTGATCCTTCAAATTAATGTTGCTAAATTGAGATGGGAGTTTGTGACTTTTTCTTCAGCTTTTGAGGAATTGACTGATCGTTGATTCATTAATGTGTGAAAATTTTTAGTTGCTTAGTTCATCCTATGACATACACATGCACACTCAACTATTAAGGAACCCAAATTTTAGGTTGGCAGTAATGTTGAAGTGGGTCATCCACCAACCTCTTTCCAACTTGCAAAAATGTAATAGACCAAACTAGAAATTCTCACCAAATTTCTCTCTCTCTCTCTCTCTCTCTCCCCCCCCTCCCCCTCTCTCTATCTCCCTCTCCCTCTCTCTCTAAATGTAAATTGTTCTGATCCACTTTGAATATATTAGGTGTCATTTGGTATATCTATTTTGGATATATTTTTTATTTTGTAATTTTAAAAATAAGGAAAACAATTCAAAATGTATTTTATTACTTGTATTTTTAAATTTTGTTTTAAAAAAAAATGAGTTTACACAAAGAATGCAAAATAACAAAAAGTCATTTTAAGCATTTTTAACCCAAAACAAGAAAAATCTTAAAACAAGAAAAATAAAAAATGTCAAACCAAATGCGTTTTCTATTTTATTTGTTTTGATATTTTCAAAATATAAAACATATAAAATAGAAAATAGAAAACAAAAATTGAAAATATAAACTAAATAGCACCTTAGATTTCCAATGAATAATAAATAAATAATTTATATAAGAATACATTAAGTATTTTTAATAATTACCGAAGTGAGTTCAAATAATATGAAAAATTTTAAATAATTATCTTTTATAAGTTATACTTTCAATGCAATTGATGGGACTTTGATTATCATTAGTTAATCTAGGGCATAGTTAAAAGGTAAGTCACGTGTTCCCTAAACTATCTGTACATATATAAGTAAAAGTTATTTTATATTATGATTTAAAATTTATCATAATATATTATTTTAAATCACTCAAATTTATGATAAATTTTATATCTAAATTAATAAAACTATATTTAAATATTTTTTAATTAAAACAAATAACATAATATTTTAATTTCCAAAAATCAATAAATTTAAGCACACCCTAATAGAAGTTTTGGGACTGGTTTTCCCAAGGTCTTAAGTATATTGAGGATACCACCGGTATCCTGTTTATTTTAATTCTGAGTAATTTCTCAACTGTAAGATCTTGAGTTTGTTTCTCAGTTGTCACTAATTCTAGTTTACCTAAAATTATTAGAGGATTTACTTGATTATTAATTCCAAGACCTCAAGGATTAGTCGAGATGCATGACAACTAGAGGATTTACCTAGTTATTAATTCCAAGACTTCTAGGATTAGTCGAGGTGCATGCACGCAGGCTGGATTGAATACTCTGAGTATTAAAAAAAGGGGGGGAGGGTGAGAAAAAGAAAACAGAGGAGGAGGATGCCACCGAATTAATTTAGTTGGTAGAGCCGGTTGGTGATTAACATCATCGTGCTCATGGTTATATTCCTTCCACGTCCCATTATCTATATATTCCGGTGGTAGGAAAAGGTACGCCTGTTTATATATATATATATATATATCTATAAATTTATGTATGTATATAAAAGAATTTCACTGGAGATGATGAGAATGTATACTTTTTAGCAGTAGTTCTCGCACGTGATTAGGCTGAATAAGAAAAAGAAAAAGAAAAAGAAAGTGAAGTTGATGATGGCCCGTGGAAATAAAAACGATAGCTGGTTATGTAATATTAAAATTGTGAGTTGTCCGGTCAAAATCAGACAATTCATAAAAAAAAATATTTAAATTATTTTTATTAATAATTGTACAATTTTAATCAAACAACTCCTAATTCGATGTCAAATAACTAACGCCAGTATTTAAATGCGATGTTAGATTTTGCAAGTTGATCATTCCAAGTACATATATTCTTTCATGGAAGCAAAATTTTCCACTTGTCATGTCCACCTCACGAACAGGGAGGTTATAGATGGACTGGTAGCTATAAGAGGTCCTAGTCTATGCAATTAATGAGATTAAATTTCAGGTTTAAATGTTTAGTAGTTTGATTTCATCTAATAACTGGAACTCCGTGGGTTGTGTCTGAAAATTTAAAAATCAATAGCTTGGTAAATTAAAACTAAGGCATGGTTTGGAAAGTAAAAAACAGATTAATTTTTTGTAGTCACTTGCTAAAAAGTTAGTTTTTTTTTTTTTTTGAAAAAGAAAAAAAAATTAACTTTTTAGTATCTAACTTTTTAATTTTTTATTAATTTGATATTTTTGCTCTTAAAAATTTAAAAGAATATTAAAATATAAGATGGTAAAAAATTAATGCACATAACATTGTATACATTAAGGCCCCGTTTGGTTGGGCTGAAAATCACCGAAAGTAATAAAAAGTTACGAATATTTATTTACTTTTATCAAGTTTTGTCATTCTTATTTTTCGTGCGTTTATTTTTAAAATTTAAATTTTGTAAATTTCTACTAAAAGTTATAAAAAGCTGCAAAAAACTTACTTTTCCTTACTTTTTTTTAACTTTTGTCGACTTTTTGTACTATCTTTTGACAAAAATCATTGAAATTGTTTGCTTTTGATCATTCCATCAAATTATTTTGACCACTTTTAATTAGTCTTTCAAATACCAAAAATAAATTGATAGTCCTAACTTTTTTCAACTTTAATCATTTTTCGTCGCACAAGCGGCTATGGCTCTTTCGGCTACGCTTCTCACACACTTTCCCGGCATTTCCAAAACAGGTCACGTGAAAAGGCAGATGAGTTTCGTTTGGAATAATAAATTGATTACGAGGAAACACGCAAGCGACCGGGAGTTGTGTGAAATTTTAAACACGCAAGCCACTGGGAGTTGTGTGAAATTTTAACTTCCAGTAAGTTTTTAATTTTTTTATTAAACAGTAGTAGTTAAAATTTTTGGTATATTTTGTAAAATAAGTAATAAATTTTAATAATTTTTAACAAGTTTTGACAATTTTTGACTATTTGATAAAATTTTTAATAATTTTTAACAACTTTTGATAATTTTATGTGTTTAGTAAAAATTTTAACTTTTGAATTAAATAAATTAATATTATTAAAAAAGAGAGATAAAATTTAGTATTTTACTAAACATTCAAATTCTAAAAATTAATAATTTTCGTAGCTAGAAGATCGAGAAGTCCTCTTTCTTATCATCGTCATGAATGTCGGCAATCGTGTTTCCTCCTCAGCAGAGATGCGAACCCATCCTAAAAAAAAAAAAAAAAAATTAATTCCTTATAATTATTTTTATAATGTCTTTAATGTTTAATTTTGCCCACTTAATAAAAGAAATAAAATTAGCCAAACATTAATTATACCCACCGAGAAAAAGAAAAAAATATTTAAATACCAATTGTTTCATATATAAAAATAAACAAATTTTAACTTAATATATATTGAAATTATACCAACTCATCCAATATGAGGCCCGTTTGGAATCAATATAAAACACTACAAGATTCTACAAATCTCTATAAATACGAATTACGAAACAATAATTTTAAATTTTTCACTCACTACACAAAATACGAGATATTTTATATAATTTTATATAATTTCAAACACACTCATAATTAATACCCGCTGGGATATGAATTCCTTAGTCCTTACCCTGTTCCTCGACCTCTTCGCGCCTTTTTTCTTTTTCTTTTACCTTTTTGTGGTGCTGGTTTTACGGAAGTCATACCCCGAAAAATGGTGGGCACCAAACAGGATGCGCATTCTATATATGTGATAATAGTATTTGGAGATATCATAAAAGTTGATAAAAGTTTAAAACTCGTACAGTAATATAAAAAAATAAGTAATTTTTAAAAGTTTTTAATAACCTTTTAATAAATTTTAAAGTTTCAAACGGATATGTCATTCATAATGAAAACTCCTTGTCATGTGACGTTAATAAGTTGATGTTGAGTTTTATATTTGGTGTCAAATCTTGCTTGGATCAAATATTTTAAAATTTAATTAACATATTAAATAATTAATTTATATTAACATAAAATCGAATCATATGGTGTTAAGTTTATATTTTTTTTCATTAATTTCGAGTTTATACTAACAGTTCTAGTGACGAGTTTAATGTAACCCTAATTATTGTCATCCACACAAATCATTTTTTATTAGGATAAAAAATAAATATATAATATTTTAAAATATTTTGTATATACATACATTTGTACTCGTATATGTATAGTTACTAAGTTCATGATATATTGGTTTGAAAATCTATAAATATATATATATATATATATATATTTTTTTTTAGTAACTCTAATTTCCTTAAATGGTTAAAATTATTTTTTTACATTTTTGAGTTCTAAATCATAGAGTGCATATTTAACAGAAAAATTAAAAAAACTAACAACAAAGAGTTAACTTTCTTCAACTTCTTTTTTTTGAAAACAACTTTTTCACGTTTGAGAAATTAAAAAAAAAAAAGAAAAAAAAAACCTTTTATAACTAGTTTTTTAGTTTTTTTTTATTAATTTAACATATTTATGATTTAAAAAATTCTAAAAATAGAATTTTAATCATTTCAAAAAAAAAAAAAACTAGAAATTTAAAACTACCAAATATTAACCCTTTTTTTTTTTTTGGAGAATTCCCACATGGAGCCTCAGAATTGAAGTAGTGATGTCTGATTCCTTCTAATGTGCTAATATATCTAATCTTTTCTTCTGGTAATTGAAGAAGTTATTTCTATAAATATTAAACAAGTGAAAATTAAGCGATTAATTAACTAAATTAATAGAACGTTACATTTCATCTTTAGGCCATCTACTCTTATGTACGTTTGTTTTTCAACTCTCTTTTTTTTTTTTTTTTTTTGAAAGGTAAAATTTTCTTTTTCTTTTTTAAGGAGGGAGAGAAAAAACTTAAACTCGAGTCATCAGTGAGCAAAAAAAGGCTCTCAACTACTGAACTATAGGCCACGTTCAATTTTTCTACTCTCTTATCTACGTTTGTTTCAGTATATCAATAGAGGAAAAATAAAATAAAAAATAAAACAAAATTTTCCCTCCATTTTCTTTCGGCAATGCACTTTTTTTCCTCTTTCATCTTCTAAAAATTATTTTGATTTCATATATTTTATTTCGCCTTCCTTTCGCAGTCAAAGACAATAAAATTACTTTCATCTCATTTTCGCTTCCTTTTTCTCCATACCTATAATAAAACCAAACACAAAAAAATATTTATTTTCTCCACACTTCCTTTCATTTTCGTTCTCTGGCTCCTATTGTTGAACCCTCCTATTCTCAAACCAAACAAAGGCCTCCCTGTTTTCATTTCATGTGATGTTTTGTTTTACGAACCAATTGCCTAAGTGAGGGCAATTAATTAAATCTCTACCGCCTTAATTCCTTTTTTAAAAAACAAAATATACTAATTATTGTGTAAGAAAAATAAAACCAGTACACGAAAGAAACCGGAGAGTCATTTTTGCAACCAAAACCCCCCTTTTGTTTTGTTTTGTTTTGTTTTTTCGATTTTTTTTTTTTAACTTAGGAGATTCAAGTCAGTTTGCACTTTTTGAGACCCTAAACTTAACGACTGAGTAATCTTTTAAGTGACCTTGATGAGACTCGGCCTCAAACTAGTGACTTTAGGGATTTTAGAAAATATAAAATGAGTTTACACATAAAATGTAAAATGGTAAAAAGACATTTTAAGTATTTTTAAGTCAAAATAAAAAAAAATTTAAAATATGAAAAATAAAAAATATCAAATCAAATGTGTTTTTTTGTTTTTTATTTCAAAATTTTAAAAACATAAAACACATAAAATATAAAATAAAAAACAAAAACAAAAAATAAAAATATAAACTAAATACCATCTCACCAATTGAGATAACCCTTTGCAATTTGCAGCAAAACCCCTTACTCGAAAGGTTTTTGACCTTATATATATATATATATATATATATGTATGTATATATATCAAAAAGCAACAAAAGTGGTTCAAAATTTTCATTATCATGAAGCCTTGGCCCTTGGGGATGGGGGCATCTCCGTGGGAAGATCGTGCACAGTCCTTCAAAGCTAATGATAAAATCAATGTGGAGGCGGGAGAAGGCGGGAGTACGGGACGACATCAACTACCTTGAAAAAGAAAGTCTAATTTTTTTAGAGCCGCGAAACCAAGTGACAAGCCAACTTAGTGGTTGGGAGACAGCAACTCCAACCATATAGATATACTTTGGCAGGAGGCATAAAAACAATACATATCACTAACTTCGTGATCGCTTTCATTGATCAAATTTAGAATGCTGTCAAAATAATTTATCATAAAAAAAAATTGTTACAATAACCTGTTAATGATAATTTTATAATTAAAATACATTTTAAAAGTATTTTTATTTAAAATGATAAGTGTGAGATTAGAAAGTTCAACCATTGGACCAATCGTCTAAAGTCCTGTCTAATAAGAAGGCTCCAATTGAAAAAAAAAATTATAGATATATATATTTAGGTCCATGTGACACAACAAAAAACAACAAAAAAGGGGCAAAAAAACGTGATTTGTGAAAATTTTTCACGTTTGACACGTAACAACCAAACTATATTTTTCAAAAATAAATAGTAAAACATTTTAATTTTTGTGTTAGTTTTTTCAAAAGAGAAATTGTCCAAATGGTTTTTTTGTTCCATCGAAATGATTTTGCATCAAATTTCATTAAAAGTGGTTAAAAAATTTTTGGAATTTGTAGAAAAGTTATTGGGGTTTGTAAAAAATTTATTGGGGTTCGTAAAAATTTGTTAGGATATGTAGATATATATAAATTTATCGAAATTTCATGAAATATGAAAAGTACAAAATGTGTTAAAGATTTTCACAGATTTTTAGTATTTTTCACCATTTTTTGGAACGCCAAACAAGTCCTTAATTATTTTAAATTTATCATCTACTTATCTTTAATCCTCATCTTATCTCAAAAAATTTTGAGAAATTATGTTAAAACAATAGCTCGTAACCAAGCCCATCCAACCTCAAATTTAAAAATATATATATATATATATATATAGACATTTAATTATTTAATCTTATCATTTTCTTAAATTCAATGCTTATCTTAATCGGCAAAATACTTTTGTAACTTATCTTAATTTATAGAAATCATACCTCGTAACTCCTCCAATAAAAGACATTTAATTTTAATACTCATCTTAATCTCCAAGGATGGCCATCTCGATCAATCCGTCTGAATCTGAGAGTCGAATGGATGTGGGATTTGAATTTTTTTTAGAGATCGGATTGGATTTGAATTTTTTACTTTAAAACAAATTCTGGATTGAATATAGAGATGAGAATGCCTTCAAATTTACCCCGAATCCATATCCTATTTGAATCTGCCCTAATCTATCCCAGTAAATATCCAAACAGAGGGATATTTTGGAACTTAGTATGGATAATTTTTGGAGATTTAAGAAATTGGAATTAATACTTATGTTATGGACTATTGTATTTAATTTGTATTTGTTACTTTGAGTTGGGACAGTGTTGGTACATTGGAATTATGTATTTTAATTATGTATTAGTTGGTGAAATGGTATTTTTGTGAAATGTTGTTTTTGGAGATGTTTATGTATTACATTAGTGAATTATTATTGTAATGATGTTTATGTATTATTTTTGTTTTGGAGATGAATTATTTGGTAATAATATGTTACATAGACAATCAAGTTATATATCAAGTTAGGGGCACATTTAGAGGCGGATGGAGGGTTCGAATTTTTGAATATTTGTGATTATATCCATTTTCCGTTTGGAGTAGGGATGGAGGTTTAAAAAAATATTTGTTCGAAATTTGGGACAGATTTGGAGACAGACGAAGAGTTCGGAGTTCGGATTTAGATATTATTATATTCATCTTCGATCTGCTCCATTACCACTCCTATTAATCTCAAATATTTTTAGAACTTATTTTAATTTATAGAAATAAGTATTTATAGTACAAGGTTCAAATTTATAGGCTTAATTTTTTTTCGTCTCAAGGCCCCAAATAATTTGACACAGCCCTGGGGTTAGGAGGTGGTCAAGTTTTTGAAGAGATCCCATCAACATGCAAAGGTAATATTTATTTGTAACGTCTAAGAGGTGCACCTTCTTCAACTCGAACCTTAAATTATAAATAGATTAAGGTGGGTTAAATGATCATAGGTACACACTCAACTCACTTTTATTTAGTTAGAAGTTTATTTTTTGAGTCAAGAAGAGGCGTATTCATCAAAGAGTGATAAATAAACAGTACATTCACATGTCAGCTAAAACCTTTTGAGGCACAATGACCAATTAACTTCTAACCCTCAAATAAGTTAAAAATCTTCATATTATTTTAATAATTAATTTTTTCGGTCAAAATCTTTGTGATAAAACATCGTTTCCGCTCTAAGTAAAGTTATCTTGAAATGGAATGACAATTTCTCTCTATTTTCAGCACAAAGAGAGCCATCGCCTACCAGTCTCTGGAAGATTGAACTCTATAATTACGATTAGCTGCATGTACTATTAATTCTGCAAACTGTTCAATTAAAATAAAGTATCATAAATACTTATCCAAATCCCCAAAGTAGTTATTTTAATTCTTTTATATGATCATTTTTTATTCATGCCTAATCTATTAATGTATAGGTAGTTTCGGAAGAAAAATATTATTCTGCGATAAAAAATTGCCCAACTGTTGTGTTTACAACAATAATTTGTGGAGGAAGAAGTCCAAGAAAAATTTATAAAGCAAAAAATAAAATGAGAAAAGTTTTAAAGTTATTTTCTTTTTTTTTGGTATGATTAGAAAAAACAAAAAATAAATAAATAAATGATGGTAGTACAAAAAAAAAATATTAAGTTTTATGTAATCAATCATAAAAATTAGGTGGCATTTGTTTTTGGCTTGTATTTCTATTTCTTGTTTTTTATTTTTTGTTTTATGTGTTTTAAATTTTTAAAATTCCAAAACAAGGAAAAAAAGAAAAACGCATTTAATTTGACATTTTTTTATTTTTTTATGTTTTGAGATTCTTTTTGGGTTAAAAAGGGTCAAAATAATTTTTTGTTATTTCATATTTCATATACAAACTCATTTTCTGTTTTCTAAAATAGATTTTGAAAATACGAATGATCAAATACGTTTTAAACTGTTTTCTTTATTTTCAAAAACACAAAATAAAAAATGAACTCAAAATAGATATACCAAATAGCACCATAATTTTTTATCCTTTCTAGAAATCTTTAATTGTTCTCTAGACACGTCCAAAATAATTGAGAGAATGACATGGTAAAATGTATATTTATAAATGTAGTACAACATTATTTTCCTTTGGAAAGATGTCCTATATTTGCAGGGGCCGGCGAAGCTTCGCAACTTGTCGAGACTTTGTCCCTTCTACCACAAAGATCGAAGCAATTAGTACCAGGGATGATTCAGAGGACAAAGTAAAATAAAGTCCCTCAACAGTATGTAAAAACGGCGCTTTTATAAAGAAGTTGCGTTAGGACCGCACTAGCCGGTAAACAAACTACCAGTTACTTAGAAAATGCTACTGCAACCAATAAATGCAGGATTAACAAAAGTTTGTTTTTGGTATCTTTGTTAGTATTTGTGGAATTTAAAAATTTTTAAAAGCCGTACTATTTTAATTATTTTTCACTTTCGTTGTGATATTTAATTTGTGGTTTCAAGCATGAGTATTGATTTTTTTTTTTTTTTTGTTTGAAAGGTGAGCATGAGTATTGATTGTAGGCACGTGTTTGAATGTTAGATTTTTTAAAAATGCCAACGAGTTAGAGCTTGGTGGGTACATGATTGAGAGATAAAATACTAGTATGAAAATTTTTCACGAATGATGTGGCAGTCAATTTCAATATATTTTCGTATGTGAAAAATCAGACTTTAAGTAATATGTAGAGGGGCCGGATTGTCATAAAATAATGACACAGAACAATGACAAGGACTAGCAAAGCTAATTAGAGATTGATTTTGAATACAAAATTATTAAAATGTCCTTGATATTTTAACTTTATTAAAAATAAATTAATTTAAAATTAAAGTATTTTGGTCTTATTAAAAAATTAAAATTAATTCAAAATTTTTTAACATAAAAGCAGTTTATAAGAATTAAACTCAAGTATTTTATGAAATAAAGTGCATTTTTTCACTACACTATTCAATACTTTTAAGCATAATATCAGTAAATATAATATATAGCATAATAAATTTTATAAATAATAAAATTTAATAATGATAATTCTTTTGTAACGAGATATATCCTTAGGAAATCTCAAATGCTCTTAAAAAGATTAGTTAAACCATTGAAATATGAAAAGTATATTCCTTAGTTTAATGTCTAAAGATAATTTTCTTTTCTCCTAACATTGTTTTTCTTTTATTCTTAATCACGACATAACTCATTATCTTTTTTTTTTTTTTAGTTATTCGGTGCCCCTTAGTTAAAATCCTGAATCCGCCCCTAATGATGAGGAACTACACGATATAAGTTTTAGCCATGTGTGTGTGTGATATTTGATAAAAGAAATGATGGCATGGAATGGTTTGGGTGGAAACGATTATAATAATGACAATGAATTTGAAGAACATGTTTTAGATAATAATTTGAAAGGTTATGATTTGAATTACGATATGATTTGTATATAACATATGCTATGAGATGTGATAAAATAACATACGTAGAATAAAATGATATTTATTAATGTGTGAAATAAGAGATAATACTGATAGTTAAGATCCTTGAAATCTAGCATGTAATATGTTGATTTGCCTAATTATTTTGAATGTGTATAATTATGAATGAAAATGGGTTTTGCTCCATATATGGCATGTAAAATAAGGTGAAATGTATGCAATGGCTTGTGTGGAATAAAAAAAAATTATATGGTTTGTTGGAAAGATGAGAACATGATTTTGGTACAATTGAGAAAAGAGAAACTACAAGGAAGATAGAATTGAATGGGGGAAGATAGTATTATTCCTAGATATGACTGATTATAGTTGTATAACTATAAGTAATATGATTAATAACTTGTGGTGTTAATAGTTGATTAATCGTTGAGTAAGATAATTGATAAATGTTGTTACAGAGTAGAATTTAATAAAGTGGAGTGGGCATTGAATAACGTGGAACATGTAAGGGGAAATGTGAATGTGTTGTAAATTTAGTATGATAATTAAATACCTTATTTGCTCAAATAAGATGAGTAACTTATGGAGTTGGTAAGTGTTTGATGAACAAATAAATATGTTGACATAGTTGCGTAAGAAGAATAATAAAATGTTGTGATACAAACAAGGTTATTCATTCTCTTGATAAAATAGAATTGAACAGAGATATACAAATTGTTGTAAGGTAGCAGAATTTTGTTCAGGTACGTGTGTGTAAGTGATGTGTTGTGTGGTGTTTGTGCGTGTCATGGGTTGTGATGGAAAAATAAGATTTGAGTATGCAATACCTATGTGTTGAAAGTCCCAAAATTTGTGCAGGATTTGGTAATCGTATCAATAGATTAGTAGCTTACATAACGATGCTGAATTAGTTAATCATGACTATTGGACAATGGTCCATAAAGGACGAAGCTGACTTGGTTAATCTTGAGCATTAGGTGTTGATCCATAAAGGACGAAATTGATTTGGTGAATCGTGCTCATTGGTTGTTGATCCATAAACAAAGATGCTGATTTGGTCAATCATGATCTCTAAGCCAATGTTCACAAATGATAATATTTCAATTGATCATTTTTTTGGGTGTTGGCCTATAAAAGACGAATATGGTTTTGGGGTTGTGCTTGATGATAACGGGATAGTCTCTATGTGTGGTTATCTATTATTATTAGGCCCGTCAATGCGTTGGATTTGGTCCAAATCCGATCTAGACCAAATCCGTCTAATTAAATTCGTGACCCAATGGATTTAGAACTATTGGGTTCAAAAACTAATGTATCTAGATGATCCCTCAAACCGATTATTTATAAAAATAAAATATTTAAAAATAAAATATAAAAATTTTAAAAATATTTAAAAAATAAAAAAATTAACATGAAATAAAATCAATCATTTTAACTATTTTACACTATTATATATATATATATATATACACACATATATATAAATTAACATGAACTAGATTTCCCCAGTGGCTCCGACATGGGTGATATATATGCAACCTTGCCCAACCAATAAAAACTCTAACCAGACTAGCCGGTGTGACCCGTTGTTAAGAATACTGAGCCACCTGAAATCTAAAACTGCTCTTGAACTAGTGTTCTTGCACACTAGAACAGCACCCCTATGCCCTAATTTTGCTACCTTCAATATTCTGGCGAAGTCATTGCACTTGCAATCCACCACCAGGAAATCTATACCCATACCCATCAATCCTATCATCGCCTCCTTTGGCTTTCATGTTGTTGCCTCTCTTTTTCTCTCTTGTCTAAGGTCTGGAGTCAAGTTTTATATGTATATAATTATAATATATATACAATTATATGTATATATATATATATATATATTAAATTTTGAATAAAATATATTTTTTATTTTTTTGAAATTATGATTTAAAAAATTATTTTTCAAAATAGATCAGATTCATTGGATATATGGATCTAGATTAGATCTTACAAATCTGATCCAATTTCTTTTGAATCTGGATCAAATCCATTATAATTGGATCTGGATATGATGGATTTGATCTAAATCCACCCTATTGACAGGCCTAATTATTATGACAGTGTAATCAAGGAATGATAGAGTTGTGTGCATGAGAAACAAGTGTATATATGTATATGAATATGTAAGTGTGTATAAATATATTAATAGATATATTTAAAGTGGATAAATTGATAAGAGGTGGGCACAAATAAAATAAGAAATAGGGAAAATAAGGTAACAAATTATATAATAACATAGTTTAGAACTTTGTTGAAATCCGGATAATAAGTCATTGATGAGGGTATGGTAATAAGAATACAATTGATAAGACTAGAAATGGTAAATGATTATTTTGGTTGGTTCAATTATCTATAATATGTTAAGGAATCTCTTAAAAATTTATAAATGTATGGAATATATAAAGGTATTTAATTAAATAATAATGTTAAACGGGCTATCCACTATTAAATTGAATAATAATGTTAAACAGGCTATCCGAAAATGTGATGACGGGTTAAGTTTAAGAATGCTGGAATAAGGTATAAAAGGTAAAACAAATTGTTGAGTTACCATTGATTATTTCCTATCTTATTAAGTTTTGATGCTAGGGTTGATTAGACGGTAAATAATGGATATCTACCTGATAATGAGATAACGATAATGATGCCGATATTGCTAAATAATGATGTTTTGATTATTGTTAGTTGTTATTATTACTTGTTGCAAGATAGTGACATACTATAGCATGATATTACATATTAAACTTGTTTATATGTGCAACATGGTGTTATATGGTATGTCCATGAAAGCAATATGATAGAACATGTATTGTATGATTACTTGTAAAGTGGGCACACGTGGCATAATGTTTATGTATTATTGTGTTGTATCTTCTCTTGACTAGCTGTTTATGTATTTTGAATACCTCAATTGTGGGGATTATATTTATCTTTTGTGCTCTCGATACAGTGTCAAATTGTATTAACTTATTATTGTTACTTTGTTAGGGTTATATTAAGTCAGTTGAGCCCTTATTTATATTTTGGGGTACTCTACCCACGGTGACTGTGGCTTATTTTGTATTATTCTTGTTTCAATACTTTATACTTAATCTTGCTCATGTTGTAGTTTGGCTCTAATTAGGATAAGGTTATACAATCGTATGTGATTGCATTGTTCACCACTCAAGTTACAAAATTTAGGGCATTACAATGAAAAAGAAAAAGTTGTGAAGATGAAGAATCTAAAATTAACTAAATATTGAGATTGCTCATCTTAATAACTTGGGACAATTAAAAATAGTGCACCTTTTACTCAAACTCAACAGATAATCAAATTGAGTAACAACAGATTGAAACCGTTACAGTGTACATCTTATCCACACCCCACTCAATATGATTGCCCTTACATGACCAAAAACCAATTATAAATTATGAAAATTCTTATGGGATTTTGGACCAAAAAAGGTGTGAGAAGGTGAAGGTTTTCATTTGACAAGCTCACTGAAAAAGACGTGTTAGAAACTAAATCAAATTTATGAGTCTTCTACTTTTTTCATGAAATTGTCTCTAGGAATTTCGTGGACTCTAGATATTAATTATTGGCTCCTTAATTTCTATGCATAAAACTCTTTGAGAATTTGAAAAAGCTTTATTGAAAATATGGAAGACATTAATAGGTTGATTTATGCTTATGCTTTCTTCACCTTATAAATAGTTCTCATGTAATCAATTGGCATCAAGTAAGTAGAATAAAAGTTTTATGAATAAAAAATCTCTTCCTCTCTCACTCTTTATTTTTATCCTCCTTTAACAAGAAGTGGTATTAGAACCTATCACTTAGCAAACCACCCTATATGCCAACAACCCACCTAATTAATAATGAATCCTGTTACTAGATTTAAGTAGCTGCAAAAGAATCCTTATCCTTTTTGCCTTATAATCTTGATTTAAATTTAGCAATAAGATTCTGTGTGGTCATAGGAGTCTCTTGAAGCAAAACGGCCCAGATTTCATCCTTTGCGACGGATCCAACAGATAAAATTGATGTATTTTATGAAGACGATGAAGGTATAACTTTAGCAGGTGTGATATTTTTTAAAGTAGACACTGTCTAATCCTTTGGAGATTTCATCTCATTTTCTTGCTAAAGATCTTATCATTGCATACCTTCTTTAGCATTTTTTTTTTTTTTTTTTTTTTGCGCCAAGAACTCATTTTAAAAAAAAATGGGTGTTGTCCGAGCTAAGGTCTAGTAGCAATTTCAAGCAATCTAATTTCTCTAATTCCTCGCTTCAATGGAGAAGATTATGATCATTGGAGCCACAATAGGAAGTGTTATTAAAATCCCTAAAGCTATGGAGTGTTGTTGAAGATGGTTATCAAAGACCAGTGAAGAGGGTTTGTCACAAGCCCAGAAAAAATAACTTGAATGATAAAATAGATAAGGATAACAAGGCTATCTTCCAAATTTATCAAGCAGTTGAAAGACCAATTTTTGAGAGAATTTTGAAAGCAGAAACTTTAAAGGAAGCTTAGGATATTTTGCAGTCGATATATAAAGGTAAAGAAAAAATAAAAAAGGTACGACTTCAATATTTGTGATTAGAATTTGAGAAGTTGCAAAATGCAAGAAAATGAGATTGTTGTTGATTATTTTTCAAAGATTACTTTAATTGTTAACCAAATGGCTATCCATGGAGAGGTTTTATAGGAACAAAAGATGACTGAGAAAATTATTTGAAGCTTATCACAAAAGTTTGATTTCATTGTAGTAGCCATCGAAGAATCAAAAGATGTGTCATCACTTTCTTTGGAAGATTTGTAGGCTTCTTTAAAGGCACCTGAGTGTCGTATAAATCAAAGAAATCCACCTTCTAATGGCCAAACTCTCAAATCCAAAATTATGGCAAGCCAAGATGGTCCCCGTCGTGGCAGTCGTGGTCCAGGTCATGGACATAGAAAAGGTAGCTTCCATGTTAACAGAGGTACTAGAGCTTCTAATTTTCATGGCAATGGAAGAGGCTCATTAGGTAAGAATAATCATTTTAAAGAAGAAACAAACGATCATTCAAATAATTATCAAAGAGGAAGAGTTCGTGGTTTTAATCAAAGAGGGAAAAGAAACTATAATGAAAGTTTTCATTGTCTTAAGCCTGGAGATAAAATTAGTGAATGCTGGTATGCACCACCTAATAAAAATGAATCTAGATTGGTTCATAAAAATGAATCAGTTTAGAAAGATTGTTTAGAATCATTACTATTTGCTTGTCAAGAAATAGTGATATTAATAATCATGTTTGGTATTTGAATAGCGGTTCCAGTAAACATATGTTAGGGAGCAAGAATTTATTTTCTAGCTTGTTGGAGTCAGATTATAGGAAAATAACAATTGGAAATGCTAGAGCCTATATTATCAAAGGAGTTGGAGAAGTCACTTTCAAAACAAAATTTGAAAATTTTGGAAGAAAATGATTTATGTTTACTTTGTTCCAGGTATAAAAAGTAATTTGCCAAGTACTAGGCAACTTTTAGGAAAAGAATTTAATATATTTTTTCATGATAAAACTATAATCTATCCAAAAAATAATCAAGTTGTGGCAAATAATGGTTTTGGTTAAGAATAATTTTTTTCCACTTTGACTTCAAGTGAACATTTTTCATTGTTTTTCTGGTTTTAATGAAGAAGTTTCCAAGTTATGGCGTGACAGGTATGGTCAATTAAATTTCAATGACCTAAAATTATTGGTGGCAAAGAGAATGGTGAAAGGTCTACCTCACATTAATTAAATGGAGGAGACTTGCGAAGCATGCAATTGGGCAAGCTACACCAATTCTCATTCCCATCAAAATCTTCTTGGGATGCAAGGCAACCGTTTGAGCTTGTTCATTTAAACTTGTGCGGGACTATGACAGTGCCATCTTTTCGAGGTAACATTTACTTCATCTATTTTATTAATGATCACACAAAAAATGTATGGACTTACTTAGTGAAATTAAGAGTTTTCGAACTTCCAAAAATTTCAAAGTAGAAGTTGAAATATTTTTTGGTTGCCAGTTAAAGAGTTTGAGAACAAATCGAGGGTTTGAATGACTTTTAGTATTTCTATAAAGTTACGGCAGGTTTTATTGGAAACTAAACCAAATTTATGAGGCTTAATTCTAGATTTTTCATGAAATTATCTCTAAGAATTTGTTGGACTCTCTCTATTAATTATTGGCTCTTTGATTTCTATGTGTGACTCTTTGACAAATTGAAAAAGCTTTATTGACAATATAGAAGACATTATAGATTGATATATGTTCATGCTTCCTTCACCCTGTGAATAATTCTCATGTAATCAGTTGGCATCAAGTGAGCATAATAAAAAGTTTTTATGATTAGAAAAATATTTTCCTCTCTTACTCTCTATTTTTATCCTCTATTAATAATACAACTCGATTACTCCCACCGCACAATTTTTCCGCACCTTTCACCGCTTATGTTTCCACCATTAATTTTTAAATGAATTTATGACTACGATGATTTTAAATGAAATACACTAGTGACTACGGATAGTAACCAGTACAAATTAATTAAGCAACGACTTGTGCAAAATAAAAAAGCAGTGAGTATAGATTAAATCTTAATAATAAGATGCCACACTTTCGCTGGCAAAGGACACGCTAGAACGTGTAGGACCAACTGTGCGCATGAGTGCGCATGCATTCACTGACAATGATGATCTTACATCCATGTGAAAATTTTTAAATATATTTATTTTTTAGCAAATAAAAACTGTTAATTTTTGAAATATTGTTAAAAATTAAAATATTCAAGTGTCTAATAGAGGATTTGAACATATGCCCTCATAATTTCATTGTAAAAAAATAAAAATAAATCAAAAGGTCTGTAACCCGTATTTTGAAAGACACAATTTTCCTCTGGACCATATATGAAATTCATACAAACAATTAACCTAGGTCAATAATGGTAAACTGTAATGACAGAAAAAAAAAAAAAAAAAAAGTATAGGAGGATATATAAAGTGACAAAAAGCTGCGTGATCACAAAAACTTCTGATCAGTGTATGAGTTGCCACAGAGATATAACATCCAATTTATTCACAAAAAAAAAAAAAAAAAGAGCAAAAGACTTGAAAGCAATAATGTGTTGTGTAGCTTTGTTTCGTCAAGTATAGTAACAGCAAAACTCATGGGGGGCCATGCAGTAAGATGGTGTTCCGGTGATGTGCTTCTTTAATGAACACCGCCAACCAAAAACTCAGGCTTGGGACCTTTCATTTACTATGGTCATGCCACTTCTATGCACCACTTCCAGTATATTTATAGGTTGCCTTGCCATCTTCTCTGATCAATTACAACTCAGTTTAACTATCTATCTCTTTTCTATCTCTATCTCTGGCTGATCATCATTGTTTGCTTCCATGGTGATGGCTTTTCCTTCGATTATTTCTGCACTACTTGTGTTTGCTGTGGTGGTTCTTGCTAGAGTTGAACTCTCTTCATGCCACGTCTTGAAGGGTTCTGTCACTTGCCTTGATTGCAATGACCACTTCAATCTTTCCGGTTTGTTCTAACTCTTCTTCTATATATATATACACTACTTAAAAGACCTAATGAGAGAGCGTGAGAGAGAGAGAAAGAGAGAGATTGCACATTTATATAAACTTTGTGATTATTAACAATGTTTATAACAATATATATGTGTGTGTTTTCTGGAAGGGTACGTAGTGTTATTAGAGACATTTTACACAGAGAAAGTTAATCGAATTAGTTAGTAAACTTATAGTTTATTGCTTTTAGATGGCTTTTTGTTTTTAAAAAATAATAAACTCATAAATTTATCACTTGAATGGATTGTAAATTAAATCGATGTAATTTAATGAAAGTAATTATTTTAACCACGCAAAACAAAAATAAATTAACAAAATTCCGTACCCATTCTCATTTGGTTAGGAAACAGTTTAATTAGAGTTGAGTTAACCATATTCTTTTTCACGCAAACACAACCGTCACCATGATTTTAATTCAAAATTGAGAAGAAAAATAAGATATTCTATATATATATATAGTTTTATTTTTCAATTACGAAATAATATATTCTGCTTACTAAAAGGTGAAAAAAAGTAAAATTTACACGAGAAACATCACAGTAACTTAACGCTCCATTTCTTTCAACCTAAATGGAGCCTTAATTGGTTGAGAATGGCCTAAGAGTGCAACTGGTACTTATTAATTTTTCATTGCAAATTTAGAAATTTGGTAAGTGCATAATTTTGCAAGAGTTTCTCCTCTCAAAATTTTTCATTTAGATTTTACCTATACTTACCCAATATTTGAGCACTATGAATACTTTGCGAACCAAAATTTATTTCCTAGAAGAGGATCTTCCTCGTCACAAACAAATTAAAATTAAATAAAAAATAATGAAACCTTCTCCCAATATTTCAACTTAGGGGATGTTTAGTTTTTTAAAAAAATATAAAAAAAAATTAATTTTCACTAACGTTTTTCAATTTTCTCTAATTAAATTTTGTTACGTGTTACGTTTATACTAATTTTTTATTTTTATCTTTTTGTCATCTAAACACCACCTCAAAACAACCTAAAATAAGCCAATTTCTTCCAAAAAAAAAAAAAAATACACACACACACACAAAATTAATTTAATTAGAAACTAATTATATATCATTCTTCGCCTTCTTCTTTTTCATCATCACCATCATCATACATATATATATATATATATATATGTTTCAGATATAAAGCTTGCAGTGAAGTGCAGCCGAGTGAAGAAAGTAGCCGTAGCAACCACAGAAGAAGATGGGACCTTCAAGACCGATCTTCCCTCAGACACCGCAACCTTAAACTGCCTAGCCAGGATCGAAGGTGGTCCTCGCCAGCTTTACGTCTCGAGGAAGAACATGGTGTCGAAGACTGTGAAGGTGAAGGTCCCAGCAGCAGCAGCTGGTGATGATGATGAGGCCGATTACTACACCATCTCCACTCCTCTCACCTTCTACTCTTCTTGCCCTTTGTCCGAGGAGGACTCAGCAAAATGTGGGATTGCCTCATCCAAGACCATTGGTCTTCTTCTTCCACCAGCCTGGGGAATGGCTCCTCCTACCTTCTATATTAATCCTTTCCTCCCCATCATAGGCATTCCTTAATTTAGTAAGTTGTTTGAGTGTTGTTAATTGTGAGGTTACTATTTAATTTATAGTATGATAAGAAGGGAGACAAGACCACTGAGACTTTCTATGGTTTTAATTTGTGGGATATATATCTATATATATGCATAGAGTTGATGTGATATGTCCTCTCCACTAGATTATTGTAATAAACTTGCACCAAGATGTGTTGGCTGGTAGCAAAGAGTACCGCTAATTAATGGGTTCTGTTCTAATATTGTCATTTGCATGGATGTGGATCTCTCTCTCTCTCTCTCTCAAGTAATTTTATTTGTATTTTTTCAAGAAAATAGGTAAATATTCCAGAAATTAAATATTAATTCCTTCGAATTTATTCTTTTGAACTGACAAGTGCACAAATATTCCACTGGGTACTTTTTTTATAATTTATTTTTTTATTTTTATTTTTATTTTATTTTTTTATTATTATTATTTTTTGGTAACTTAAGTTTGCTTTCTCGTCACTTTTAATTTTTTAAAGAAGCCAACTGGTTTTCACATTATATATATCTTAAAGTGGAACCATAAAAATTTAATTTGTCATGACAGCGTTATAAATAAAATATATTTTTACAATTCTATTGATTTAGAATAATAAATCTACCATTTTTTCATATTACTTTATTTAATTATTTTCTTATTATATTTTCTGATCAGTACTAGATTTGCTCAAGTATCTTCCTAATTCTCTCTCTATATCTATTGGCCAAAATAGTTTTAGCTGTGTTTTGGTCTTGGGATTAGCCTCCCCGTTTTCAAACAGAGTTAGGTTGAGAACTAAGGTACTAAGCTGTCATTTGGCAAACGTTATAGAATTTAATTTTTTTTTATATTTTTAACCTTTTTCGCTGAGATTTATTTTTTATAATTTTTAATTATATTATTGACATCATCACATATATATATATATATATATATCAAAAAAGAAAACTTGTGGATAAGTGAAAAAAGACAATCTTTCTTTGTCCTGTGCATCAATTCTCTATTCGTTTCATAAATGTGAATAATATTTTTAAAAATTATTAAAAATTAAATATTAATAAAAAATCAAACAATACTAAAAGATAGACAATGAATTCCCTAACTGTGGGCAAAAGAAACCTAGCTAAGAGTTGTCTTTCCGTAAAATTTAGCCTTGAAATTTATTTCGGAAACCAGCTTGAATAAAAGATTATTTTAGATTATCCATTTATTAATGGATGTAATATATACGAGGGGGTTTGGTTTACAAAGTTTTATTCAAAAAAATTAACTTTTATCAAATTTTTTTAATTTTCTCTACTAAACACAAAATCAACTTTCTTTAACTTTTATTAATTTTTAACAATTTTCTTTAATTTTTACTAACTTTTATTAATTTTTATCAAACACTTAAAAAATAATGCCATGTGTGAACTTAGGAGCCTTTGGTACCCAAAAATCAAAAAAAGTGAGTCGGGTTTCAATGTGTAAACTTGGGGGCCTTTAGTATTCAAAAATTAGAAAAAGTGAGTCGGATTTCAACTTTTTTGGCATTTAGTTACATAACCCAAAAATTTTGATTAGACTCGTTCGAACTATTCTAATCAAAAGGGTTGCCAGAAAGTTGATAAATGTTGAGAAAATTTGACAAAAATTATTAAATATTGGCAGAATTTGTCTAAATTGATAAAAATTTGTAAAATTTAGAGTTTGAAAATAAACACACACAAAATTAAAATTATCAAAAAAAATTTGTAAAAATTTATAAAAATTTATGCACCAAACAACCCTTGGCAATTCACACCAAGCGGCTGGCCCCATATATATATAAACACTATATGTTAAATATTAAACTTGATTTTATTGGTGAAACGGAATGGCAATTAGCTAGAGGAATTTATTGGTAAAGGGGTTACAATTATTTATATTTAACGAATAAATTATAGGAGTTACGGACAATAAATTATTAAAACTAAAATTATCTTTTATTTGCATTTGGTTTTGTATAACGTCCAAATGACTTATAATAGCATTAGATGACCTTTATTTAGTGAAGGAATTGCTAGATCATAGCTCCTTGGTGGATAATGCTAAACCGTGGATCCTTATGGGGGATTTTAATGTGGTAAGGCATGGAGAAGAGAAGAAATGAGGAAAGGGTATTGACAAGCAAGCCGTCCATGAATTTAATGAGTTCCCTGAAGCCTTGGAAGTGGTAGATCTTAGATACTCAGGATGTCAGTTTACTTGGAGCAACAAGCAACATGATGGGGTTCGAATCTACGGCAAATTGGATAGGGCACTTGTGAATGAAAAATGGCTGAAGTTATATATCAATTCAGAAGCTTTCTTTCCTACTCCAGGCATTTCAGATCATTGTCCAGTTGTAACAAGCATTCAAGCCAATATGAAAATAGGGTTAAAGCCATTCAAATTTTTTAACTATTGGACAATGCACTAAGACTTTGTAGGTGTAGTTGAAGCAAGCTGGTCCGAGCATGTCTGGGGCTCTCTAATGTTCAAGTTATGTTCCAAGCTTAAATCTCTTAAGCTTGCCCTTAAAGCTTTCAATGCTAAAAGCTTTAGTTGTCCTTCCACTAAAGTCTTGGCGACAAAAGAAGAACTTGATGCAATACAAAGAGAGGTGCAGCTCAATCCTAGCCAAGATCTTATCAATCAAGAAGCCAAAGCCTTTGAGGCCTACACACGGCTAGCTCTTACTGAGGAAGCTTTCTATAAACAAAAAGGAAGGGACAACACAATCAAGATGGGAGATTATAACACTTCTTATTTCCATAGGAAGGTTAAGGCCCACTGCTCAAGGAATAAGATTCTATCTATTATACATAATCAATATTTTTGTAGTGTTAATCAAAAGAATTTGAAGTATATATTTTTAGGTGTCCTTTCTCAACTGAAGTCCAAACCAACATTTTGCAAATGTGCCAAATTGTGAAGCCTACTTAACCATGGCAAGAAGAAGTTAAATAGGCAATTGATAAGTTCAAGGGGAAAATTTTTAAAAGCATTATATGCAAACTAGCTTGGGCAGCTCTAGTGTATCACATATGGCGGAAGCGTAAAACAAGAACATTCAAAAGACTTTCATCCTCTCTAGAGTGCATCACCAACAGCATCAAGCATGACATAAGACTAAAAGCTTCCCAGTTGTCTAAAATCAAATGACATAAGAAAATACCAACCTATGTATATCATGGGGAATTCCATTTTGTAATTAAATTGTATACAGGAGTATGCCCCCAAGATGATGTAAATATTTCCTAATTAATCCAAAATTCACTTATTTACCAAAAAAAAGACCTTTATTTAGTTTTTGAAAGTTTTCTTTTGAAGTGGTATCAACTTATGAAGAGATAAGAAAATGCGAATAAAAATATGAGTTGTGAATTCCTCTTCTATTTCATATATCTTTGTGTGTTTTATGTTTATTATGCTTCCAACAAAGTGGTATCCGAGCAAAATTTCAGTAAAACGTCTTCTAAAGTAGCCACTCTTTCTTTCCAATACCCATAACTCACCTAGCTCAATTATGTGAATTAGGCAATATGGATGAGAGCTAACCTTGGTTCTCAAGGATCATGGGAGAACGTTAAATGAGCCCCAAAATGAAGGGACTTTTGACAGTAGCCCAATAGGAAATATTGGAAAAAGAAAGGAAGAAAGATCAATGTGCACCTACCGTTATCCATCAAGGCTTAGATGATGACATGTCTGAGAAGGTTGCCAATGAAACCAACTCCAAATAAATATGGGAATTAACTCTTCGAAACGCCATCATGGGAGTTGAAAAAGTAAAGAAAGTGCGTTTTCAAACTCTTAGGGCTGAGTTTGAATTTCTTTTAATGAAAAAGAGTGAATTCATTTTAGATTATTTCACAAGAGTCTTGGCAATGGTGAATCAAATGAAGAGGCTTGGAGAAAAATTAGAAGGTGTTTGTGTCATTGAGAAGATTCTTCGCTCTCTCAACTCAAAATTCAATCATATGGTAGTAGACATTGAAGAGTCTAAGGATTTGGAGGTCATGTCCATCATTGAATTAAATGGATCCTTATGGACCCATGAAGAAAGAATGTGCCGTGGCAAGCAAGAGTAAGTTGAATAAGCCTTGCAAGCGAAGCTTTCATTGAAAGGCAAAAGAGAAGCTTATAAAAGTGGTAGGAAAAGCTAAGGACAAGGAAGAGGTCAAGGTCGTGGGCGACGACGTGGACATGGTCGTGGAAGAGGAAGATATGAGCAAAATTTTTCACAAGAAGGAAGAAATCAAAATTCTTCAAGAGATCGTGGAAGAGGAAAAGGTAACTATAAAAGATATAATGGGGTAAAGAATGACAAAAGTCAAGTTGAATATTATTCTTGTGGAACATATGGGCATTATTCTTGTGAGCTAGCATTATTCCTTACACTAAAAAAAGAACCCAATGGTGAGAAGAGTGCATGGTATCTACACAATGGAGCTAGTAATCACATGATGGGTGATAGAAGTAAATTTGTGGAACTTGACACCAAAGTGATAGGCTATGTGCGCTTTGGTGTTGAATCAAATGTGGAGATTGGAGGCAAAGAGACAATATTGTTTGAGGCAAATAATGTGAGCCATAAGATTCTTCCCAATGTTTATTACATTCCTAAAATGAAAAATAATATTTTGAGTATTGGACAACCTATGGAGAGTGGTTGCAAAATTAGCATAGAAGATCATTTTCTTTAGCTTAGAGACAAAAAAGGGAATCTTATTGCTAAGGTTCCTATGACAAGAAATCGCATGTTCTTGCTCAATATGAAGACCATTGAAGCCATGTGTTTGAAAACTTTTGTTAAAGATGCATCATGGATTTAGTATATGAGATATGGGCATCTAAATTTTGGTGGGCTTAAAGACTTTGGAGCAAAGAAAAAAGTAAAAGTTATTCCAACAATTGATCACCCTGATTAATTATGTGAAGCTTTCTTACTTGGCGAGCATCCAAGAAAGAGTTTTCCTAAGCAATCCAAATCAAAAGCCACCGAGCTACTTCAGCTTGTTCATGCAGATGTTTGTGGTCCAATCAAGCACACATCTCTTGGTAAAAGCTCTTACTTTTGATAACTGTTTACAAAAAATATGAGTTTATTTTTTAAAGCAAAAGAGTGAGGCTTTTGAGGCATTTAAAAAATTCGAAACTCTTGTTGAAAATGAAAGCGGCTACGAGATCAAATCTTTAAGAATAGACATATGAATACAAGGCTTTCTATGAGACACATGGAATTTGCTATCCCTTGACTATTCTTAGATCTCCACAACAAAATGGAGTTGTCGAAAGGAAAAATAGAACAATCCTTAATATGGTAAGAACTATGTTGAAAAGCAAGACAATGCCAAAAGAGTTTTAGGCTAAAGAAATAGCATTTGCAGTTTATATCTCTAATCATTCACCTACCAAAAGTTTGAAAGATATGACACCCCAAAAAGCATGGAGTAGATAGAAGCCAAATGTGTCACACTTGCAGGTCTTTGGATCAGTTGCCTATATTCAAGCTTTAGAATAAAAGAGATCAAAGCTTGATGATAGGAGCAAGAAGTTTGTGTTTATTAGCTATGATGAGAACTCAAAAGGCTACAAGTTATTCAATCTAAGCAACAACAAAGTTATGATTAGCAGGGATGTTGAATTTGAAAAAGTTACAACATGGAATTGAAGGACACAAGTTGAAGCTGCTTATGATTTTCTCCCTTACTTTGATGAAGAAGAAACTCCAATACAAGAAGTCCAAGGTGAAAGTGAACTTCCAATAACACTAGTGTCATCCTCTACAACATCATCATCTTCTCTTTCATCTAGCTCAAATGAAGGCCCTCATAGATATTGAAGTCTTATGGAAATCTATGAAGAAACTAAAAGGTTAGACAATGAGAATTTATTTTGCTTATTATCTAATGATGAGCCTTTAAGTTTTACAGAAGCTTTAAAAGGCAAGAAATCGATACAAACCATGGAGGAGGAAATTTAAGGCATTGAAAAGAATAACACTTGGGAGCTTGCATCACTTCCAAACGGCCATCAAGCAATTAGAGTCAAATAGGTGTATAAAGTTAAGAAGAACTCCAAGGTTGAAGTAGAAAAATACAAAGTGAGACTTGTTGCAAAGAGCTTTAACCAAAAATAAGGCATTGACTATAAAGAGGTTTTTGCTCCTGTTGCTCGCTTGTAATAATTCGACTACTGCTATCACTTATAGCACGAAATCAGTGGAAGATCCATCAAATGGATGTCAAGTCTACCTTCTTGAACAGCCATCTTAAGGACGAGGATTATATTGAACAACCTTTAGGTATTATTGTTAAAGGTTATGAAGATAAAGTGCTAAAGTTAAAAGGCTTTATATAGATTAAAGCAAGCCCCAAGAGCATGGATCAGTTAACTTGATAAGTATTTTCAAGAGAATGGTTTCACAAGATGTATTCACAAATATGCACTCCATGTGAAGAAGGAAAACAAAAATCTATTATTTGTTTGTGTCTATGTGGATGATCTCATATTCACAGGAAACAATCAAATGATGTTTGAAGATTTAAAGAAGGCTATGGCTCAAGAGTTTGAGATGAGTGATATGGGATTCATGCCCTAATTACTTGTGACTTGAAGTTACGCAAATGGAGGATGGAATTTTCACCATGCAAGAAGGTTATGCAAAGGAAGTGCTAAAGAAGTTCAACATGTTGCATTACAATCCCATGAACACACTTATAGAGTGTGGAGTTAAAGTTTTGAAAGAGAAAGAAGGGCTACAAAAGGTTGATCCGACATTATTCAAAAGCCTTATGGGAAGCTTTAGACCTAACATATTATTTTAAGTTGGACTTGTGAGTCGCTTTATGGAGAATTTGTCTAAGACACACATAAAGGCAACCAAGTGAATTCTTTGATATCTTAAAATTATTCTTGATTATGGAATTTTTTTTTCAACTTCAAATGAGTTCACATCGATGAGCTATTGCGATAGCAATTACGCCAGAGACATTGATGATAGGATTAGTATTACTGGGTTTATTTTCTTTTTGGGAAATAATGTAATTTAATGGTGTTCTTAGAAATAACCTATAGTCATTCCCTCAACTTATGAAGCTGAGTACATTGATGCCAGTGCTTGTGCTTATCATGTTATTTGGTTAAAAATATTGCTGAATAAACTCTATTTTGAGCAAAACGAAGTTATCAACATCAGGACGGACAACAAATCGGTCATTGCTCTTACAAAGAATCTGGTGTTTCATGATCAAAGTAAGCATATTAAGACAAAGTATCATTTCATTTGACAATGCATTGAAGACATGCACATAAATGAAAAGTATGTGAAGTCACTTGATCAAGTTGCTGAAATTTTCACAAAGCCACTCAAATATGTTATTTTTCAAAAGTTGAGAATGATGATCGGTGTTGGAAAGATGCCAAGTTTAAGGGGGAATGTTAAACATTAAACTTGACTTTATTAGTGAAATGGAAGGGTAATTAGAGGAATTTATTGGTGAAGGGGTTTGATTGCACTTGAAAAGTATAATTACAAACTCCATATTTTGACATTTATTAATGCATTTAAGTGATATTTTCTTACTTATGAAATTTATTTTCTAAATTGCAATAAAAAGAGTGAAATAATCATAATTAGCAGTGATGAAAGTGGTTTAGAGGATGGAGAGGACACTGTAGTCTGGACACCCCCTCGGGTAGTCCAGACTAGGTCAAAGGCTAAGCTAAAAAGAAGAAGCAGAACTTACAAAAAAAGGTTCTGCGATCTGAACACCCCGTTGGGTGGTCCGGACCATAGTATGCTACTACGCGAGATTTTTTTAGCTGTTTTTAAGGTTTTTTGTTGGACTATAAATATTATCTTTTGTATGGCTACAAGAACATTCTACCTTATTTTACTTTTCAGACTTTTGAGAGAGTTTTTAGAGTTTGTTCAATGTTTGGAGAATGCTTTTGAAGTTTGGCGAAGCTTTCATAGGGATTGTTATAGTTTTCGTAGTTCGTTATTACGCATTGAATAAGATTTCAAAGTACGTTATTTTTCATTTTTTATTTTAATAATATCATCTTTACGATTCATTCTTTAGTTTAATATTTTATGTGATTTGTTTGTTATTCATCTTAAAATTATGCTAGCATAAACCCTTCTTACTTGATTCAACGAATCAAGGAAGCGTGAGTTATTACAAACAATGGGATGTGCGTAGACCCTTCTTATAGTTTGTGAAAACTTATGCGTAAGGATCTGCAACTTTCAAATTTGATTTCATTTGTTTTAAAAGCTTTCAAAAACAAAAATCTTTGACTATATTCTCTGTAATCATTGGTAAAAGTTTTCAATTAAAACTTGTTTAATATTTTTGAACAAAATAAAAATTGAATTTGAACCCAAGTGTCATCACAGAATATTTTTCTGGTTTTATAATCCTAAACGAGAACATAAAACTGAGCTTTGGGAAATAAAGAACCTTAAACGAAGATATCTTTTCAATCTATTTGTTCCTTTTACATGAACTTTAGATTGCAGTTTTGTGCATATCCCTTTGTGAAGTGATTGACCCACCTGGAATTGAAAGTTGAATCAAGAATCATTTTTTATAGTGTTATCGTTTTTTGAATTAATTCCTTAGTTAATTGATAGCTTTGAAATTTTAAACTTATCTATTTTGTGCAATTTATACTTTAGTTGAGTTTTCTTATTAGTAATCATTATTCTTGCAGAAAAATAAAAAAAAATTATTCTTTGAATTTCATTAACTAGTTGTTAGTGTGTTATTTAGTTTATTTCAATTTTCATCAAACCCTAGAATTTCTTTGAATTTAAATTGGTAATTTCTGTTGCAACCTTGAAACTAAAAACGTAAGTTTCCTATGGATTCGATCTCGGTCTCACTGAGTTAAAACTACACCGCACACCCTTGCACTTAGGAGTTAGTTTAGACGCACTATTTTGATGCAGTCAGGGTTACAATTATTCAAATTTAGCTAATAAATTAGGAGTTATAGATAATAAATTATCAAAACTAAAGTTGTCTTTTCACTACTAGAGAATTGCTTTTTCATGCAGGGAAAATTCGGGCGACCGCCTTGAGCAGTTGTAAATACTAATAAGCGGTTGCTAAAAGTGGAGTCGCTAATAACTTCAATAAAATACCCTGATTATATTTTTTTCGTTCTGCTCCCTCTATGCTTTCACTCTCCCGCGCGCACCAATTTTCTACCGCCCTCTGCTCACTGTTGAAGTAGTCCCCACCACCGAAACACACCACCAAAGCCTAACGCCATTACTCTGTGAGTGCTCTCTCTCTCTCTCTCTTTCTCTCTCTCATTCACTTGTTGTGGGTGTTTTTCGCCTCACTAAGATCTCTATTCCCTCTTACTTGAGGTCCATATTTTTTCCAAGCCTTGCACACACATACAACAAGTATCTCAGCACACCCAATTTTTCTTCCATGGTGCTGATTTTTACTTCTTTTTCTTGAATTATTTTGTGTAAAGGAGATGGGGGGTGTACCAATTTTTCTATTTTATTTTCTAATTTATTTTTTGCAAAAAGGGTTTGATCATTTGTGATTGTAAGATTTAGGGTTATGTTCTACTCATGAACTGTTGTAAAATCGTGTTGATTTTTCTATTTCTTTTTTTTATTTTCTACAATTAATGGAGATGAGATTGTGCTAAGGGTTTGATTTTTCTATTTCTTTACTGGTTGCTGGGCCTGCCATTGAAGGGGAGATTGATTTTTCATGTTTAGTTCTTTTTTCTTTTTTGGTTACTTTTTCTCCCACAAATTGATTTAGTATTAGAGCAAATCAAACATGGAATAATTATAGCTTGCTTGGGATGAATGTGGATTTAATTTCAAATTACACATTTAATGCCACTGAAAATGTCATGTTTATTTATGATTTGAAAGTTCGAGCATGGGGACAATGACTCTCTGATCTTTTTCCTATCTTTATTCTCTTCCTTTTGTTTTCAATTGTGATATTTCGCATGGTTATTTCAACTTGTAAAATAGAAAACTTGTAATTTTGGGGGCTGGGCATTGGTTTGATACCTAATGATTATGACTTAAGTTGGGACTTAGAAATGGGATACTATGACAGACTTGAAAAAGGAATATGCAAAGGTTGGAAGTTTTTATTTGACAATGTTCCTGTTGATGGCTGTCGTGCATTTGAAATAGTAGTTATTATGGCTGCAGCAAAATGCTAGGGATTATTTCTTAATTTTGGAAAAAACATATCTTGTTGCAATAATTTCAATTGCTTAAATATTGCTTAGGTCAGTTTCCTAGCACCAGCGTTATGATGATTACTTGTTTGTAGTAAATTAGTAAAATTAGAATTATGGAACTAGTCAGATTATATTATAGGGATTGTTGGATGCCAACTGTACATCTAAGTTTTGAATGTGGGCAATAGTTGTTGGTTGCTCTGAAGTCTTGACCTTAGAAGCTTTTGTGTTTGGAATGTATTTGTGAAGCATATGACATGACATTATGGAAGAAGATTGGTAGAAATGCTTTTATTTCTGGGTTTTTAGCACTTCAAGTGTTGTAGAAGGGCAGGCATGTTAATACTCCACTTGGTGCTATAATGTATTAGCTGTTGCATGTGATATAATCTGGCCGTGTTAGTTTAAACATTGTCTTATTTAATTTCTATATTTTGTTCATTCTATTGCCCATGTTATAATTGAAGATTTGGTAAGAAGCGTGCTAGCAGTGGTGCAGTCGTTAATTATTTCTATCTTTAAGTTGCTGATTCTGGGTTCCTTTGGATATGGCATTTATGGGACTCTATGGATGTTTCCCGTGATGCTGTTTGGAGTGTTCAAAAAAAAAAAAAAAAAACAAACAAACAAACAAAAGTTAACAAAAGTGAAATTTTTTTAAAATTTGGAGTGCAAAAAGTTGTTTTGAAATAATGGTTGAATATTTGTGATTGATTTGATGTAAAGCTGTTAAAAATCATATAACAGTTGTTATTTTAAAACTTAACCCAAGAATTAGCTAGGCATCCATACAGTAGTACTCGACTAGAGATTGATGTTCAGTAGTTCAATGGAGATGATTTTTTATTTTCTTCTAATGTATGTTAGGGAGTGGTTGAATTATTGTAGCAGAATAGTTGAAGTAAATTGAGCCTAGCAAAAGTAAAAGTGATGATGATGTACACACACACACACACACATTGATAAAAACAAAGAAGAAAGAGAAGGCAGTTTCCAACTCAATAGAACATGGCTTTGATGCCTGATATTCTGTTATTTGAAGTTTTATGTGCTATTGGACTCTTCTAAATGCAATTGGTAGAACCATTTTGACTTTGTTTAAGACTTAAAACTTGTGGAGGAAGAGGGTAAGAAAGTAAAATGAATAGAATGTTAGCAAATTTATTTTATTTTTATTTGTTGGGTTAGAAAAATGAAAAAAATAATTAAATGTGTCAAAAGCTTTATTTTGTTCATTTGACAGATTATGAGACTTGATAAAAGGATTGTTATTATTATTACTAAATTAGAAACAGTGTACTAAACAACCTTTCAAACTTACATTTGCATCCTTGATTTCAAGCCTAAACAACTATTTTATTTTTATATTCGAACAATCTATCTATTAATTTTCAAACTTCACTGGTATCGGGATGGGGCAAAATTATTGTTCCTAAGCTTAGTTTAGTAATCCAAGACTAAAAATTAAAAATTATTATTCCTAAGCTTAGTTTAGTAATCTAAGACTAAAAATTAACTTTTGACTATTCATTTGTTTTGAATTTTTTTGTGAAATGATTAAAATTGTCATCTTGCCATCAGTAACTTGTGTTTATGGCAAAATTAGTATTAAGGGTCCGTTCGGCACAATAAAAAAAACTTTGAAAAATACTTAAAATTTCTTAAAACTTTTATACTTCTCTAACACATTTTACACTCTTCGTATTTTGTGAAATTTTTATAAATTTATATATATCTATATATCCCAATAAATTTTTTTACAAACTCTAATAATATTTCACAAACGCCAATAACTTTTTTACAAATTCTAATTTTTTTTTTTGAAATATGATTATTTATAATAAATAATAAAATTTTACATATTTGTTAACTGAATTTTTTTAAATAATTTGAAATTTAATTTTCTCAAAAATTTCTTAAAGAACAAATATTTAAATTAAAAATATAATTTTAATGTACTTAAAATTTAAAATTTTAAATGCATACACTCTTACTAGGACATTTGCAAAATGAATACCATTTAACTAGGACATTTGAAAACTATGATGCTTTCTTTACAAAATAAATGCCATCTAACTAGGACGTTTGAAAACCTAAGTAGTTATAATGATTTTGGGTTTCGCCTAGAATTTGGGGAAAGTAATAAAAGTTATTTAATTACAAACTTGATTTGTTATTGCTTGATTTTTTATGAATTGCATATATTATGTTTTTTTATTGTTTGATTTGATATTGTTGTTGTATTTGATTACAGTTAATTTTGGTTTTAGTTATTGTAATGATAGGATTTGTTAAGTTATTTATCTAACTAATACAAAAATAAAATACAACCAAATAATGGACATTAATTCAAGCAAGTGAACATTCAAAAGATAAGAAGAATGAGAGATTTAAGATTATCTCTATAAAACTTTATTAAATTACTTAAAGAAAACTATTCAAAAATAACAATTAAACCTAACTCTTACTTGGTCCCAATCATTAGTCTAATATTTATTACATTGGTCCAATCCAATGCAATATATGCTTAGGCCCAATCCAATTGAAATTCAAATCCAAATCCAATCGATTAGATACTAGATAAACCAATAATAGACAATAAACTTAGCAACAAATTAGAAAATAACGTGACATGATTAAAATTTGAAAGCTATAGGTATAAAGGGTTAAATTTTAGGTTCATTAATGGTAGCAAACAAATTTACAACAGCTTTAGATACTTTTATATTTGAAGATTTCATTGTTTGTGAACCTTTCACTGTAGCTTTTATTCACTTGCAAACATGAGTGAAACCTAGACCTGTTCGAGAATTGTATACAACACCCGTTTAGTCATCCGCGGCGTGACGAATTAGTCCTATGACCTGATTCGTTATTCTTACAATGCACAAGTAGAGATTGACGTACATGATTTTTGAATTGTCCAGTTTGGATAGTTTGGGAATACAATGATCCCTCAACAACTCATGCAAGTCCAATGTTAAATAAAGTTTCGATTTATGTCCTGTTGTTCTCGGGGTACATACATAGATACGAATTATGTTATTTCTGTATCGCGTACTTGGAGAACCACGCAGGCATACTGCCGAAATTTTATTTGACAAGAGGAGAAAGCATTTGAGTTGTTGAGGATATAAGATGGATCGTGCATTCACGAATAGGATAGGACCAATCACCCTATAATGAGAAGTTTGAAGTTTAGAGTTAGGTAAATTACATAATGCACGATCTCCTAGGCTAATTATATTTGCTCATTTCAGACTTTCACAAAAAATACTTAGTGACATAGACAAGAGTTGGATTGATTTGTCGAATAGAATGTCTAGGGAATATATAGAGGAGATTAAGCAATTTATTGTCTTCACCAATGGGTTTGATAACGAGCACATCCGTTGTCCCTATAAAAAAATATGTGAACCATTATTAGTACACATGAGATTGTGCAACAGCATTTGATTCTGAATGGATTTTTTGAAGAATTACAAGAATTGGATTAGGCATAGGAAGGAGTATGTTTCTTGACATCGAGAGGAAAGAGTTAAGTTGGAGGTTGATATTACGGCAGTTGATCCAATGATCATGATTCTAAATGATATCGCGTGCAGGTTAGCACCTGAAGACACTTATTATGAGACTGATGGGGCAAGTGGGAGTAATCCTTGCTCGGGTGCAAATGAAGAGGCATTGAGGTATTTTGAAATTCTTGATGACACATAGACAAAATTGTATCCTGGATGTACAAATCAGTAAATTGTCTTTTATTGTGGAGTTATTACACTTGGAGGCTTTGAATCAGCAGACGGACACATCCTCCAACGTGCTATTCCAGCTATTGTATAAAGCGCTCCTATTTGGTGCAAAGCTGGTTGAGTCCTACTACCATGCTCGTAAGTTAACTGAAAACTTAGGCTTCACATATGATACTTTGGATGCATGCCAAACAATCATATGTTGTTTAGAAATGAGAATATCCACCTCGATACGTGCATTATGTGTAAAACTTCAAGGTGAAAGGACAACAGGATTAGTTAGAATCGTCAGAGTAATTTGAGGAGGGTTCTAAACCATAGGAAGCCTATCACCGCAAAGCAAGTATATTTTTCACTTAAGCTAAGGCTGAAGAGGCTTTTTATGTCATCTAAAATTTCTAAATCGATGAATGGCATGTAGAGAATAGTAGAGAGGATAAGAAGTTAACCCACCCAGTGGACTCTTAAGCATAAAGGGACTTCGACAAGAGGCACCTTGACTTTGCCTTAGATAGTCGTAACATGTGGCTTGGCTTAGCTGTAGATGGTTTTAGCCCATTCAGGTCCATAGCTAGGGCAAATCATAGTATGTGGTTAGTGGTGTTGGTTCCATATAATCTTTCTCCCTAGTTATGTATGAAACAACCTTTTCTGATCCTATCCACTCTTATTGATGGACCTAGAGGCCCCGGTGACAAGATTGACGTGTATATGCAGCCTTTAATTGAGGAGTTGAACGAATTATAGGCCAAAGGTGTGATGACTTTTGATTCCGAAGGAAATGAAATGTTCAAACTTCACGCTACATTATGTGGACAATCAGTGACTTCCCTGTGTATGCAAATTTGTCAGCTTGGAGCACAAAAGGGGAATTTGCATGTCCTTATTGTAATCAGAACAAAAAGTTAACCTGCTAAAACACGGCAAAAAGTGATCTTATATGGGTCATAAACGTTTTCTACCCCCATTACATAAGTTCAAAAGGGATAAAGTGTCATTCGATAATACTCGGGAATATGATCCAACACCACAGATGATGACTGGGGTTGATTTGCTATCACAACTCGAGGAAGAGCAAATATGCATAATATATAATTTTCAAGATCTGTTAGCCCCTCCCTACTTTCTATTCCTGGTGCAAACAAAAAGCGTAGTCTTAACTAGAAGAAAAAAAAGTATTTTCTATGAGTTACCATACTAGAAAGACAATATTTTGAGGCACGACTTAGATGTTAAGCATATTGAGAAAATATGTGTGATAATATATTATGGACCAGTCTCAGTGTCAAGAAAAAATCCAAAGAGAACACCAATGCTTGCCGTGATTTGCAGGAAATGGGCTTGAAAAAAACACTGCACTTACAATTGAAAGAGTCTAAAAGGCATACATACCTCCTGCACAATACACGATGAGTAAAGACGAGAAAGAGTCATTCTTTTCCATTTTAAAAGGGGTTAAGGTGTCTAAAGGCTATTATTCTAATATTTTTAAGCATGTAAACATGAAATAAAGGACTTAGCAAGGTTTGTAGAGTCATGACAATCACATTCTCATTCAACAATTAATTCCTATTTCAATCCAAAATTGTTTACCTAAGAGGGTTGTTGAGCCATTAATTGAGGCCAGTAACTTCTTCAAACAATTGTGTTCAATAGTTTATCGCACAAATAAATTGAAGTCTCCAGGATAGGATTGCACTAACACTGTGTCAATTAGAGAAACTCTTTCCACCGTCATTTTTCGATGTAATGGTCCACTTGACCATACATTTAAGGAGTGAAGCCTTACTTGGTGGCCCTATCCAATTTAGGTGGATATATCCGATTAAGAGGTATATGAATATGTTGAAGAGATATGTATGTAGCAAAGCTCATCTAGAGGCATCGATAGCCAAAGGTTATTTGATGGATGAGTGTACCAATTTCTACACTGCATATCTTAATGATGTTGAAACCAAACTAGATAAGTCCTCACGAATTAATGATGGTCTTATTGGAGAGGGCACACCATTTGATTTAGAAAACATCGAGTGCATTCAAGCTCACTGATTTGTGTTGCTCAACACTCCATCAGTTATGGCATTGATTCAGTAAGTTAATGCTCATTTATATATTTAACTTGTTCGTTTTCTGTCTAAATAATCGTGCTTGTAATAACACGTGTTGTCCTGCATTACAGGACACACATTGAAGAGCTTAAACGGGACATGCCCTGTGCTACAGATAATCAAATTCGATAAACCCATTTTCATTCATTTCACGATTGGTTCAAGAATTATGTACATATAGGTATGGTTGCATGTGTTTCAATTTGTTCTTATCATATTAGTTTCATGCAAACTTTATTCAATGATTATATGAATTATGTAGGTGTACAATTTACGAAAAATAAGTGATGGTATTTTAACCGATGAAATGAACCAACTAGCTAATGGTCTGTATATAACGACACGACGGTACACAACTTGTGACGTCAATGGGTTCCAATTTTGCATCAAGGAGGTAGATGAGAAACGAGTAACACAAAATAGTGGTGTCGATTGTCCTTCTGTCGATGCTGGTTATTATTATAGCCAATTGAAAGATATTGTTTTAGTTATATACAATCACGGATTAAATCTTTTGTTATTCAAGTATGACCAGGTCGATCTAATCCGTGTGACTAAAGTTGAAAAGTACCAATTTACATTGGTAAATTTCAACAATTTGTTATATCAAGATGAGCAAATAAGTAATGAACCTTACATATTGGCCTCGCAAACTGAGCAAGTTTACTATGTTAGAGATCCAATGGATCCTAACTGGCAAGTTGCAGTTAAAATATCAATGGGGTATATCAAATTGAATGTGATGAACCAGATATTGATACATTTGTCCAGCAAGTTCTTGACCAAAATGTAATAGTTCAACGTGATGAGGATGTCAACTGGGTTAGAGAGATCATTGAAGGAGATACTATTGACTTATATGCCCAACAACGGGTTATCTACTTTTTTTCTTTCAAATTTTGCTCAACTATTGTTTAACTAATTTTTTTAGGAATAGTTTTTAGTTATTACATGCAATTTATTTATCTTATGAACGTGTAAACAGATATGTCAGGATGTAAAAAGAGAGATCATGCTCGCACGGTGGACAAGTTATTACATCAGGCCTAGGCTCGTACGCCGATGGGGGACCTAGTTGATCAATGCCGACAGTAGGTCCCTCCACCATGCCTAAAGGGGACCATAGCCCACTGACACCACTAGTGGGTCCTCCTACCATACATCATACACCTGCACCCAGTTCATCATCACTATAGATCCATCCATCCACCCAGGGTCGACCCCACCAACATCTACACTGGCACGATCTAGATCTTCCTTATCGATGCCACTAGGGCCTTCTCCATTTACAGCCACTGCATTAGCCTCCAAGCATACTGGTATAATTTGATTTTTATGTTTAACATTTATATGAAATAATTTCATTTTTGCTTAATTAATACGAGTATATTGTTAATAGGTTCTATTATGACGAGTACATCTTCTAATAGGGGCAAGGGCCCTGCCAAAAGGACTCATTCATGGAATTTTGGCACCCCTTGTGATGTGTAGTTTGACGACACATTTCACCCTCCTTATAGGCTTGGGACTCAACACGTTATGCAAGTTCGGCACCAGGTAAATTTTCATGTTAGACCATACGTGTTATTCAATTTCTTAGTAGTTCATATCGATATATATAATTGAAATAATTTGTCTTTCAACAGTTACGTGAGGAGGGTGTGCTCATCGACTGGATGTCTGTGTGGACGGTGAGTTGCAGACTTGAACACCCCGAGGTTGCAGCCCTTGTAATAAGTATTTATCTTTACACAATAATTTTATTTACCTATTACGAGATTTATTCATTTATCATTCTAATTTGGTTCTAAATATTACACAGGCCTAGTTTGAGGCTCGGTTGGCTCAGCTACCAGAGGAGAAGCGACGGGTGACTGCTAGGCGAGATGAGATATTCCACGCCATCATTGGCCAGGATGGGCATGGATATATGCTCACATGTGGTATGGGCAAACCACATTCTACCATCACGAGAGCGGAGTCATCCGGAGTTAGTTCGTCCCAGCGTTCATGCCTGCGTACTGACGAGGAAGTGAACGAGCTAGTCCAGTCTCTTCGCCAGGAGATGGACACGCGGGTGAAGGATATCTGAGCGAGGATAGAGGTCTAGATGCAAGCCTAGGTGTAAGCTCAGGTGCAAGAACAGCTCACAGAACTAGAGCAACGACTAGCTCAGAGCCGTGTCCCCACAGTTGATGCTTCGGATCCACCGATTCGTACTTAGGTTAATAACTACATAATTTATATTTAAATTTCATTCAATTACTTTAGAAATATATATTTATGTCTGTTGTTAATCATATACAATTTTATTATAGGTTGCAGATGCTGGCAGTGGTCACTAGATGAGACACAAGTCGGTTGGTGAAGGCATACGAGATCCAGCAGCCTCAGATGATCAGGATTGGGTATAAGTTTATGAATATGCTTAAGTTTTTTAACTCTTATATAATTTATGATTTTAGCTCTACCTATAGATTCTTTATTATTATCTTATGCATATTGAGAAAAAAGTTTGGAAGTTATTTATTTTAAAGCTTTGTAAATTAGAAATTTTGAAATACAGACACTTAAAAAATTTATAAATTTTGAAACATAAAAACTTAGAACTTAGAAATTAGAACATCTCCTCTAACGACCCAAATTGAGCAGACGGGCTCCAATGCCCGTCAAATTCAATGGGCACGATCTCTGAGCCATTATTGACGTGTAGGAACAAATAGTGCGTGAATCTGACACCTAGGGTGCTGGGAATCGTAGAAAGTATGTTTAAGTTAAAACTTGAAACTTAGAAATCGGAACTTAGCCTCTAACAGCCCAAACTAAGCAGATGGGCTCCGATACTCGTCAAACTTGAGAGGCACGATCTCCGAGCCATTAGTGACCTTTAAAAACAAACGACATGTGAATTCAATACTCAGGGTGCCCGGAATCATACAAAATATTTTTAACTTCAAATTTTTGAACTATATCACTCTTAATATTAATTTTACGTAATTTTATTTATTTATATTCACAATTTTGTTAACTAATAAAATTTATTTTTGTTTCAGGCTGATTGACTGGTATTGCAGCGGATATCTTGTTTTGTTTTTTGTTTTTTTCTCTAAAATTGTATAAGATTTTCTTTTTCTTTTTGTAATTTAAAGACATTGCACATTTATTAATTTAAATGAAAAGTTTTTATTAGCTTATTTTTTATTATGTGTATGTGTATAATTTATTTTAATTTAATTTAATTTTAGTATTTAGTTTTATAAAACTTTATAAAATAGGGACAAGTACAAGTACAGGAATTAAATAGCAAAAAATGAAAAAGAAAAAATTTTTAAAAAAATTAAGTATTAGCGACCGCCTAAAGGTACTTGAAAAGCCGTCGCTAAAGTATTTTTAGCAACCACCATGTGTGGTAGGCCCTCGCTAATAGTGGAAAATATCTCATCGTCCAGTGGTCGCTAAAGAGGGTCGCTAATATAGAGTGACCACCATGTGATAGTCTTTAGCGACGAATTTGTTGCCGCCAATTATTGGCAGTCACTAAGCAGTCGTTAGAGATTATTAGCAACTGCTTTGTTATTTTTAGTAACCGTCGCTGATACTCTTTTTTCTACCAAAGTTTATTAGAATTTGGTTTTATATAACATGCAAAGTACTTAAAATAGCATTAGATATCCTTTATTTAGTTCTTGAAAGTTTTCTTTGAAGTAGTGTAAATTGAAATGGACTCAAGCAATGAAAGGATAAGGAAAGGTGACAAAAAAAAAATTTGAGTCATGGATTCCTCTTCTATTTCCCCTTTCTTGTGTGTTTTGTGTTTATTGCTTCCAACACTATAGTCACGGTAAGTTCTTATCGTTAGGCATCGGTGCAAGTTTTTGCTGGATCTCAATATCCATTAATCTATTTCACTATCATCTTTTTTGATTTAAGCTCCAATTATTCTATTATAAAATATTTTTAAAAATACATACTTACTTATGTTTTATGAAAATAATTTTTAATAATATGAATAAAAATATTTTTTTAAAACAAACAGAGCCTTAATGAAAATTTAAAAGAAAAAATGCTATTTTATCAAAAAAATTTAATAAAAAAATTATTATTGATAAGGAATTTCCTTAGCTTATCATTTTAAATGAAAACATTCTTGAAATGCATTCTAATTATAAAATTATTGTTGATACATTATTTTAATATTTACGGAATAACATCACCAAAAATTAAAAAAGGGACAGAAATGTCAAAAACTCATTCAATTAACGGAGGGACAAAATGGTATAAACAATAAATTCTACAAAAAGTACAATGCACAAAAAATACGTTCTCTTAAAACTGTTTAAAAATTCTATACAGAAATATAGAAAGTAGTTAAAAATACAGATGGAAGAAACTAAAAATATTCTTCGCACAAATCAGTTTAAAATATTGTTAAAATTTTGTACAAATATTATGTTAAAATCTGTACAGATAGCAGTGTGAAAACAAAATGAAAAAAAAAATTCTACAGAATCTATGCAAAAAATCTGAACAAAGCAAAAAAATCAACATAGTGCAGTGTAGTAGAATAATTCATTATGTGTAGTTAAACAGTACAAGAACTAAATTATGCACAGGAAAAAAATTTTATCTACCACTAAGTAAAGGAAAATGTGCAAAAAATAAGTCTCTATTTGGGGTGACAAAAAACTCTAAAAAATAGTGAAAAACACTAAAAATTTTAAAAATTATTCATTGATGAATCAGTAACATTGTCCTTTTCAAAAAGTCTAATACAAGCCCGGAAAGCTACCTTGGACACCGGTGTGGTGCTTGCCAGAAAGCCTCTGATGCTTAAGTTAGTAAAAGAGTTCAAAAAATCAATTCAGCTGAGTTTTAGTAAGATGAGTGTCCCATACCCCTGTAGCTATGAAGTCTTGGTTTTTATGTGAGAAGCCCTCACATGGATTGATAGGCATACGGTTACACATAACTACATGTAACATGTTTTTCCTCCTTTCAATAGGATGATGCCACTTGTACCTGTAAATCCTGAGGTTGGTTCCCTAACTTGTTGGCTAATGTGCCTCGATGTGTTTTCCATTGATATGGTTGATGGCAGCGTCTTCATAGGCGTATTTGCAGGGATTATTAAATCGAGGTAAAACACGTGACTTCGTGATGTAAGCTACTTTGGAGGGATCGACCGGGAATATAATTGCTTGGGTCCCCATTTGGTGGGCTGGGATCGATTGGAATAGGGTCACTCAAGTCCTCAACCGAGAGGACCAAACCAATCAAGAGTGACATTGCTCAAGTACCTCTGGCTGCGTACGGGCTGTTCAAGAAACAGTCTAATGCCCCCAGTCAGGTGCGGAGCCTCCTTATATCAGATGCTCTCGATTCCCTTTGTCTCCCAAGCGAGATAGGGGGAATCTAATAGTCTTTGGCTTTTTAGCTTCACGCGCGCATTTAATGCGCTATAAGCGGTGTTGTGTCAGCGTGAAAATGATGAGACGTATTCTTATCTCTCTTACCACGCGTTAGCTAGATACAAGTTGGAAATTTCGACAATGTTTAGGTTAATCCTATCTATCCATTGAATTTAATCGTAATCGTTAAAGTTGAAGCGGGTTTTTGCCCTTTTATACTCTCATTTTAAATTTTCTTACTCCTATTGCTGCTTCTCAAAACTTTCTAGCCTCCTTTTTCTTTCAGTGTCTGATTTTCTAGTTCTTCAAGCATCTTCTCTAATCTCTATTGGTGAGTTCAAATTTGCTTCCAATTTCGCTTTTCTTTTTCTTTGTATGTACCGGTTTGCCTGTTACAGTGTCTGGCTTTACCATAGAGCACGTCAAATCCCTCAATTTGAAGGATTTATAGAAAACCCTAGATTCCTATAGGCAATTTTTAGGATTTTAATTTTCGACTCCTATATTACTACATTAAGAGAGGTGATGGCAGATTATGAGGGTACTCATTATGCTGATTTAGTTAGAGTTAGGGAAACTGAGTCTGCATCCTATTCCACCACCAAAGTTGAGGCCTAGGGTGAAAATCTTGGGCCAATAACAATTGCATTTAGCCTTGAGGTTGCTGACCCTGGCCATCCAACTATGGAGTGGCCTCAATTTTATGCTGAGGATGTCGTGTCCTCTATGGATGTGGCCAAAATCTAGTAGTTTTGGTATACGTTCCAATTTCTGCGAACCTTCATCTTTAGGGTTCCTGAGAGGACGGTTAGAGCTTATTTTCCACAGCGTAAGAAGGTTACCTTTTACAAGGGTGCCCTCATCGGGGGCCTTCGTTTCCCTCTAATTAAACCTGTTTGGGAAATCTTGAGCCGAATGGATTTGGCACCTAGTCAAATCCTCCCTAATAGTTGGAGGATTATGATTGGAAGTTTGGTCTTGTGAAGGGTGGCTACTAGGCACAAGCTAACAGCCGATGAGTTCTTGCACTGTTACAAAGTGACCAAGATGGGCAAGGGCTGGTGGTTCTTTTCTGGCCAAGAGAAGGATTTCAACCTGGTTATCGAGCTGCCAACTTCAACAAGGGTTGGAAGGAAAAATTCTTTTTCGTGTATAGCACGAGATGGGAATTCTGAGAGTGGGAAGCTTCTGACTTGTCTGCAGTCAGGGTTCTCGGGCTACGGGGTTGCCCAACAAAGAGAAGTACATCTTACTTTCCCCCTTTTTCTTCTTTTTCTTTTTCTCTCTTCTTTCTTTTTTTTATTTTATTTTTTTCTTTTTGGCTCAAATTTCTCTCCTTTTCTATGTAGCCTGAGCTTAGCTAAAAATAGCTAAGGAGCTAAAGGCTCGAATAAAGCTCGCCCAAAACCACGACGTCCATGAGGCTGACATTCTAGTCAACTCAAGTCGTGGCCCACTTACATGTTTGGGCCAAAGCGGACCAAGGAGGCTTTAGCAGCCGAATGTGAGCAGAGTGAGTACATTCTACACATTTATTTTTATTTTCTTTGAAGCTAATTTGAAGTGTTACCTGTTCTGTGCAGATAACCCATCTCAACCAATCCCCTCTGATGCCATGAACTTCAACATTAATCGGCTTAAGAGGAAAAACAAGAGGGCTGCCACTGGGGAAGCCTCCAAAAAGGCTAAAGGCAAGGCGGTCAAAGGCTCTAGAACTGAGGATAACTTACCTTTGCCTCAGCCGATCGAGCCAGTGATTATTCCGTCTCCCTCTTCTCCTTGGTAGGATCGAGTCGAGGGCTTCGAGCCACATGCTGATGACCTAGTCACAACTCAACCTTTCACCAGCCTTATCAACAACTTGGATCTAGCTTGGACACAATGATGAAGACGTCAAGTGACAATGAGCTCATTCGTCTTTCCAGTGTTTCCACCTATCGACTCGCTCGAGATATAAACTATGATCTCGTCAAGGTGTGTTTCCTTTCCTTAATTATTCTTTTTTCCATGCTTTCATTCTACCCCTTATGCCTATCTCTTATTTTGCACCCTTTGCAGGCAATTACCCAAGCAACTGCGTTGGCCACTCGCCTTTTTATATCCGAGGAGCGAATGTTCGTGGATGATTTGAAAATAAATAGTTGGAGGCTAAGGTTGACTTGTATAAGGCTCGAAGTATTGTTGCTGCCGAGGAGAGAAAGGTCGCAGTGCTCAAGAAGGAAACTACCAAGGGTGAGCAACGCTGACTTGCCACTCAGATGGAAGAACTGAAGAAAGGCTATGAGACTGAGAAGGCAAAGTTGCTCGAACGGTGTTTGAAGACTGAAAAGGACACTTCTACAGCAGTTTAGAGGTACAAGGACAGCGAGCAGTGGCAGAACGACCCTAAACTTCTCTTTGTACAAGCCTTTGAGGTTGTTCGGGTGAAAGGCGTGAAGCTCTATCCTGGTATGGACTTCTCGAACCTTGAGCCCATCGACTAGGAAACGACCGTGGCAGCGGAGGACGACCAAGAAGGGGAGAAAATCGATGATGCATAATCCAAAGACCCTATCGCTTGACCTCTTGAACTTTTTTGAAAATCCTTGTTCTGATTGTAATAGACTCTTTTTCTTTTCTCTTTTTTTTTATGTAATCGATTTACTTTATATTTCTTACGAATGAATGAAGAGTTTATTTCTGCCCTGCTTTGAATTGAGCTATTGAATGCATAGATTCCTTTTACTTTTTCTTTTTCCTTTTTTTTTTATAACCTCTGGGATTTAGATTTTTCGTCTCTTAAGGCAACTGATCTCCCGAGTAAAACGTTCTCTCTACTCGACCGTATGAGCCGAGTAGGTATACTTTGCCTTTTTAAGGCTTTGGCCCCATGAGACTTCTTTATGCTGCTTAGTCACGTGAGCTGAGTAGGGTCTCTGCACTACTCTGTTGTGTTAACCAAGTAGGTATACTTGACTTTTTTAAGGCTTTGGCCCCGTAGGGCTTCTTTGCGTTGCTCAGCCACGTGAGATGAACAGGGTCTCTACGCTACTTGACCGCGTAAGCCGAGTAGGTATACTTCATCTTTTTAAGGCTTTTACCTATAGGGCTTTTTGTGCTGCTCAGCTACGTTAGCTGAGAAGGGTCTCTGCGCCACATGGCCGTGTGAGCTGAGTAGGGTCTCTATGCTACTTGATCACGTTAGCCGAGTAGGTATACTTGGCCCTTTTAAGGTTTTGGTCCTGTGGGGCTTCTTTGCGCTGCTCAGCCGCATGAGCTGAGCAGGGTCACTGCGCTACTCGGTCATGTGAGCCAAGTAGGTATACTTTTGTTTAGATTGAGTCATTCATTGTAATAGTACTATTTTTCTAGAATACCTGCCAAATCATTGCATTTTATTGATAATAGGATGAAATTACAAAACGAAATTGTTCATACACAATATTTCCTTAGATGTTCTACATGCCAGGGATGAGGTAGCTCCTTGCCTCCGAGTGTCTTTAATCGATAGGTTCCTCTCCGAGTTAGACCAAGTATCTCATACAGTCCTTTCCAATTTGGGCCTAGCTTCCCTTCTTGAAGATTCTTTGTCAACTGATTCACCTTTTTGAGCACCAAATCTCCCAGTTGGAATTCCCTAGGTCGAGCCCTAAAGTTATGGTATTGCCGTATTTTCTGCTGGTAGGACGTCATCTTGATTACGACTTGCAGTCTTCTTTCTCAACCAAATCAATCTCCTCCTCCATGGCTTCCTGGTTTTCATCAAGACTAAAGCTCTACGTTACTGCACTGGAGAGCCTGATCTTGACCGGGATTACTGCTTCGGCCCCATATGCGAGGGAAAATGGTGTCTGCCAGTTGCCACTTTTTCTATCATTCAATAAGCCCACAAAATATTAGGTAGCTCCTTTGCCCAAAGGCCCTTGGCTTTGTCTAGCTTGGTCTTAATTATCTTCAAGAGGGACTAATTGGTGACTTCCACATAGCCATTGGCTTGGGGGTACTCGGGAGATGAGTAATGATGGCTGATACCCAACTCTTCATAAAGTCTATTGAACTGTTTCCTCTCAAACTATTTGCCATTATCTGTAATCACCGCCCTCGAGATGTCGAACCAATAGACTATATTCTGCCATAAGAATTTCCTCATGTTTTGCTCGGTGATAGTCAGTAAGGCTTCAGCCTCTGCCCATTTTGTGAAATAATTGATGGCCATAACTATAAACTTTTTTTACCCCCTTTCCAAGCGTAAGTGGCCCCACGATATCGATTCCCCATTGGGCAAACGGCCAGGGACTTTGGATTGGGGTTAACTCCTAATCAGGCTGTCTCGGGATGTTGGAAAAACTCTAGAACTTATCACATTTTTGGGCAAATCTCTAGGTGTCTCTCTCGATCGTAGGCTAATAGTAGCCAGCCCTTAAAATTTCTTAAGCCAAGGCTTTGCCTCTCGAATGGTTTTCACATATTCGTTTGTGTATCTCCCTCATGACGTAGTCAACTTCCCATCCATTTACACATCTGAGTAGTGGAAAACTGTATCCCTTTTTATAAAGGATTCCTCTCATTATCAAATATCTGCTTGATCAGTGTTGGATTCTCCTGTCTTCATTTTTGTCGGTCGATAAAGCCCCGGTCTCCAAATAGGTTCTGACTGGCTTTACCCATTCAGCATCTTCCTCTAATTGTTTAACTATTAGGGTTCGAATGTTTGGAGAATCTAATACTTTGATTGGGATCTCTGAGTTCACCTCCCTAGATAATACGATTCGTGCTAATCAGTTAGCCTCCTCGTTCTGCAATCTAGGCAATCTTTGGAATTGAAACTTGCAAAACCACCTGACCAAACCGTTTTCCATTTTACAATACTCCGCCATATTTTCTCCTCTTGCTTCATAATCACCTCTTACTTGTTCGGCCACTAGTTGCGAGTCACTCCGAACAGTTATGCACTTTGACCCTATTCTCCGAGCCATTTGAAGGCCAATAATTAAGGCTTTGTACTAGGCTTTATTATTGGACGTTAGGAAGCTAAAACAGATAGCATACTCGAATTTTTGGTTGTCAGGAGATATTAGAATTATACCTGCGCACACGAGAGTGTTGTGTGGAGGAGCCATCAACATTTAGGATCCAAGTATGTTCAGTGACTTCTTCTGGTGGATTGATTGGGTGGGTTCTGAATTTAGCTATGAAATCTATTGCTACTTGTCCTTTTATCGCCGCTCTCGATCGGTACTGAGTATCAAATTGACTCAATTCAACTGGCCATTTTACTAGCCTTCCTGATGTTTTTGGTTTGTGCGGGTTATTTTCAGTGGTTGGCCAGTTAACACCACGATTGTGTGGGCTTGCAAATATGCTCTAAGATGTCAAGCAGCAGTAACTAGTGCGAGAGCTAGTAACTCCATTTTGGGATACCTTTCCTCTACTCCTTGGAGGGCCTTGCTTGTGTAGTAAACTAGTTTTTGCACTTCTTCTTCCTCACGGACCAGTGCAAAGCTGACTACCGTGCCCGAAACTGACAAATACAAAATAATTCTTCTCTTTGGAAGGTTCGGCTGAGCAGTAGGATTGACCCCAAATACTTCTTTAGTTGCTAAAAAACTGTGTCGCACTCATCCGTCCACTCAAATGCTTTTCTTAGAACCTTAAAGAATGAATGGCACTTATCCGTTGACCTAGAAATAAATCTGTTCAATGTTGTAATCCTACTGGTGAGCTTCTGAACTTTCTTTGTGGTTCATGAGAGCTGCATTTCCATAATCGCTCGTACTTTCTCTACCTCAATCCCTTGGTTGGACACCATGAAGCCCAGGAATGTTCTAGAAGCCACGCCGAAAGCACACTTAGCTTGATTCAGCTTCATTCTATACCTTCTTAGGGTGTCAAAATTCTCTTGTAGATTAGCCACATGGAAGTCAACCTTTCTGCTTTTAACAAGCATGTCGTCCACATATACCTGCACGTTTCTTCCAATCTGGTCTTTAAACATCTAGTTCATCATTCTCTAATACGTCGCGCCAACATTCTTTAACCCAAATGGCATGATATCATAGCAATACAAACCATGATCAGTAATAAGCGCTATATGTTTCCTATCCTGTTCCACCATCTTGATTTGGTTGTAGCTTGAAAAGGCATCCATAAAGGAAAACAATTCATGCCCCACTGTAGAATCAACTCGTAAATCAATCACTAGTAAAGGAAAACTATCCTTTGGGCAGGCCTTATTCAAATCAATGAAGTCTACACACATCCACTATTTTCTATTGGACTTCTTCACCATCACTACATTTGACAGCCTGGACGGGTATTGAACTTCACAAATAAACTTTGCCTTCAGCAGTTTGTCGACTCTTCTGCTATAACTTCATTATGCTAAGGGGCAAATGTCATTCTCTTTTGCTTTACTAGTCTTACTATCGAGAAAATGTTCAGGTGATGAGCTATCACCTTGGTGTCAATGCTAGGTATGTCCTTATATGACCACACGAAAACATTTGCATTTTTCGTCGAAAAATTTCTTCAGCTCGTCTTTCAATTCGTATGAGATTGTTGAGCCAATTTTGATAGTCCTTCCTTGATCGTGATCACTAACCACAACTTCCTCCAATTCTCCCTCTAGCATACCCCTTTTTAGTTTTTCATCATCCTTAACTTCCAGATCCTCTATTACCAGGGCCTCCTGCCCTGTATTTTCTCTAAGTGACGACATATAGCACTCTCAAGCAACCTTTTGGTCTCCCTTAACACACCCTATGCCAGCATTCGTTGGGAACTTGATCTTCAAATGGTAAGTGGAAGTGACTACCCTAAACTGGTTTGACGAGGTTCTATCCAATATGACATTGTAAGCTGAAGGGCAATCTACCACCAAAAAATGAACCATCTTGGCAGTTTGGTTTATTCCTTTTCCCAGGGTAACTGGCAATATGCTAGACACAAGTAGGGCCATTCGGTCTCCAGTGAAATGGACCAATGGGGAAGACATAGGCTGTAGTTTCTCCTTTTCGATTCCCATCTTTTCAAAAGCATCCTGATACAAAATATCTGTTAAACTTCCATTATCCACCAATATTCTCCAAATTTTAAAATTCACAATTATGGAAGAAACAAGCGAGTCATCATGGGGCTGACATACCTCATTGGCTTCTTTCTCGATGAAAGTGATCGAGTGGGACTCTACTTTGGGTTTCTTATGTGGTCGTTTAGTGGTTAGAATTTCCCTCGGTCTGCTAGTTTCTCGGACGTACTTTTTCCTTATGATTAAGGATTCTTCCCCAGCGATGAAACCTCTAGAAATCACCCATATTTCCTCGATCGATTACTAAGTCTGAGTCTCATGATCGAGACTTCTTCGGTTTGGACTCCTCCTCCTTGGGCTTATTTTGTCCGGGCTCCTTCGATCAATCCTCCTGATGCCATCCCAAACGGTGATAAACCGATTGAGCTTGCCTCACCAGATTACCTCCTCGATCTACTTTTTTGGATCGATGCAATCATCCATGTCATGTCCATGGTCCTTATGGGATCGACAGTACTTTGTCCGAGACCTCTTATATGCCAGTGTCCTCATCTTTTCAGGCCATTTTAAGGCTAAGTCGTGCTAAATTTCGTAATGGACATTGGAGAATCTTGTATTCAGTGGGGTAAAGTTGCAATCTAGATCGTCATACCGTCGTCCTACTTGATCGAACCTCTTTTCAAATCTTTGATTCTTTGAACTCCGAGAATCTTGACCATTCTCGGAGTCGTTCAGGTGTTTCTTGTCTGCTTTAGAGCTCCTTACTCCGTTATTCTCCCTTTTCACTCTAAGTCCATCTTTCACACTAATGTGGCTTTGCGCCCTGAGCATTAACTTTGCCATATTGGCAGGAGCGTTTTCAAGGAAAGAAGCCATGAATCAAGGCATTCTCAACCCACTCATAAAGGCTGTAATAGCAACCTTATCATCTGTCTCATCTACATCTAAGATCTCCTTGTTAAATCTTCCGACATAGTCTTTGAGGGTCTTCTCCTTGCCTTGTTTTATCGTCAAGAGATGAGTGGCTGACCTCCTCTGCCTTTTTCCTCCAATAAAGTGTTCGACAAATAGCTTTCCCAACTGTGTGAAATGGGTGATGGTGCCCGATTTAAATTTATTGAACCAAAACTGTGTTAGGCCTTCAAGTGTTGCTAGGAAGACTTGGTGTAGGATCTCATTTGGATATGCATGTATGCGCATTAGAGTTTTGTATGTTTCTAAGTGGTCAAAGGGGTCCTTCGATCCATCGAAAGAATCCAGCATTGGCATCTTAAATTTAGGTGGTAGAGGGCAGGCCATTACCATTGGTGAAAATGGCAAGTCTGCATCAACATCAGCTTCTCCACTGTGTCTGGGCCTTTCACTATTGCCGACAAACTATAGATTTGGGACTACATAGCCCTCATTGGTTCCTCCTACAGATGGACGCTAGGCCCTTCTATGTGTGATGCTTCTGGGCGACTACCAGCTCCAACATCTAGCGCAATTGATCTTTTGCACCTCCTTTACTCCTCCGGCTATCTAGTGGGAACTTCATTCTCCCCTACAATACCTACTTTGTTGCCTCTATGTCTGTCTCTATTGCGCTCGCCATTCATCTCGACTACCATACCATCATTTGCCCCATTCATGGGGAGATCTATTGGAGCAATTGGGATGTGAATAGGGGCGGGTTATTGCTATTAAAGTAACACCTAGTTTTGTGCCATGATAATCTACAAAATGGTCATCATCCCCCTCATTTGGTTCTCAATGGCGCTGATCCTCTTGTCATTTTGGTTCTCCATCACTTCTACAAGTTCTGAATACGGTTGTGTGTTCGTGTCGGACCTGATTTGGACCATATAAGCTACAAGAAAAGTCATTTCCCACAAACAGCGCCAACTGATGAATCAGTAACTTCGTCTTCTTTAAAAAGTTTGATCCAAGTCCGAGAAGCTGCCTTGGATAACAGTGTGGTGCCTGCCAAAAAGTCTCTGATGCTTAAGTTAGCAAAAGAGTTCAAAAAATTAATTCAACAGAGTTTCAGTAAGGTGAGTGTTCCATACTTATGTTGCTGTGAAGTCTTGATTTTTATATGAGAAGCCCTCATGTGGATTTATGGGTATGAGGCTACAAATAACTGTATGCAACATATTTTTCCTCCTTCCAATAGGATGATGCCACTTGTACCTATAAATCCCGAGGTTGGTTCCCTAACCTATTGGCTAATGTGCCTCAATGTGTTTTCCATTGATATGGTTGGTGGCAGCATCTACGTAGGCATATTTGCAGGGATTGTTAAATGGGGATAAAACATGTGACTTCGTGACGTAAATTACTTTGGAGGGCCTAACCAGGAACATAATTGCTTGGGCCCCTATTTGGCGAGCTGGGACTGATTAGGAATAGGGACACTTAGGTCTTCGACCGAGAAGACCAAACCGAATAAGAGCGACATCATTCAGGTACCTCCAGCCGAGTACAGGCTATTCAGGAAACCCATCCAATATCCCCAGTTGGGTGCAGGACCTCCCCATATCATCATTTTTTATCTTACTGCACGAATTATCAACCTATAGCTTATTTCACTTTATCTCATTTTATTTCACATTTTGTCACTCCAAATGCAACCTAAATTGACAAACTGAACAGAGATAATCAGGATTTATAGAAATCAGTTCCGTATACTACAAATAGACGGAATATCAAATTCCATAATAGCCTAGGAAAATCAAAAAAACAATGGGAAAAATTAAAACAAAACAATGACTTTTTTCAACACAAATTGCATAGAGAAATTACACAGTAAACAAAACAATGCAATCCAGAAAAACACATCAACAAAAAACTATGCAGGGAACTGGAAGAAAAACAAACAGTGACTAAAAACTAGTTCAATCTTAAAATTGTTGGATATTATGTTTGAATCGATCATTGTTTTTTGGAAACAAAGCAGAAAAACCGAACTCACAGTTTTGGAATAGAAATCTTGAATGCAAGTGCTTCTAGTTTAATGAACGTCAAAGAATAGAATGATCACATGCACAAATGGAAACAACGATTTATATGTTCTGTCAAATTAAGATCTCAATTTGTGCAATTTGTATGCAGTGATAATGTAGTGTTTAAATAGGCATTGAACTTCCTTTTCTAAACAGGTGAACAACCATTAATCATGTCCATTGGAGAAGATTATCATGTAGGCACAACAGAATTTTGAACTCAAAATTTTGATTGTTAGGAAATATCTAAGAAATAAGAAATGGATTACCTAGTTTTATTATGATTTGACACGACTTGAACCCGAGCTAGGATAGGCGGGTGGCGCACGCGTGTGATATGGCTTGACCCATCTAGATCTTCCCCTCTTTACAAAACATGGGTGCCCCTCAAGACCCTCTCATTCCTCTAAACTTGGCATGTATAAGTTTATGAATTATTTCACAAATTTTCAATGTGAAATAAACCCACTTTTTATATTACTAAAGTCCTTATTTTGTCTCTGTACATTTGTTTCAGCTCTAATATTGCCCTTCAGTCCAATTCTGTTAGAAATTTTGTTTACTCACAAAAGCTCACATAATGGAATTTGTAGAAGAATTTGATGAAAAAGTGACTTTTTAGAATTGAATCAAATGTATATAAGAAAAAAAATGACAAAATTGAAAGTAAAAATTTTAAAATAAATTTGGTGATAAAGTATTTAGTGAGTGCTTCCCATGGAAAATAATACCAAGTACTAATGGCTTGACATTCAATTCACATAAAATAGAATTCTTCAAATTAAACACTTATTAGCGAGGAATTAATAAATAAAATTGCTGCATAACCACGGGGTGCATTGTATAGTTTAAATAAAATATATGATGTAGTCCACTAATTAAAAATTTTTACTAAGAACTGCATTATATAAAAATTATCACCTGCATTATATACAAATTACCACATGCAAGCAATTGTAGTGAAGCAGCCCATTTTAACTAAAAGATGTCCTATCAAATTAACATGATGATAATTTATACCATTATAAAAAAAAAAAAAAAAGAACACTAGCGTATTGGTGAATCTAAAAAAAGAAAAAAATAATGAAATTTTAATTTTGATGAAATTTTTTAATTTCCTAAAATACTATTTAAGTTCTTATCAAATTTAAATATTAAATCAAATAATTTTTAAAAAAGCACTTTTTATTAAGTTATTTTATAGTTTTTAAATTTTTAACTACCACATTATTTTTTAACTTTCTTAATAAAATTACATAAAATAATTTTTTAATATTTATTTTATTTAAAATAAAAAAATTAACTAAAACCACAAACACATCGTATACGTGTAGACTCCTAGGTCACATATAATTTTGACAAATCTTGGATCCGGTGATAACAAAAGTCTTTATACGGTCCTTGACCTTTTATCGCTAGGGCCTTGGCGCGCCAACCTTTCAAAGGTTGGATAACACGTGAATGGTGCAGGTGTGAGTACGTTTGGGATGGTAAAAAATTAATATAAAATAAGATAAAATAAGATAAATTTTAAATTTATAATTTATACAGTGACGTAAAAAATAAAAAATTTTTAAAAATTTTTAGACGTTTATAACAAATTAAACGGAGCTTATATTTAGTTGATCAAAATTAATAAAAATTTATCAATTTTTATCAATATTTTATATTTTTTATAATTAAATTTTATCACATAACACTTTTATTTATTTTTACTATATTTTTTTTAACCGAACACTATAAGACTTAGTTTGGGAAGAAAAAATAAGCTAGTTAAATTTGTGTTTGAAAAGAAAAAATAATTTTTTTTAGATGAATTTTTTATTTTTGTTGATTTAACATTTTTATTCTTAAAATTTTTTTTAATATTAAAATATAAAAAAATAAAATTCAACAAGTACTGTTAAAATAAAAAAAAAAAAAAAAAAAAGTCGATTACTAATCGGTTTCCCAACGAACCCTGAATCAAAAAGTAAAACAAACCCATCACGGCCACTGTGCAGAGACCTGTTCCAGTTTCGTGTACTTGATAGAACATAAACAGCTAGAAGACTCTTATATATGAGGTGTGTTTGGAGTTATATAAAAATGTATAAAATAAAATAAAATTATAAAAGTAAATATCTCGTAATTCGTATAATGAGTGAAAAATTTAAAATTTATTATCTCGTAATTCATGTTTGTAGAGATTTGTAAAATTTTATTTTATTTTATTATACTCCAAATGGACCATGACGGCACCAAAATCTATACAATTTATGGTCGGGACGGAATTTAGAGTATGTTTGGAGTTATATAAAAATGTATAAAATAAAATAAAATTATAAAAATAAATATCTCGTAATTTATGTAGTGAGTGAAGAATTTAAATTTTACTGTCTTCTAATTTATGTTTATAAAAATTTATATAATTATATTTTATTTTGAGGAACTTCAAACGGAAGCTAAAGTGGAAGAGAGAGAGAGAGGGTGATTTTTATTGCAGAACTAAATTCGAAAGAGACAGACTGACTGATATATGATGACACCAAAATCGATTCAATTAATGCACGGGACGGGAATTATTGCTTTCCGTTGATGAGAGAGAGAGAGAGATATTTATGGCAAAAACACGATTTTCGGTGATTATTAAATTCGATAGAGAGAGACTGTGTGTGTTAGGGAAAAAAAAAAAAAAGATAAATTACACTAAGACCCTTTAAATATTAAATTAATTATTTAGACCTCTTAAATATTTAAATTTTATATTTAGACCTTTTATTTTTAAATATTTGTAACACGTAAATTCTTTCATTAGTTTTCTCCGTTAACTGTCGTTGTAAAATGACGAAAATACCTATATCTCGTCAACAACACTTAGAGGGTCTACGTGTAATTAAGTTAATATTCAGAGAATCTAGGTGTAATTTATTTTTATTAAAATAATTTATTTTATTGAAATATTTTATTAAATTATATTAATTTGATTAAATCTAACAATAATTTATTATTAAATTAAGTTATAATGACACATCTTATTAAAATTAACATTAAATTAATCAATTTAAATGTATTTTATTAAATTAACTAATCAAATTAATTTTAAATTAATTTTATTGAATTAAATTAATTTTATATTTTTTAATAAAATTATATATTTTTATTTAGATAAAATTAATTACTGTAAATAAAATTATATTACCAAACATATTTATGTTGTTATTTATATTTTAATAAAATTATATATTTATGTTTTTAGAAATATCTAGTAAATGTTTTTTCAACTAGGTATGGCTCAAAAATAATTATTCTACAAACATTTTTTTTGTTTTATACAAATCGTGTTTAGATCAGGGAAAATGTACAGTGCAAAAAAATTGCACATAAATCAAATCCACTAAGCTTCTACAGGTTTTGAAGAAATGGTGAAAGAATATAACAAATACAACTGAACCATTAATTTAGGTAAATAACAATACAGATTTCTAAAGAAATTTCAGTGATCAAACAAAAAAGAGCATATTTGTTGAGTTCATGCGACGCTTGCTCCATGTTCACCACCATTCATGGGCGGATGCACACAGGGGTTTAGGGGGGTCAATTGAGCCCACTTGATGTAAAATTTCTATAAAAAATAATATAATTTTTGAGATATTTTTATACTTTTACCCCTATAAAATATATCTTTCAAAATAAATTACCCTTATATTTTAAACAATTTACAAGTTTTGCCCCCACTGAAAGCAAAATTTTTTTAAAAAATAGTATAATTTTTGAGGTATTTTTGTCCTTTTGCCCCCATAAAATATATATCTCAAAATAGATTGTCAATAAATCAAGTACACTGTCTTTATTTATCAGCTTGACTCTACTGTAACAAAATCCTGAATCTGCTACTGCTACCATTAACAGGAAACCCCACATTCGTCTAAAGCTGCACACTGATCATTTTTGGGTTCGAGCATTGCAATTTCTCTGACAACTTGATCTTTGTCTGCTTCGAATACTTCATCCTCCGCGGGATGGAAGCAGATCTTTAATTGAAAGCCCCAACGGAGTTCATAAGATATTCTAACAAATTTCCTTAATAGACAGTATGTACCTTTACCAAACTTGAAGTCCCCGAAGAACCGGAGGAGCTTGTTTCTACTAGTGACAAGTATGCTAACGATCTCGAGAGGCTTGTTTTTGTTAGCAAAAAATAGCTTGAACAAATGAAAAGCAAGTAACTTGATTGTTCTACACACGTTTTTTTCACCTAAAAATTTATTATTTTTAATTACATCCATCTATAAATATATTGAACTAATTCTTTAAACTATTTTTCTTAAAAATCTGCTTTAACTAATAAAAATATTTTAAATTATTTTAATTATCTAATTACATATTTTTTCTCATTTTAATTTTATCTTTAATTATATGATTAAAACTGTGTCAAATGAAAAATTAAATTAAATTAAATAAAAAAATACTTTGCATTTAAAAAATTTAAAATAATTAATATTTTTAATTTTTACTATTTAATTATTTTTAGATACATTTTTCTTCGATCATACTCAATTCTAGTGGAGGGTTTTTTTAAAAAAAATTAGTAATTTTTAACTTTTATCCTATCATGATCAAAATAATGTTTGTAAATTACAAAAATTAAAACTATATAAAAATTAAAAATCAAATTGATAAATATCAATATTTTTTACTCATTAATAATTTTTGAATTTTGTCATATCATGTTCAAAATAATTTTTATGAATTACAAAAATTAAAACTATAAAAAATTAAAAATTAAATTGATAAATATCAATATTTTTTTTATTAATTATTTTTTTAAAAAAAGTCCTCTGCTAAAATTAAGTCTAACGGAAGAAAAAGAGATTTAAAAATAATTAAATAACAAAAATTACAAAATTAATTATTTTAAAATTTTTTAAATGCAAAGTCTTTCTTATTTTAATTTATTTTTCATGTAGCACTGCTTTAATCATATAATTAAAAATAAATTTTAAATAAGAAAAAATATGTAATTACATAATTAAAATAATTTGGAACATTTTTATTAGTGAGAGTAGATTTTTAAGAAAACTAATTTAAAGGATTAACTCAATACATTTAAGAATGGATGTAATTAAAAATAATAAATTTTTAGATGAAAAAATTTGTAGAACAATCATTTTTTAGCTATACCCAAGAGAAAAGTGTTTACTGGATATTTATAAAATATAAATATATAATTTTATTAAAAGATAAATAAAAACATAAATATGTTCAGTGATATAATTTTATTTACATTAATTAATTTAATTTGATTAATTAATTTAATGAAATATATTTAAATTAATTAATTTAATGTTATAAAATATTTATTTTTAATAGTAATTAGTTTTAATAAAATGTATCATTATAACTTAATTTAACAATAAATTAGTATTAGATTTAATAAAAACAATATAATTTAATAAAATATTTTAATTAAATTAATCATTTTAATAAAAATAAATTACACCTAGACCCCCTGAATATTAGATTAATTACACGTAGACTCCTGAGTGTTGCTAACAAGGCAGGAGCATTTTCGTTATATTACAACACAGTTAATGGCAGTTAACGAATAAAACTAACGGAAGGACTAAGTGTTTCAAATATTTAGAAATAAGAGGTCTAGGTGTAAAGTTCAAATGTTTAGGGGGTCTAGGTATAACTAGCTTAATGTTCAGGAGGTCTAGGTGTAATTTACAAAAAAAAAAAAAAAAGAAAAGAAAAGGAAACAAGACATAAAGAGTGAAATAGGTTTAAAAGAGAATTTTTAAATTTTGAAGAGGTTGGCATCGTGAAAAAATTAACAAAAAAAAAATTAGAAATCTTTTTAAGTCTCTACAAAATTTTTTTTTCACTTTAAATTACTTAAATTTTTATAAATCTCTATAAATTTATTTAAATCTCTACAAATATTTATGTCTCTACCAATCCTAACAAATTTCTGTAAATTTTAATAAAATTTTTATAAATTTCAAAAAATTGAGACAAAAAGTCAAAAAAGTATTTGTCAAAATCCATTTAAACGGACCAAAATCCGTTCAAACGAACAATAAGTGGTCCATTCGAATAGATTTTGCAAACCCCGGTGCATTTGTTTAAACCGTGCAAAGTGCATTATTATTTCATATTTTTTCGGCACCAATGTAGTTGCTTGTTCTGTTATATTTTTTAATGATAGATATATTTTTTTCAAAATTGATGAAAATTGTACCGAGTTGAAATTTTGTGCAAATTTATAGAGATTTAGTGAGATATTTAGAGTTTCAAATGGTTGATATTAACTCTTTCAAAATTTTAATCATTTTGGTTCCATTTGGGAAGCTAAAAAATTTTAATTCTTTGTAATTGTTTCTAGTGTTGACACTGTCACTTTTTGACAATAGTTATATATTTAATAAAAGTTTGTAAAAAATAATGAAAATTAGAAAAAAAAATTAAAAATTAAAAAAGTTTTAAAAAAGTTATTTTTTTTGTATAGTAAGTTTTTTATATATTCGGTAAATTTTGATAGAAAAATTTAGAAAATTTTCAAAAAATAAAAATTTTACGCACCTTTTGTTTTGATTTTTTCAAAAATTTAAATAATTTTATTTAATGAAATTTCCTGAAAATGTATCACTCTTCCAAACCCTCCCGCTCTTCGAACACACACATGGGGCAGGTAATTTGACAGAATCAACCTAAATGATTGAGACACACAACCCGATATCCTCTTCAGTCACAGGGCACGGGTATGTTGAAATTTTATGCCAATGTTTCTAGAGTTGAGGATTGAATTCAAGAGTTGAGGATTGATGATATCACTCTTACAACATCAAGACGTAGTCTTTCTTGTATGTGGCCGTTGGGTCGTATTTTTCTTTTTTTTTACCCAAAACCCACTAGACTTTATCAACGGGTAAATCGGAGGCCAGATGGTCGGCCCCAACCATTCCTCCCAGTTGAGCTATGGGATTCGAAACATCACCATTTACGTGAGGAGCACACCCACTGGTCAATGCAGCTCCGCCTGAGGGGCTATTGGATCTATTTTGTTCTTTGTTTGGATTAAAAAAAAAATTTGTAGCTTTTTTATAATTTTTTCATCAAATTTTGATTTTTCTTTTTAAAAGCTATAATTTTTAAGCGTGTTAATCGTATCAGTAAAAAAATTGAAAAATTCACAATCCATTTGAGTAAAAACTAAAAAAAATTAAAAAAAATCAATTTTTTTGTTATTTTTTTAGTCAAACGGATAACTTTTACTCAAATGAATAAGAATTTTTCTTTTTTTTTCTTGGTTATGAATATGATTAACACGCCTAAAAGCTATAGTTTCTAAAAAAAAATTAAATGTTGGTGAAAAAATCAAATAAGACAAAAAAAAAAAGCCACTTAGCTGTTTTGAATCTAAACTAAGTTTGTTATGTTTGATTTAAGGGATTGGATGATGAGAAATAAATAATATTGTGGAATAATATATGAGACTGAATATAACATGAGATTAATTTTTTATGTGAGATTATTTTTTTGGTATTTGGTAGGTGGGATATAAAGTGAAATAAAGGATATAATTTGACATAAGATGTAATAGAAAATAATTTTAAGCCTTTAGATTTTGACGAAAATAAATTCAGGGGTGAGAGATATATAATACCACCACCGCTATGATATTACTTATCCTTCATTTTAGGAGATAACTAATGTACTCCAGAATTTTAATACTGCAAACTAAATATAAAATTAAAATCAACTTAATCAAAAATAATCTAATTTTCAAAGTAGTCGCACAAACAAGCACAACCTTAATGTTTTGGAGTACCAAATTTTGGAAAAAGAAAATAAAAATAAAAAGTGAACAAATTTTGGATTGTTAAATGTTTGATGTGTTTTTTAAATATATAAAAAAATTTGACAAAAGTTAATAAAAGCTAGCAAAAATTGGAAAAATTAAAAATTTTTTATGTGAACAAGCTAAAGAAAATTGAAAAGTATTTGAAAAAAATTATAGATTTTTTATCAAATTTGACACTCCAAATATACAATTACAATGTGCCAAGTTATGCAACTCATTCTCTATTTGTGTTTATGTAAAAAATAACAATAATAATTATAACTTAATTAGTGTATTAAAATTTTTATTTATTTAAAAAAATTAAATTAAATATTAATTTTAACTTAAAGTATTCGTATCATATCATATGGGTATGTTTGGAGTTATATAAAATTGTATAAAATGGTATAAAATTGTAAAAGTAAATATCTCGTAATTTGTGTAATAAATAAAAAATTTAAATTTTACTGTCTCGTAATTCGTATCTGTAAAGATTTGTAGAATTTTATTTTTTATTAAAAAGCTCCAAACGGACCCATTGTAATTTGTTTATAACTTCCTACACATACCATCAAAGGCAGATCCATATGGAAGCCAAAAGAGGAAATTGTCTTACTAATTTAAAAAGTTATACTAAAATTTATTATTTTTTAGTATTTATTAATAAATTTATTTTTACTCTTATTATTTACTCCTATCGTTTTTACTTTGCCCCATTCACTTAAAAATAATATTTTTTCTCCGTTAATTATAAATTATTAGTTCGTTTTTGCCTACTATATTCGAATCGAGTCATAATTTTGTATCCTATCTAAAATTATGAAGCCCTAGCCTCATTAGTATTATTTTTGTCAACTTAATTAATGCTTTTTTTCCTTTTCTGAATCAAACAAATTTCAGTTTTCTACGAAAATGACATGCATGCGGAGTATGGTAATATATATAGATATGTATATATATATATATATTTCCTGCGTTTACTGCTTCTTATCCGCGTATTACGAGACTGATTCCTCGACAGTGGATGGTCCTGTCTTTCTCGGTCATTGCAAGAGGTAAGTCCCACTACTTTCTTGACTTTCCTTGACCATAAAATCGTATCCTCTCCCTCCCTCTCTCTCCCACTCACTTTTTTTTTTTTTTTTGGGTGGGTGTATTCGATCGTATAGAAAAATAGAATGGATATTAAGAACTTAGGTTATATATTGGGTTCATTTAAAAATTTATAAAATTTTACGAAACTCTATAAAATTTTATAAAATTTAAATTTTTTATTGATTAAACGAATCTGCAAATTTTATAATTTTATATTAATTTTTACAATTTTAAACACTCCCATCCTTCCAAACAATTATGATTGTCAACATGAAAATTAATGTTACTTTTAACATTGACAAATTATCGACAACCATTATAAGTAAATTTAGTAAATTAGTAAACTTCTTATTACTTCTTTTTTTTTTTTTTATAGGTTAAACGGGGGAGGGATGAATGCCTCGGGTTTTGAACCCGGGTGATGAACGAGCAGACTTGCGAGGGTTTTTATCACTTTAGTCACAGCCGTGCTCTTCTTATTACTTTTCTCCCTCCATTTACTTCGTATTTTGTTTTTCAATTTTTTAATTCTTGTACTGTTTCTTTTCTTTAACCGTATGAATTAATCCATTTTAAGGTTGCTAGTGGGTTGACTAAATTTTTATTTTATTTTATTTTTTTATTGCTCGGTGATCAATAAATTTTATAGTTTCATTTACATTAATCTATTAAAATCTAAGGGGTACCAACGTGATTGACACGTCGCTTCACAAGAAGCCAATAGATACTGTTTTTTCTTTTGGATTATGTTTTAATTTTTATTTTTTTATGTTAAATGTTATTTTTATATTAAAAATATTTAGAGATTGTTGGCAAATTGACACACGTTTCATTTTTTTTTTTTTTTTTTTACGTTTTACTCTTTGTTTAAAAGATTAACATGCATTGCACTTTTTATAAGTCTATAATGAATTATTTGCAATCGCTAATTTGTACTTATTTTTTCATTTACTAAATTACCTTAGCTTTTAAACTGTAGTTTCTCATATTATCCTCACATCTTCATCTCTCTCTCCCACCCCTTCTCTTTATCTGCACTGCCATCTCTCCATTCATCCGATCCCTCTCCCGCCCTCTCTTTATCCGCCAACTCCCCCCCCCCCACTCTCTGACAACACATTGAAGAAAAAATTAAATTATTACCCCATCTTTAATAGGTTCATTTGACTATCTCCTCGGTATTTTTTTTTTTTAGGTGTATATTTATATGTCTTTATGTGTATATGTATTTGCTGTTATGTGATTATTTATTGTTGAAGGATTTGTTTGATTTGCGGTCCAACCCTACATATTTGAAGGCCTAAACTCGATTCCAACTTTACTAAGACTAATTGTAGTTTGGTGTGCAAATGTTTGTGAACCAAAGTTATATGTGAATGGATATATATTTAAAATTTGAAGAAAAAGTTGAAAAAATTTTAAAATTTTATTTTATATATAAAACTTTTAAACAACTATATTAAATATATTAATAGATATTTGTTGTCAATAAGATGTAGAGTTTGTTTAAAATAGGTAATAATATAGAATTTTATCCTATTTGGTTTCTTATTCTGTAATCATTCTCATCTTATAAATAGGGTTGGTTTCTCATTATACAGATGCATAGAAAATACACATATTTTCCATAGTTTTCTTCTTCTTTTATCTAACATCATATCAGAGCTGTGGTATTCCAAAATTAGTAACAATTTCATACCATCACCATTCACCTGCCCTATACACAAATTTCTGAAGCCAACCATATCATCTTCCCTCTACTCAGATCAGCAACACCGCACCACCCAATCATCCGACCCTACCGTTGCCAAGGACACCAAAAAAACCCCTAACTGAAGCTATGTGAAACTAGGCCAAGCAAGGCCTAATTCGACTCTTCCTGAGCACAACCTAACCAACCTATTGTTTCCGACCTACGAATCCACCAGTCTTAGCACCTTTTTCAGCTCCTACCTGACCTCCATTACCTTCTTTCCCTATGAAAACTTCTCCGTCTCTAATCGCGACTCCTTCTAGCTCCAAAGCTCTAGGATTTTCCTTGAGGTTTTGAATAAACTCACCTTTAGAACACTACAAGTTTACTGGTCGCCACTCATCAATAGTGGCATTATGAGTGTGATTAGATAGAGTTTATATTTTGTTTTACTTAATTAGATCATCAAAGAAAAAAAATTAGATTTACCTTTATCATTTTTAGCATAGTTTACACTTGTTTTATGTTGATGCAATCTCAATTTCCTTCCCATGGATCGTTTAGAGATCTCTAAGCCCATTGCCATCACCCTTGAAGGATCAAACTACATCTTCTTGACTCAAGCCATTTCCAATTTTGTCAAAGGCCAAAGTTTGGTATAGGTGACATCACTGAACCCCAAAAAAGAACAAATGAGAAAGACAAAACCTTTACTGATCGCCTTGAGGAATGGAATAGTAAGAACCATCAGGTCATCTTGTAACACTTTCTTCTCATCCATTGCTCTTTAATTTAGCCAGTTTAAGATAATCAAAGACATTTGAGACTTTCTTCCTTTAGTGCTATCACTATTCACTGTGATAATCGTAGTACTATATAAATTGCTCATTATGATGAATTCCATGATCTCATCAAACATATTAAACATAATTGTCACTTTATTCATCAACATATAACTCATGGTACCATTCATCTCTAATATATCTCTTCTGCAAACCAGATAGCAGACATTTTTTCCCTAAACTCATCCTCTAGGATACTTTGTTGATTTGGTTTCCAAACTCAAGCCAGCTAATACTTTACCACTTTGAGTTTGAGAGGAATGTTAATATATAGTAACTATAGACAAGATGTAGAGTCTGATTAGAATAGATAATATAGAATATTTTACTTAGTTTTTTATTTTATAATCAAATAGAGAGTTGATTAATTGTTGTACAAATGCATACACTACTGGAAAGAGGATCTTGGCCGCTATAAGTAATCTCTAAAAGAGTTCAAATAGTCGCTAAAAACCTTTAGCGACCACGTGAAGATCACCAATAGGGAGACACAAATACGTCATCACTAATACTTGTTAGCGACCGCCAAAAGAATTAGCAACTGCATTAATGACCACTGGTAGATTTACAGCCTAAGTTATTAGCGATCACTTAATGGCTATATAGCAGTCGCTAATGCTTCCCACCATCCCGTGGGAAATCTTAGCGCCAATCCCCTCCAAACTTTTAGTAACCGCTGTTGACAACTGCCAAAAGTTATTATTTTTTATCTTTTTAATACCTGTGAAATTATAAGCAACTACCACTAATTATTAGTATTTGCTTTTGGTGGTTGGAATAAACTATTTTATTATTTTTTATTAATTTTTTAAATTTATTTTTTTATTTTAAATTATTTAATATTATATATGTTAGAATATTTATTTCTAAATTATTTATTTCTTAATGTAATTTTAGTTGCGCATGTATTACATGTACCAGTGTATTACAAGTGGATTGGGAGAAGCACATTGATAACAAATGAACAAATGCTAGTTACTAGGTTAATATGATTTACATGAATATGTATTAAACAATATGTTTTAATTATGTCTTTAATATTGAATACGTGTTTTTTTATTTATTTTTTCAAGAGAATTGTCTGAAAAATGCGCAAAATCGATCTCATCAAACCATTACACATTCGATGGCATCACATGCATTTGGGCCTGCTCATCATAACGTGGTAATTATTAGTTTACATATTTCATTTATACTATTAGTTTATATTTATGTATTATTTTTCATAGGTGGATCTTGAAAGCAATGAGTCGATTGGCTTCATTGGATGATGGAAACAAGCACAAACAACAAAAGTCACTAGTGGTGTTGCACGAAGGCGAGGGAGTTACATATACATTCTTGTAATTTTCATTTCACAATATAATTTTTTAATTATGATTTTGATAATATTCTCATATTAGTTATAATAAACGTTAGAATGAGATGGTACATGTGAGGAGTGAGCCTACTCCCAATTGCCATGATCCATTGAGTGAGAATGCTGTGAGGAAACAGGTTTTAAGGAAGAAGTCTGACTATATACACAAGATGGGTCATAGGCCAAAGCACCCTTCGGTGTGCAATTTTCATTGTTCAAGTTGTGCTGGCTCAAGATCCCAACTTGAAAGTGTCATGTAAAAAATGGAGTAAATAGAAGTTAAGCAAAATCTCTTTTGCAGCAAGATCAATAATATGGAGAGACAGCAATGTCAGTTGTTAAAGATGTTTGAGGAGTTTTGCTCTTCCAATGCCACTTCTACACAATGTACCTCCACATCTTAGGTTTAGACATTTGACAATTAATATTGAACTTCTTAGATTTCATTTTTGTTTGTGTATGTAATCTTAATACTTTTGTTTCATGGATCTCATTGATGATTGTTAGATTTGAATGACCTTAATATGATAATTTTGTATATTTGGTTTTAATATTGTAACAAGTTTATTTGTAGGTTTGATCTATTGTTGTAATTGTTTTTTTTTTTTTTTTGAAAAATTAATTATTCAAGAAATTTTTTTTTTAAACCAAACATTTTTAGCGAGAAAATATGTTCCTTGCCAAATGTATCTTTTTTTTTCGTCGATAAAAGTCTATTCATAGGGTTTTACATACTATGAGTAACAGATGCATTTCCTCGTCAAAAGTCACTCTAAGCATGGAAATTATATTTCTTCGTTAAAAGTCATGATAGGCGAGCAAATTTATTTCTCACTAAAAGGTAAGAATATGTGAAAATTATTTCCTTGCTAAAAGGTAAGAATAGGTGAAAACTATTTCCTTGCTAAAAGTAATCATAGGTGAGGAAAACAAATATTTCTTGATAAAAAATATAGGCGACTGAGAATAGGTAAGAAAATCTGTGATGAATATTTTTTCTCGCCTATAGTCTTTAGGGAGAAAAATATGAGTTTTAGCGAGAAAGCTGTTCTTCGCCTATACCCAGAGATCCTATAGTAAATGTTATAAAACAAAACAAAATTCTTCATTTATATATACAAAAACAGTGCAAAACTTAACAAAGTTTTATATATAGAAGTATGACAAAAAAATAGAAACAAAAACAAAAACAAAAATAAAAAAGTCTCTGATTGATTGGTCGGTCAGCTCCAACAATCAGTCCAATCTAGTCTAGAAAGGCCTGCCGACAACGTTCGAGGCTTACAAGGAAACAATAAGCAAATGATTAAACATAAAAAAACATAAATAAATTTATAAAAATTAATTAATCTTAAATACAAAAATTAATATTTTGAACCTACGCAGCAAGGCCATAACTCTAAAATAAGCACCTCTTAATCTCGACCATCTCCACTTGAATCGACGCCTTTCACGCGTCCATTTCTACCCAGAGGGTTTGGAGCATGGAATAGAATGAAATGCGAAAATGAAATGTAGGTGGGAATAGAATGGAATGCTCATTCCATTATTTGATTGCCAACATGAAAATTATGAAAATGAAATGGACATTCAAATTTTCATAATTTAATTACATATTCTAAACATGATAAAATAAAATGAAACGCAATAAAATTATTAAATTTTTTAAGAATTATGAAAATAAATTTTAAATTTAGAACTCAAATATGAGTAAAAGGGGGCTCAGGGGTAAAATTGTCATTTTACAACTCGAGTCCGAATTGGGCCAAAACTTTCTTAGTTATTAAGAAACATGCCAATAAATATAATTTAGTCTTTTGGGAAGCTTAGAATATAAAGTTGGACATAAAACGTGGCTAAGGGTAAAATAGTCATTTTATGACTCGAGTTTGGATCGGATCAAAATTTTCCTCATTATGAAAATATGTCGATGAATTTTTATTAGACTTTTGTGAATCTTGAAATACAAATTTAGGTTAAAAAAAAAAGGACCCAATAGTAAAGTAGTTAATTATTTTACGGCTCCAATTTGAATCTAGGCTGAAAATAAAGTCTAGGAGTAAAAATGATCATTTTACAACCTAAGAAAGTAATTGAAAGAAATTTGTGACTGCAAAGTAAGAACTTCCTTTTTATTTACATTTTTTTATTTTTTGGATCGAATCTTGATTGGAATGCAATGATTATTCTGCTACTTAAATTGTAGAATATTTTTTCTCACTTGATGTAGGAATAACTATTTCAAAGAAATATCATTCTAACTTAATTTTTTGATACCAAACATGATAATAAGTTAAAGTGAGAATAGATTCCATTCTACTTCATTTCATTTTCACACGCCAAACATAGCATTATTATTTTAAAGTATTAAATCTACAAGTGTTAAACATCATTTTGATTGTTTTTTCTTTTATAATCTATATATATATTTTGTATGGCATTACTTTTTTTTTTTCTAAAGATGGAGACTTTAGCGTACTCTAACAGAAAATTTTGTATTCAAAAAAGAGAATAAAGTATAAAAATTTTCTCTTACAGTTTATTCTCAATGTCACTTTAGCCTCGGCCTCGTGTTTCAATTATAACAGTTAAATCCTAATTAACTATTAGTCAAGTAGTAATTTGGTCCTTTTGTCAGCTGTCCGTTACACACAATTGTTAAACTAAGGGTAAAAAAGTAATTTCGAATTCCTACTTGACCGAAAGTATGGAGATTTAATTGTTACAATTGAAATGTAAGAAACTAAAGTGACACCAAAAGTAAACTGTAGAAGGAGTTTTTGTACTTTACCCTGAAAAAAACTAAATTCATGTATGATTTTTTTGGGGGGTAGTAATGTATGATGTTATATAAAGTAAACGTTAGGAGTAATGGTAAGACTTTAAAATTTATGAACATTCATTTTGGTGAAATTTTTTTCTTTTTCTTGTAGTACCCTTAAACTCCATTAACTACTTACAATTTTAATAATATTAAAAAGGAATTATTTTATAACTACAACATAATTAAATAATGCCACACATTTATATTTTTGTCTTCCATAATTGTCCTTTAACTATCTATCACTTTTGCAACTTTTTTGTTTTCTTTAAATACTCCTTAATTAGTTATTATTTATTTAAATACCCTTAACTACTTATTATTTTTTATTTGAGTTACTTTTGTTAATTTTTTATCATTTTCTTTTAATTAAAATAAAATTTCAATAAAAATCACACACACTGTGTGTGTTAATTTCTAGTATTATATGTAAGTGACCATTTCATTTTTAATTTTTTTTTAATGAGCATAATAATTTACTTAAAATTTATTAAATAAAAACGAAATCAATTTTTAGTTAAAAAATATAAGACCCAATAAATTGAAAAAAAAATAAAGTTAGTTAACTTTTAAATTAAACCTAATATAAATTTTCCAAAAGAGAGAAACCTTAGCCTGTACGGTCTTAGCCTAGGTCTTTTTCAACATATTTCCAAAAATTGTGATTGGGTAAATTTATGAACTCAGAACAAAATCTAAAAAATGGGTTGTTTAATTATAAATATTTTACCAGGTACCAACTGTAATGATCAGGAGCAGAACTATTATAATAGGCCATGGTCCTCCAAGTATAGAAAAAATTTATATATATTATATGTAAGTATATTTTTAAATATTTTTTTTTTCAAAATGCCTCTTCCAATCTTTTTACATCCTTTTAGATATTAATAAGATAGGAGATTTGATTCTTGAACTAGGTTATTAATAAGATATGAGACTTAATTTTTTAATAAAGTTATTAATAGTCTAATCTAATAATTGAGTAATTTAATTTTTAAGTGAATTTGTGAATAAGTTTCATATATTTAATTGTATATGAATTTTAAATAAATTAGTTGATTTTGAGATTGAATTTTTAAAATTAGAAAAATATTAAAATTTACAGAAGTTGACTTTTCTTTACTAAATTTGTGATTCCATCCTAGTAATGATGATCAATCGAGCTGATGTTAGATTAGCTGGTTTTGTGCCACTGCATGCTAATGGACTGAGGAGGCAGGTGCAAGTCATAAGGAAGCATACCTTGGATTGACATGCACCACGGGGGAAACAGGAACGCTGACTGATTCAACAGAAAAGGATGTTTTCCGTTTGGACAACCGCGTGGAAGTTGCCAACACCTTTCTCAGACAAACACCCCCAAACGACCCAATAATTTATCTTTTCACTCGTTTCCCTCCTCTCACTATCTCTATCTCTTTCTATATATGGAGTTCATGGCTGATTCTCCATGGCTTAACTTTCAAATATTTGAGCACACACACACACACACACATATATATATATAACATAGCATTACAGTTGTGAAAAAACAGAAGAAGAACAACAGCAATAACAATAATGGAGGAAATGCTACCGGGATATCGCTTCTACCCAACTGAAGAAGAGCTCGTTTCATTCTATCTTCACAACAAGCTAGAAGGAAAGCGACATGACTTGAGCCGTGTCATCCCTCTACTCGACATTTATCAACTCGAACCCTGGCACCTTCCAAGTAAATCTAATTATATATATATATATATTTATATAATTGATTCCTCATGCGTCGTCTTGCTATGTATTTGTAGGGGGATAAGAAGGTATTTTCTTTTTTAGAAGTGCTCGCATGCGTTCTAGTCACTTCATCTTAGTGGAGTATATTACTCCCTAACATATATACTTGTTTCATGAGAAATCCTTACCTCTCACCTTGAGCCTCTAACTTCTTATATGATAAGAGTTTAGAACGTACATTCAATTGATATTGGTGCGTGAAAATTAAATTTTTTTTTCCATGGAATAGCTTTTCTCTCTCCATCTTGATATTTTTATTCTTCATTTTAGCCGCTTGACTCCATTCCAAGGTTTTAGATAACGTCATTTGACGTTATTAGTGTTGGGTTGAGCCAAGATTGCAAAACGTTCCAATCTATAAATCAAAACACAATAAACTAAAAACCTCGTAGAGGATTGGAGGTTGAATTGCTCAAAAGATGGGTTGACTATTTAAAAAATGAGTTGAACTAATTTCTTTTTAATCCAAAATTTATTTAATAATTTTTCTTTTGACACTTGGCTAAAGCCCATCACTGCTCGCAGTATAGCTCCGCTGCTAACTGGTGTTGAAGGGTTTCAATTCCATTACTTAAAAGACCATTGCATTAAATTTTATTTACTCTATACATGTTAGGTGACCATTACTCCAACTGTTGCGGTTATTTAAAATCATGCTCAATTGGCAAACTTGGCACGACAATAACATTGATCATTTGCTTAATTACCTAAAACTCATGAATTCAATAACCAGAATTAATCTCTCCAATTATTAGAATTAGATTGCTTAAATTGTGTCTCTCCATTTATGGTTTGGTTTGGACTAAAATGTGCTAAAATTGATGGTTTGATTGTTCTAGAACTTTCGGGGCAGTTGTGCAGAAATGACACCGAGCAATGGTTCTTCTTTGCCCCGAGACAGGAGAGGGAAGCCCAGGGAGGGAGGCCGAACCGGACCATGGCTTCCGGATACTGGAAGGCAACCGGCTCTCCCAGTTATGTCTACTCGTCAGATAACCGGGTGATTGGAGTGAAGAAGACGATGGTGTTCTATCAAGGGAAGGCCCCGACCGGAAGAAAAACCAAATGGAAGATGAACGAGTATAGAGCCATCAAAGCAGAAGCTTCCTCCTCTTTCGGTTGTGTTGTCCCAAAGGTAGACATATTTAAATTTAATTACTTTATTATTTTTTAAAACACATAATTAAGACAAGATTAAATTTGAGTAAGCAAAACTTTTTTAGATGTTAAAATCTTTTATCTCATACGGTTTAATTATGCATTTTATTATTAAATTACCTATTTATGAATATTATGTTCAAATACATATATATAATAAAAAAATATACTAAAATATATATATTCTTACCGTGTCTCATTGCATCCGTATTTTTATTGGATGTCAGCTCCCATAGAGTGTTGCCCGATTTATTGAATTAAAATATAATAGTTCAGACATATTTATGTTTTTTTAAATTAATAAAATATAAATACATTTAAACTGTTAAGTTTTTGCAAATAATATTGTTGGGAGTTAATATTATTTTTGATACCAGCCTTCTCTCTTTGGTCTCTATTTCTACGAAATTGTGGTATTTATATATATATATATATATATATATTTCATATATGTGCCCATATTTCTTAAATACTATTTCATCAGAAGAATTTACACATCGAAATGATGTCACGAAATTGCAAGCAATTTTATCATTAAAAATGAATGTTAATAATATTAATATACATTTTTATTAGAGTAATTTATTTTATCAAGATTTATTCATATAATTTATTCCAGAAAACGATGTAATTATTTATGAACTCATCATTCTTAAAATAATAACCCGCTATAGGTATTTTTATTACCTATAAATATCGTGGCCTTACCATATATATATGTATATATATATAATTTTCCGGTTCATTCGTTTTGTTTTCTAAAAGTGCAAATTTTGATCATTTTTTGTTTTGCGTGGCGTATGCAGTTGAGGCACGAGCTGAGTTTGTGCAGAGTTTATGTCATATCAGGAAATTTTCGAGCGTTTGATCGACGCCCACTGGGGGCAGAGACAAGCCAAACTACGAAGCTTCCCCAGTTCACTCAAACAGGGGAGAAAACAAGCTTATCAGAAAGTTCATGCTCAGGAGAAGAGCTTTCTTTGGAAGCCCCACAGACCAATTTGGAGGTGTTCAATGGTCTAGCACCTCCATCGGATTGGGGACAACTTAATTGGCTATAATTAGAAAAAAAAAAAAAAAAATAGCAAGAATGTGTTGTTGTATATTAGAGAAATCAAAAACACATTATCAATCTTTTATCAGAGTAACGCGATAATAACATTAGTGTATTAAACTAATATTTAGTGGGTTAATATTTTCAAAATGTTGAAGTTTATAGATGTCTTAAATTACTATGGCAAAACATTGTATCTCTCTATGTATATAAATGAATGGTTAAAATTATACCTATAAATAACTTTTGTATTGAAGTTATTTTTTACGGGCTTGAAAGTTTATGGAAAATAAGAATGGATTTAGGCAAGCTAGCATAACTTTTAATATCAGTTCGATGAAATGAAATCAGGGACTGTTGGACTAAAATTTAACAATACAAATGCATTCACAATGTCTCGACCATAAAAAAAAAAAAGTATAATTATATATGGACTATTAAATTCTAATCCAATGACTCCCGACCTCAATATCACTTAACTAACATCAAAAATAATATCAATCTCCCCTTTTTCAAACTCTAAGATGACATTTTGTTTGTATTTCTATTTTTTATTTTTTATTTTTTATTTTTATTTTTTATTTTTTATTTTATGTGTTTTATGTTTTGAAAATATCAAAAAAAAAAAGAAAAACAGAAAACATATTTAATTTGACCATTTATCTTTTTCAAATTTTGAAATTTTCCTTATTTTGGAATTTGGTTCCTTATATGCAAGAATCGAAAGTGAGTCAAATTTATTTTGGATTTAAACAAAATAATTAAAAGCAAACTGAAAACCGAATAACCAAATTGAATTAACTGAAATCAAAATTTTTAATTGGATTTTCTATTCTAATTCGCTTTTAAAAACTCTAATCTTTATCGGATCAAATCGGCCTAGAAATATTAGTCAGAACTTTAGATGATGGAATTTTACCATGAGAAAACTTTGTATCATGATTATAGATGGTGACAATGGCTTCGTGTCATTAAAAATATTCAAAATTTTATAAATTGTAAGTTGAAATCCAACACAACAAAGGCACCCTTGTATGTTTATGTTTAGTTTTTGAAATTCGATCAATCCAAATCATATGGGGTGTGCTTGGAGTTGTATAAAATTGTATAAAAATAATATAAAATAATAAAAATAAATGTCTCGTAATTTATGCAGTAAGTGAAAATTTTTAATTTTATTATTTCATAATTTATGTTTGTAAATATTTATAAAGTTTTATTTTATTTTATTTTGAAACACTCCAAATGAAGCCATTATTATTCAATGCTATTTGTTGTACATCACATCATATCTCCCTTGGATTTTTAATTTGAAATGTTCAAACTTGTTATGGGTAATCGCTGGCTTCCACAAATATAGTTGTCTAAATCCCCTCCTAAAGCGTCAAACCTGTTTCCAATTTTCCAGTCATCAAAGCTCAAGTCTTCTGATACGTTAAGGGTCTGTTTGGTTTACAATAATTTAATGAAAATTTTTAAAAATCTCTATAAATCTCTGTTAACTTTATATCATATCAACTTTTTTCTCTCATTGCACGCATTACGAACTCTCCCCAAACCACAATTTATCTCAATTTATCTCATTTTTTCTTACTCCAAACAACCCCTAAGTGTGAGATAGGGCGTTAAATTTAGTCAAAAATTTTTAATTTTTTATCAAAAATTTCTAACTTTTTTTTAATTTTTTAACTTCTACAAATTTTTTTAATTTTTTATAATTTTTATTAATTTTTTAACTTTTCAATAAATACACCAAACACCTAAAAGTCTAAAATTTGACCTTATTTGCACTAAGATCTATTGACAATACTTGTCCTCAAAAAAAAAAAAATCTATTGAGAATACTGGTCCCTGATCTTCAAACCATCCATTTGGTAGGCCAAAGAAAGGAACCGTTGGAAATAAATTCAATATATTATCAGTCGAGTTACCATTCAGAAATTATTAATAAATGACTCTATTAATAAAAAAAAAATTAGATAGAAGGTATCCTAATTTGTTAATTTACATAATACAAGTATAAATATAAATATATATACTTATTGAAGAATACATATTAGAGTATAATGCAATACCGGAGAACTTTCCTTGTAATTTTGTATTTACTCTTTCATAATTCAAATGAAAGCTTACTTACAAAAAAAAAAAAAAAAATCCATTAAAAAGACTAATTAACTAGAGTTATCATCCGAATTAATCAAGTCAACTTGAGGGCAAGGGAAGTCTAGGTTTTGTTGGGAATTTAGCAACGAATACACAATCGAGAAATAAAAAATAAAGTTCCATTTATATTTGTAAATTTGAAATCAAGAAATTTTAGGCTCTGATTCATCTGGACAATTAAAAATTTTAAATTAAATAATTTGTAATTAAATTATATTAAAAATATAATAGACAGAGACTAGTTTATCGAATAATATATGAAAGATTTAAATAATTATTGACAAATTAGTGAAGTCTGTTACTTAATTTTTAAAATAACAAGAGCCATTCTTTATTGGAGTCTGAAAGTTTTAATGAGAACTGATGATTCACTTCAAACCGTTAGATTATAATAATTAAATTAAATCCAACTCCTTCAATTTAACTGACAAAATAAATAAATAAACTTTATCTCTCTTCAAACAAATTTTCTTTAAAATTAAACTCTCTCAAATTGTAATTGTCCTCCTCCCCACAGCAAAGCCCCTCTCTAGCATGGCTACGATGTTGGGTTAGGGATGTAAATGAATAGAGTACCCATTTAATTCATAAATTTCGTTATTAAACTCATGAATTTTTTACTTATTATTACCGTTTACTTTTTTAGTTAAAATTCTAAACTCACCCCATTCTAAACCCATGAAACTCGTCTTAAACCCACGAAACCCAATCAAGTTATACACATAACTATTGGTTATTGTCGTCCACATACATTTCTTTTTTTTTATTTTTGGTTTAATATATCAACAAAACAATTACAAAGAAAATTAAATATAAACAAATTTCAATATTTATAGTACAAATTCATTGTTTTATACTTAAACAAAGTAAAAATAAAAGTTGTAATATCCGGTATTTAATTTTGGCTATTTATGTGTTATTTTGGACCAATGAAATATTTAAAATGAGATTAGTTAATTTATTTTATTTTTCTCTAGGCCGAGTGTAGCCCGAATTAATATTTGCTTGGACAACTAGGCCGAACCAACCCGAGCAGAGTCGAGCCCACTCTTTCTTTTCTCTTTTCTTTCTTTCTCTTCTTTTCTTTCTTTTTCTCTTCTTTTCTTTTTTTTTTTTTTTTTTTTTCCTCTTTTGGTGGCTGCGTCTTCCAGAACGAGGGAAGTGGGAGAAGAGGGAAGAGAGAGAAAGGAGATAGAGTAGAAAGAAATTATGATCCAAGAAGGAAGGTAGGCGGACATTAGTACTTCTCAATGCCATGAACGCTGTGATAGTGTCCATTTTGCGTGATTTCGCTCAATGTAGGAGAAATCGACGCCGAAAGTTTGGAAGCCAAAACTAAAATCTCCTCATTTCTTCTTTTCTTTTTAGATCTGAGGTAAGTGGGACTCATATATGTGTTCTATGCATTGTTAGCATGATTTTGATATATATATATATATGTGTGTGTGATGATTTTGGTAAATGGTGATATATGTGCATATATAAATGTGTGTGTGTGTATGTTATGGGTTCGTTCATATATATGCTCAATCTTGTTCATTTTTTAGTCTTGTTGCATGATATTGAGAGATATGTTGTTGTGGGTTGTGGTATCATTCTTAAGCTTGACATACTTAGATTTTGGTACTTTGTATGCCAAATCGAGCTTGTAACAGCTTAGATCTGCGTTGTAGACTGCAGGTCACAAGAACGGGCTTCCTATGGACATCCCGCAGGCTTCCCGTAAGGCTAGAAGGCTCTCAGCATTTTCTCGCGACTCAAAGTGGCCTTCCCGCACCCTTCCTGTGCGTTTTAAGCTTCATGTACCCTTCCCGCGCTTTTCCCGTGCCCTTTATGCATCCTTCCCACAAAAAGATATTTTTGACCCGATTTGAGGTCTTTTTGACCCAGTTTGAATGGCACATCATATATATTAAAATTATGCATATTTTGAGACTATAAAATATCATTATAGATGACTGAGCACATCATGCTTTTCTTATAATATTGAGATGTTATGATTATTTAACACGATGGAGCATATCATGTGCATGGGATAAGGTTTCATCATCAAGTTAATATTTTGATCATTAATTAGCCAAGAGTGCCATATTTAAATTGTGACGTGCCGAGGCACATGTTATATATATGGACGAGATTCATGAGTGACAAAATTAATAAAAAGAGATTTTAGAAATACCGGATGATCCCCAGTCAATATGTATGACTAGAGCTTAGTTCATTTGGAGTTAGGACGTTAATTATTGGGACGTTAATTATGAGATATGATTATGAGATTTTCTCCGGACTGTAGCCAGCCCTCCTTGAGTTAAGTAGACGCCTGACTAGGGGTGTAACAAAGTTCTCTAACAGAAAAGACAGTGGGTGTAACACGGTTCTCTTGAGTCTTAGTTGATTAAGAGTATAACACGGTCCCCCAACCGCTATTTATACTGATTACCTTGCTTGAGTTAAGTAGATGCCTGACTAAGGGTATAACACAATTCCTTAAAAGAAGGGCTAGGGGGTGTAACTCGATGCCCCTGAGTCTTACACCGGTAGGGGTGTAACTCGGTACCCCACTCGATTTATATATATATATATATATATATTGAGATATACATTCGCTATAAGCGTAAACGATGCGGTTGGTAACCCCACGTGTTTTGCTAAGTGTCACCCGTCTCAGGATAAGATTGGGGGTAGATGGAGATTAGAGAATATATACTAGCATTACATTCCATCATTTTTCATTACATGAGATTGCATAAATTATTATTATTATGTGTTAAAATATTACGATATTAAGATAATATAGTTGTTACATTTATTGATGAGATGTATGAATTATTCTGTTGATCAAAAGCTTGGTCACGAAATAAGAGATATAAATAAGAACTAGGGTAACTTGATTCTCGAGGTGGAATACGTAGGCAGCTTAGGTTAGAATAGTCTGAGTCCGGTCTTAACTATGGATGGTAACATTTGTATTTAGCTTTCTTAACTAAGAGTTGAATTATGTTGTTGACAAATGACTAGTGACTTAATCGAACATTATTTTATATGGGAATGAGTAATAATTTTGGATATTTTGATAACTTTAACTCAGTATGAATTAATTTGGATTGGATTTTATTATTTATTTTGATTTTTACATTCCCATGTCATCCATCTTGGAAAACTATGTTAGGGGTATGACAAAAGTACTTAACAAAATTACAAATTTAAAAAAAAAAAAGAAAAAAAAAAGCTAAGAATAATAAAATTCAGTGATTCTATAAGAAAGTTAGGAAATTACTTCCCAAAAATTTACCCAACTAAGAACATGGATTTGGATACTTCATTTTCATTTTTTTTTTTTTTTTGGTCTTTATAAATTATAACAAACCAAACACATATTCAGAAATTTTGTTTTCAAATCTACTTTCAAATGTAACTATAATTTTTTTAAATAAAAAACTATGGATTTGAACACAATGGATATCACGGACAAGATTTAATAAATTCGAACGTAATTACTTACAAAATTTTTTATTGCCCCAAAATTTAATAGATTTGATTAAATTTCGAAATAAAAATCGAGGATGCAAACAATAGCAACTCTACACACATATATAGTGAGAGAAAGAGACTTGAGTAATTGTAAATCTAAATTACACAATGGTGGCCAAGCTATGAGGACGACGGTGTGGATTCTCCACGCAACGTTGATTCTAGGCGAAGGTAGAGTATAGAATACAGTTACATAGAAGTGCAAGGGAGTTCAAATTTTTTTTCTTTTGAACTTCAAATAGATTGGGATTCAACTCCAATATATGATGAGTATAATAATGATGAATTTTCAATTACTACCTCTATAGATTTTGAGATGGGTTAGCATGAAAATATGGGTCATCATGAAAGTTAATGTAAGAACGAAGAGTTAGGAAATAAAAAAAGAAAAGAAAAGAAAACAATTGTTAGTTAAAAGACAATTCTCGAAATTGGACGTGATTTTTTTGAAAAACACTCCATCAAATCTTTTTTTATTAAAATGACTCATTTTGTGGGGGATCTCTAAATAGAAACTTAGTTAAAAAAAAATTGATTTATGGGTTACCTTATTTCAATAAACTTGCTAATTGTTAATATTGTAAAGACGAAAAGATATGAATTTCTCTAAAGAAATTCAGTTGCACAAAGGACATATGGGCATATTGGTGAAATAGAATGGATAGGTTCAAAAATCAATGGAATATAAAAATTCGAATTTGAAAGTGAATTTTTTCCAATATGAAAAAATGATGCATGCAGAATATAAAAAAAAATAATTTATGATTAATATTTCCTATCTTGGTTTTAGATACTTGTCAAAAAATATTATTTGACAAATATTTTCAGTCTATTTATGATTAATTTTAGAGTATTTATTTTTCTTATTTTATTGTCTTGAAAATATTTCTTTTTCTTTATTTCATGTTCAAATTTATCCTTTAGTCAAATTTGTTATTTTAGTAATTTTTTATGATTTTCTTAATTTCTTAGTTATTTTCAGCTTGATTAGGACTTTAGCATTCAAAACTTTTTTATTTAAATTAATGTAAGCTTACAGGCTGATAAATTGAGTTGTTTTTTAATAAATAATATTGTTTAATAGCGAGAGTATCTCTAAAAAAAAATATATATATATGTCTTTTTCTAAAAATTTGTGGACTGAGTAGAAGTCTCGGAGTTTATCTGGTCTTCCCTTTTGATTCATATGCTTCCACCGCATCATTTACTCACCAAATTAGAGAAGTTGACAGATGACACGAAACTTCATTGTCCACCTCCAATTGCTTGCGGTGGTTTCAACAATGGACCTTACAAATAGTTGATTAAATGGTGTTGTCTTCTAATTTATTGGGATTCAAGAGAAAGTGTTCTATGGGAGGAGAACGAGTAGGGTTGGGAAGAGAGTCTTTGAAAAGAAGAAAAGAAAAATTGAAAAAATATATATATATAATTTATTTATTTATTAAATTGTTGCAGCTGAATTTACTTATTATAATCTAATGATATGGGATGAAGCACAGGTTGCCCGTTGTAAAATGCACCGGAAGTCCTTTGAATTTTCAACCTGACAATTTTTTTAAAATAAAGGGGTATTTGAAAAATAAAAAGTTAAAAAAAGTAAATGCGTTAGTAATTTTTTTACGTTTGAAAAGTAAATTTTTTTATTATTTTAATAGATGAGACGAGAGAATGAGTGAATGCTAAGTTAGAAGTGTGGCGGGAAACGTTAGAGACAAAAGGGTTTAGGCTAAGCCGATGCAAAACGGAATATATGTAATGCAAGTTTAGCCAAAATAGAGTAACTGGTAATATAGAAATAAGTTTAGGCACACAAAATATTGTAGAGAAAGAAAACTTTAGGTACTTTGGATCTATGGTGCAACAAGATGGAAAGATTGATATTGATGTAAGTCACAAGATTCAGGTCGAGTAGACCAAATGGAGGAGTGTTTCGGGGGTCTTGTGAGATCGAAAAGTCTCCCTCAAGGTGAAAGGAAAGTATTATAAGGTGGCAGTAAGACCAGCGTTGCTATATAAAACAGAGTGTTGGGCAGTAAAGCATAATCATGTTCAAAAGATGACAGTTGTAGAGATAAAAATGCTAAGATGGATGTGCGGGATTACAAGGAGAGATAGGATTAGGAACGAGGAGATTAGGGACAAAGTAGGAATATTACCGATTGAATATAAAATGAGAGAAAATCGATTAAGATGGTTCGGCCATGTTAAAGGCGTCCAACGGAGGCACCTATTAGAAGGTGTAAAAGTATGAAGATTGCTATAAGTATGAGAGAAAGAGGAAGACCTAAGAGAAGTTGGAAAGAAATTATTAGACATGACCTTGCCTACTTGGATTTAACATAGGACATGCCCCTAAATAGATTTGATTGACGTCGTCAAATCCATATACCTGTCCCTACTTAGTGGGAAAATGCTTAGTTTGATTTGGCTTGATTTAGTTTTGAAAGATAAATTTAAATTTTATGACATAATTTGTTCGAGCGTGATCTCACCTACTCGTTCGAACAATTTGGTCAAAAAATTTGTCAAAAAATTGAAAAAAATTCATAACAATTACTAAAAGTTCACATTGGTTTAAAAATTGATAAAATTTTGTAAAATTTAAAATTTTAAATGTATGGAAAATGAGAATGAAAAAATATTTATAAAAATCCCATAGACACTTTTCAAAGAGAAATTATTTAATTAAGGAGAACAATCTCTACGAATCAACGTATTAGGTCAATGCCCACAAAGAAGTGCTGTTTCAGAAAACAAACCCCTCTTTGGTTCAACTCTGCACAAGTCGATTTCATACACTGCACGTGGAGTGACTTTTGTAGAAGGCATTTAAGCAAACACAAGGAAATACAGCCAAATTAAGAGGGCGTTTGGAAGGCATAATTTTTAATTTTTTTTGTCAAAAATTATTAATTGTAATTTTTAGTATATTTAGAAGTAATAAATTTTAGCAATTTTTTTATAACTTTTAAGTCTTTGGTAAAATTTTAAGCAACTTATAGTAATTTTTAATAACTTTTAATAATTTTTAGTAATTTTTGAATTAAAAAATTATTATAACATATTAAAAAAATAAAAATTAATAATTTACCAAATACTGAAAAATCAAAAATTAAGTAATTTTTTTATTAAAAATTTAATTACCAAACACCCCTAAGTGACTTTTGGATGGTTTTGGCCGTCCCCCCTCCCTCTCTCTATTTCCTAGCTGTCTTGAATAGGAAATCCTGCCTCGTATGATGGCAACACTAGTGTCGGCGATACTTTCCAAGAAAGTCAGTCAATAATCACCTCACGAAGGGTGTGTTTGGAAATAAATTTTTTATAAATTTTTTACTATGTTTTAGTTAAAATTATTGGGTATAATTTTTTAATAGTTTAGTAAAATAGATAAAAATTTTTAATAATTTTGAATGCTTTGCAGAAATTTTAATAATTCTTTGTAACTTTTGTATTATTGTCAAATGTTGAAAAAATTAAAAATTACAAAAAATTTCTCTTTTATCGTTTTTAAAACACACCCAAAAATGGCATGCAATATAGATATGGTTGATTTGAGAGATTAGATGATGTGGTATAAGTAATATTATGAAATAATATATAGGATTAGATATGACATAAAATTATTTTTTTATGTGAAATTATTTTTTTAGTGTTTGGTTGGTGAGATATAAAGTGAGATAAAAAATATGATTTGACATGTAATGTAATAATAAATAATTTTAAACTTTTAAATTTTGACAAGAAACAAATTCAGAAGAGGAGTATAAGTAATACCACTTCCCTTATGATATTACTTATCCTCTATTTTGAGAATATATTAATCAAAATAAACTTTGTGTTCGTAGTTATTTTACAAATTGATGTTAAGCCTCACTAAATTAAGGCCGGGTTTGGGAAGGAAGAGCTAAATAGCTTATTGGTTACTTGACTTACTTGTTTATTTGTGAAATGACTAAATTTATCTTTTCACATTTTAATCATCTTTTAAACTTTCAAGAGTAAAAATATTAATTTAATAAAAACTAAAAAATCATCTAAAAAAGTCATTTTTTTTCCTTCTCAAGTACAAAAATAATTGATTTATTTTTAACTGAATAGTAATTCACTAAAAATAAGCAAACTATTTTTTTTTTTTCCCAAAACAAGCTTGAGAGTCTAATCTCCCATTTCTTATCCCATGATCAAACCCAGACCGAAGGGTCATAAGTTACACCGAGAAGTGGCACAAGTAATCATAATTTGAAAGGACCATCCACGAATTGCACGTTAATTACACGAAAAAAAGAATTAAACTTTTAAGAATTTCTACTAATATTTAGTAATTAAAATTTTAATATGTTTAATAAAAAATTTTAAAATTTATAGGAATTTTTAGTTGTTCGATAAAAATTAAAGAATTTTTTAGTAACTTTTATGAAATTTTAATAACTTTTAGTTATTTAGTAAAAAATTAAAAAAAAATAGCAACTTTTGACCGTGTTACTGGATACTAAAAGGAAAAAAAAAAATTACTAAAATTTCTTTTTCTCAATATGCAGGTGAAAAATAAGACATCTATTCGTAGCACAAAACATGTAGAATACAATTAAGTAGTGAGATTTAGGGTGTGTTTGAATCGAAGATTTAGAGTAAGAGGGGCAGGAAAAAAAAAAGAAGAAAAATAAGAATAAAAAGGAAAAAATATAAAATATTAATTGCATTTTATTATTTGAGTAGATTAAAAATACATAAAAATTAATCAAATTTCATGTGTTTTCGTAATTATTTAATATTATAAATCAAATAAGAATAGTAATCTTGAATCATAATTTTTTTTTTTAAATTTAAAAACTCCTCAATCAAAAAACACTCTTAAGTTAGTTACTTAGAAGAAGGGATTGAGACTCACTTAGCTTACCTTTTCCTATATATGCCTTTTTGGGCTACTAGATTAACGTAAAAAACATTTTTACGGTTGAGGAAGGGGTCTACAAAATTTGGCAAAAATAATCTCTTCAATCCGCATTGTAAACAATTATATGGGATACTAAACAAATTTTTTTATTTCTTTCAAACAAATTGCACTGTCTCTGCTTAACAAGGTTTCTTTGACCCATAAAATTATAAAAAAAAATCGTGTCATGAGAAAAATTATAAAATGGGGGTGGCCGGAGCAACCAAAAAACGATAAATTTTGATAAAAATTGTGAGTTCGTAATTCATATAATAAGATAGAAAGTAAATAATTTTTAAAAATGTTTAATATTTTTTAACAATTTTCAGACTTTTTCAAAATTCTAGACAGAGCTAATATTTCTTATATAAGACTTGCAAAAATATAAAAATAAAAATAAAATAAAATAAATGAAGATAAAATATAATATATATGAAAAGGGAAAAACTAATATTGTTTAGCATGAGAGTGAGCTCAGGAATGTTTAGCGTGAGAGTGAGCTCGGGAATCGTCAAATCAAAATCTAATAATTTAGATTCATTCACATGTTCTTAATAAAATATATATTGCTAAATTATTTTTAATAAATATCATAATTAAATTACATTATATTTTATCAAAATAATTTAATAAACAATATTTTATAATAATTAAATTAAATTAATTATTGAATTAAATTAAATTAAAATAATTTTATTATTTATTAAAAATAACTAATAATATATATTTCATATTAATTAAATTCTATTAATAATTAATTTAATTTAATTATTTTTAAAAATAAATTAATAAAATATATTACATATTAATTTAAATAATTTATTTAATTAAATTATATTATTTATTAAAAATAATTTTAGTTTAATAAAATATTTGAATAAAATAATTTATTTTAATATGATGTAACAAAAATAGATAAAGTGCAAAAATTAACTAAATGATTGCAGCAAAAAAAAGAGTAAAAATATTTTTTTTTTTGTTTACGCTTTTCTATTTAAGTTTTCATTTTTCAAAAACAAAAAACATAACAGATTTAAGAAATACATTTCTGTTGCCACTTTACAAAATTTTAAAAATATAAACTCAAAAATAGAAAATATAAACATTACCGAATAGAGTAAATTTAATATAGTTGTAAAATTAATATATTTTAAATACATTGGTAATTAAATTACAAATACAAATAAAAAAATGAAAATAATCTGTTTAAAAAACAAAAAAAGAAACACAAAAAATGTGTATCTTAAATTTTTTATATTTTAAATTTGAAAACACAAAAAAAATATTATTTAAGCATAGGAATAATTTGTTTTTAGAAAAAGTTTTCAATTTTAAATATAAAATTGGTCATTGAATAATTTTTAACTAATTAATATAATTAAGATTAATAGTACTTCTAACTTAATGTAAAATGAGTCAAGAATTAGAAAGATAAAAATATATATTAAAATTAACAAATAGATTAAAATAAAAAAGAGATGAGGTCGATTAAGTAAATTTATAATTTAACATATACACTAGAGCAAATTTTATTTTTAAGATTGGATCAGATTGAGATTTGATAGGATATAAATTTTTAGTAGTTGCATAGAAACCTGACTTTGATCAACTTTATTAGCTCACTATTATTGAGACAAAAAAATATAAATATAAAGAAAGAAGTCAATAACTATTTTATAAAATTGTGAAATTTTATTGAAATATTTTTATTAGATTCGAAAATTATATTTTACCAATAAAAATATTATATAATTCTGTACATAACACGGATCAGTTGTAATCTAAGGATATGAGCTGAAGCATAGGAAGTCCTTTGAATTCTCAACCTAGCAATTTTTTAATTAAAGGAGCATTTAGAAGACGAAAAGTTAGACAAAATAGAATGCGGTCAATCATTTTTTTTATTTTTTTTGTGTGTTTAGAAGATAAATTTAAATTTTTTGATATAACTTGTTCAAACTAGATATCAAGTATTTGTTCAAACGGTTTTAGTCAAAAAAATTAATAAAATTCAGTAAAAAGTGACAAAAATTTGTAAAAATGAATAAATTTTATGAAACTTAAAAATTTAAAATAAATGTGAAAAAAAAAAAGAGAATAACCAAAGATTAATAAAAATTTCTAAATGTTCAAAAAGATTAAAAAATAATAATCTTCCAAACAAGGGCTAAAGACAGCCATAGACACTTTTCCAGGGAAATTATTTAATTAAGGAAAAACAACCTCTACAAATCAACATGCTAGGTCCAAGTCAACCCTAAAGATTATATCAGCCAATAAAATTTTAAGTTTGTTATTTAGAAGACACTAGCTCCACTCTTATCAAGACCGTTGGGGGGTTTACCGGACTTTAAATAAATAGACTCAGTAATTAGTTAAAATGGGTGTAAATTACCTAGGTACTCTGAGTTAAAAAAAAAAAAAATTTCCATGTCGACGAAGAAGTGCTGCCTCAGAAAACAAACCCCCCATTGGTTGAGTCTGTACAAATTGACTTAGCACACAGCACGTGGAGTGACTTTTGTAGAAGACATTTTAAGCAAACATTAGACATTTACCTAAGTAAAGTAAATTTTAGATGGTCTCGGTCGCGTCCCACCCCCCCCCCCCCTCCCTCTCCACTTCCCAGCTGTCTTGAATAGGAAATCCTGCCTCACTTAATAGCGACACTAGTGTCGGCGTGCGCGACACTTGTCGGCCGTATTTGCCGAGAAGTCAGTCAAAGATTATTATTATTTTTTTTTGGTACAGTTAATGATCTTTAAAAGTGAAATTTTTAAGAGTTCTTTAAAATTTTTTAGTAAAATTATTGGGTATAATACAATTTTTAGAAAAATTGAGTAACTTTTGTTGTTTAATAAAAATTTTGATAATTTTTAAAAGTGCAAATCTACAATCCGGAAATAAATTTTTATATTTTATTTTACTTTTTTTATTAAATAAAATTACATAATTACCTTAATTCTTCTAATAAGATATGTTACATAATTTTAATAGCATAGATGCTCTTTTACAAAAGGAAAAGTTATTATTTAATTTTATTTAATAAAAAAATGAAGTGGAGCGTAAGAATTCGTTTATGAAATGTAAATAAACTCATCATTTTTAAAAATTTTTAATAACTTTTAAGATATAGTCAAACACTAAAAAAAATCAAAAGTTACTAAAAGTTCTTTTTTTTTTTTTTAATCACTTGAGTACTTGGTTTGATCCACCCACATGGGTGAGAAGATGAAAAGGCCAGTAATTAAGAGCCACCATTATAGTGACGGCTAGAATTGGAAAAAAAAATTTCAATGAACAACAATTTTGATTGCATTAATCCTTCTTAATTATTTGTGTATATAAATTGAGAAGGAAAAGAGCGGTAGAGAGTGGCAAAAAGAGAGAAAAGCAATGAGAGATGAGAAAAAATACAGAGAGATTTTGATAATATGGGTGAAGTTCTTCCTTTGTTATTGAAATTCTTCTTTCTTGTGGACATAAGTAATTGTTGAACCACATAAAAATATTGTTATTTGTGTGATTTAATTTTTTGACCCAATAAATGGTATCGGAGTCAAATTGGAATTGTTGGGGAAACAATAATATGTTTTTGTTTCTAGCCAAGAAATCAAGTTATTGAAATTTAAGTTTGAGATTATCTAATTGTAGAGTTTATCAAGATGAATACAATGGTTCAAACCGTGTTGAATTCAAAGCTCAGATGTGCCTATAATCACTCACTGAAGTTTGCTAGAAACTTTGACCATTGCCAGAAAAATTCATACACCAAAGAACATTATTGGAAAAAAAGGGTTCTAGGAATTTATTTTCAAAATTATAGTAAATATATAAATTATCTAATAACTGTCCACATTTCAGCGCCTAGGTAAGGTAGCTAGGCTAAAAACCTTCCAAGTTTGATATAATGGTACATCAGCAAGGAGGATCCACATCAGTACGTGGATGATTACACAACTGACACACGGAGGAAGGCGCCATATCACCAGGAAGGTTGCCACGTCATCCAAAAAATGTCAACCAGGGAGGTTGCTACATCATACAAAAAGTGTCACATCAGTAGGAGACTCCACATCAATAGACACAACGATACATGGAGTAAGGTGCCATGTCATCCAGTACTGCCACGTAATCCTGTTGTGAGGATAGTTTTTTAAATTATCTCCTAACTCCATATCACTTACAAGTGTTTTAATTATGCCCCTATAAGTTTTGGAAATTATGATTTGATCTGAAGTTTTTGAGAAGGTTGCATTTATACCCTCCCAAGTTTTTTAGGTATATTGAATTCATTTGTGACTTCCAATTTTCTTAATTTTGCGCAATTTGACCAATTGAGCTTAGTGGTGCTTGTGGTGGCACATGTCTAAAAAAGAATTAAGTTTAAATTTAGTTAATTATCAAATTATAATCAAATGGCAAGAAAAGGCACAGCTTTTTCTATTGAAACTTTTAACGGAAATAATGATTTTACCCATGGTAATAAAAGGTAAAGAATGTCTTGATTAGAGAATGATTCGTGAAGGTTCTCAAGAAGAAAATAGAGAAACTTGAAAAAGTAAAAGACGATGAATGAGAAGAGTTACGAGAATTGGTGAATAATATGATCCAGTTGTCTAGGTAACAATACTATTTTGGAAGTCATTAATGAGACTAATCCAACAGAGTTCTGGACAAATTAGAGAATAGGTACAAATCCAAATCCTTAACAAATAGGTTGTCTTCAAAGAAATAGCTATATGCACTACAGATGACTGTAGGGTCAAGCTTCACTAACCACCTGGACGAGTTCAATAAAATCTTGATAGAATTGGAAGCTATTAGTGTTAGTGTCAAGATTAAGGACAAAGACAAGGCAATTCTATTGTTAGTCCCATTGCCTTTTTCATACGAACATCTATGGATCACCGTGATGTATGGGAAGGAATTTATGTTTAGATGATGTAGTTGCTACTCTCATTTCCTATAAGTCATTACAAAAATGAGATAATGAGAAGACATCGGGTGAAAGGATCATGGTTGCATCCTTTCGTGGTCAAGATAGAGGCAGTAGAAGTCCAAACAAAGATAACCATAGAAATAATCGGGACAAGTCAAAAGGAAGGTCCCGAGTAAGAAAGAGACATCAAATTCTATCATTGCGGTAAGAAATATCACATCAAGAGACACTGCAGAATATTCAAGAAGGAATAAGAAAAGACCAGTGGCATGAACAATGAAGAGAAAGACAAGCATGCAGAAACGTTAGCTTATCTAGGCTATGAGGAAGACGCTCTTCTTGCAACAACCAAAACTATAAGGAGTGAAAGTTCTGACAAGATAGTAGACTCCAAGTGTTCCTTCCACATGTGTGGAGCAACGAGTAAATTCTCATCATATTAAGCGAGTGTTGGAGAATTGGTAATAATGAGTAACAACACTGTTAACAGAGCCATTGGAAAAGGCACATTCTATTTTCACTTAAAAGGTAGGAGAACTATGAACTGTCCAACGTAAAGCATGTATCAAGTTTAAAAAGAAATTTGATTTGTTTAGGAGTGATTTATTTAGAAGACTGTAGCTTCAACTCCAAAGAAAGAATAATGACGATATCCAAGAAGAGCAAAGAACTGTTATAAGGCCAAAGGATTGAAGGCTTGTACATATTAAAAGGAAGTACAATGACGAAAGGAGCTACTAATGAGTCCAGCAACATAGGAAGACAAGGTAAACAAAGCAAAAATAATTCTAAAAAGTTGTACAACTTTAGCTATAACAACGTCGAAATAAGTATCTTTTGCTCTTGATCAAAATACCTACAGTGACAAAAATTTCTCTAAGAACAAATGCACAAGAGATACAAAGTTACTAAAGATGGCAAAGAAGTGATCATTGCTTGGAACCTCAAATTGGGGGTGTGAAGCACCCTAATGGGGAGTGGGGTGCAAGCATTCGATGGAGAGTGCAAGTATTAGAAAACATTCTTCAAGTAGAGAGTGTTGCGGACCAATGATAAAGGCAAGATAATAATGTTGTTCATGACAGATAGTACTCCATTTAGGGAGTGCATTGCTGTCACTGCAAGACTTCTCAGATTAGTGAGACATGACATACCTACCCATGTTAGGTATAGGGGTAATTGCTTTGATCCACCCACATGGTGAGAAGATGGAGAGATAAGAAATTAAGAGTCACCATAATGGGTGACTACTACAATTGCCAAAAGACTTCTGTAAACAACAATTTTGACTACATTAATCCTTAATTATTTGTGTGTATAAATTGAGAAGGAAGAAAGCGGTAGAGAATGTGGCCAGAAGAAAAAAAAAAAAAAAGCAATGAAAAAGAATAGAGAAAATATAGAGAGAGTTTGAGAACTTGAGTGAACTTCTTCCTTTGTAATTTCTCAAGTTTGATTCATTTAGTGAATTTTCTCTCTCCCATAAATGTAGGCAATTACTGAATTACATAAAAATATTAAGTTATTTTTATAATTTAATTTCCTAGCCCAACATTAAACTGACCCAAAAATGGCTTGCAATACTTGAAACTCATAAGTTATAACAAGAATAGAAATGTCAGTAGAACAAGTACACGAGGATATCCGACTCAGTCGAATCTGATAAAACCCATTAGGAAATACTCTAATGGGACTAGCACGGGTTTAGGTTTGAAATTTAATACCCAATTAGGTTTGGGACGGGTTTAGAATTTACCTGTAGGGTACTACTCAGTACCGAATGCCCGTTTATACTTATAGGGTATCCGGTACTTGTAAGGTACCCGCAAATTAAATACCTGTTTAATATAATATAATATATATTTATATATTTACAATTTTATTCCTAAAATAAAATTACTTAAATTTTTAGTATAAGTTCATTTATGGAATTTTATTATCTTTTACCCTAGCTATATTTTTCAGTTATCATTTTGCTGCCGCAATCCCCAAATATGATTCAAACCTTCTCCTCCTAATGTCGCTCCTCGGTTGAAGTCGCCGAACTCTTCTCTGTGTAACAATATTCTATTCTACACTCTGCCATCACCTACGATTAACAACGCGTGGTGGATCCATGCCATCATCCTTATCGCTTGGCCGCTGTTGTGTAATTTAAATTTACAAGTACTTAAATCTCTCTCTCTCTCTATATGTGTGTGTGTGTGTGTGTGGAGTTGCTATTATCTGCATACCCAATTTTTATTTTAAAATTTAATCAAAATCCATTATACTTTGTGGCCATAAAATGTTTTGTAAGTAATTGTGTTCAAATCTATTAAACCTTGTATTTGATCTCCATTGTGCTTGAATTCATAATTTTTTGAAATTTTTAGAACTGAAAAATGATCATCACACTTGAAAGCATATTTGAAAGCAAAATTTCTGAACAAGCATTTGATTTGTAATAATTTATATGGACAAAAAATAATAATAAAGACATAAAGTATCCCAAATGGGTGTTTTCGGTTGGGTAGATTTTTGGGAAGTAGTTTCCAAACTTTCTTACAGAATCATTAAAATTTAATTATTTTTAGCCTTTTTTTTAATTTGTAATTCTATTGAATACTTTTTTTTTTTTTTACTTTGTTTAAGTGTAAATCAATGAATTTATGTTGAAAATGTTGAAATTTGTTTATGTTTAATTGTTTTTCAATTGTTTTGCTGATAGATTTGACAAAAAAATGTATGTGGGTAATATAACCAACAGTTATGTGTTAAACTTAATCGAGATTCATGGGTTTAGGACAAGTTTCGCGGGTTTGGAATGGAACAAATTTGGGATTTCATCCAAAAAAATAAACAAATTTAGGATAGTAACGATAAACAAAAAATAAATGAGTTTGACAATGAAATTTATTAATTGGATGGGTCTTTACCCATCTACGTCCCTAAGCGAGAAGCAACACAAATAATCATAATTTGAAAGGACTATTAATTAAGAGACCGGTTGATTACACGAAAAAATAATAATAATAATAATAATAATAATAATAAAACTTGTAAGATGTAAGGTATAAAAATAGCTTGCCCGACCACAAGAGTGGTCTGCCGACCAAAAATTGCACCCACCGAACAGGGAGGTATATTATGGTTAAATTGGGACTAGATAGTTTGCTAGTTATGTTGTATAGTTACTTTATGTACTACACTTTCACACGGCTCCCGAAGTTTACATCATCTAGCATTTAATATTAGCCACCCACTTCCACTTTAAGTCACATCAAGATAAAGTGATAGTCAAATCAACAAAAAGCAAGACAGACACTCCATCTATAAATACCAAAAACTAAGACAGTGTAAGTCTCTCTTTTCGGCTCCTTTTTCTCGAATCTTCTTCTCTCTCTCTTTATTTACATAAGCTTATATCTATACAAGAAACTGACTTAAGCATCGGAGTGTCCTTGGTCGGGGACCAACTCCGACCGCTTTATTTTACTATATTCTTGCTTGCAGGCCGCCGGGAGGGGATTCCAATAAACAAGGGAGAGAAAGGGTCTACGGAGAAGAAGGTAAAAATATTACCGAACATTTGGCGCCCACCGTGGGGCCCGTATTTGTGCCCATCTAATAGATCTACCAAGATTGACTCTCTCTGTCACTACTGTAAGCATTTCTTTAATTGCCGTTAGAAGCATCTTTTCTACAACTAGCAAAAGCATCTCTTCTATTGTTGCGGGAGCACTTGTTCAGTTTAGTATCGCCAGGGGCATTATTCACTCACTGGGGGCATGATTTAGCTTCAGGGGGCATTTTTACCCGCAATGAACAGATAAGTACTTTCTATTTATTTATTTTGGCAAGTCTTGTCAAAATCTGTGCTGTTATTATCAAAAAGGTTATACGTGTGTGTGTGTGTAGTCATCCAAACGGCATCTCTAATACATTTGCCGAGCAAACAATGAATTGTCATCTTGAAGTTGAAGCCGAGCAAACAGTGGAAGAAACATATCTGCTCCCGACCAAACAAAAAAATAAATAAATAAATAAATATGCATGTTGTTAATTGAGGAGGAACATAAGCAACCAGACCCATATTTGAGGGGCAGGAACAATTTCTCACAGTCCTATATAAAGTCTTTATATTCTTATATTCTTGTTTCCTGAACATGTTGAGTGAAAACGTCAACTCCTTGAGCAACTTTAAAGAAGAAGTTGAAATGCAAAGGTCTGTACTGCTATTTAAAAAAGCTGCTGACCAAGGTGACTGACTTCCTGAGTAAAGCGCCGTATTCCAGAATTACCCGAGCATCAACTGTATGACGTGTTCTGCTTTGCTTTCTTTCAAACATAGTTATGAGTTTAACTTTATTTTATTTGAAGTTAGCATGTATATTAGTTGACTAAGAATTCTACACTTTTATCCGAGCATTGTTGGCTTATTACTTGTATGTATACAGTATTGCCAAAGCAAGATGTCTATGCTAATTGAATCATTGAGCATAACCGAAACCTATATCTAAGGCACGAGCGGAGTATTTAATTGTTAGCCGAACAATTTGTACGAGGTTGACCATTTGTCTTTTTCAAATTTTGAAATTTTCTTTATTTTGGAATTTGGTTCCTTATATGCAAAAATCGAAAGTGAATCAAATTTTATTTTGGATTTAAACAAAATAATTAAAAGCAAACTGAAAACCGAATAACCAAATTGAATTAACTGAAAATCAAAATTTTTAATTGGATTTTCTATTCTAATTCGCTTTTAAAAACTCTAATCTTTAACGGATCAAATCGACCTAGAAATATTAGTCATAACTTTGGATGATGGAATTTTACCATGAGAAAACTTTGTATCATGATTATAGATGGTGATAATGGCTTCAAGTCATTAAAAATATTCAAAATTTTATAAATTGTAAGTTGAAATCCAACACAACAAAGGCACCCTTGTACGTTTATGTTTAGTTGTTGAAATTCGATCAATCCAAATCATATTAGGTGTGCTTAGAGTTGTATAAAATTGTATAAAAATAATATAAAATAGTAAAAATAAATATCTCGTAATTTATGCAATGAGTAAAAATTTTAAATTTTTATTATCTCGTAATTCATGTTTATAAATATTTATAGAATTTTATTTTATTTTATTTTGAAGAACTCCCAATGAGGCCATTATTATCCAATGCAATTTGTTGTACATCACATCATATCTCCCTTGGATTTTTAATTTGAAATGTTCAAACTTGTTATGGGTAATCGCTGGCTTCCACAAATATAGTTGTCTAAACCCCCTCCTAGAGCGTCAAACCTGTTTTCAATTTTCCAGTCATCAAAGCTCAAGTCTTCTGATACGTTAAGTGTGAGATTAGGGTGTTAAATTTAGTCAAAAATTTTTAATTTTTTATCAAAAATTTCTAACTTTTTTAATTTTTTAACTTCTACAAATTTTTCTAGTTTTTTCTAATTTTTATTAATTTTTTAACTTTTCAATAAATACACCAAACACCTAAAAAAGCCTAAAATTTGACCCTATTTGCACTAAGATCTATTGACAATACTTGTCCTCCAAAAAAAAAAAAATATTCCATTGAGAATACTGCTCCCTGATCTTCAAACCATCCATTTGGTAGGCCAAAGAAAGGAACCATGGAAATAAATTCAATATATTATCAGTCGAACTACTATTCAGAAATTATTAATAAATGACTCTATTAATAAAAAAAAAAATTAGATAGAAGCTATCCTAATTTGTTAATTTACATAATACAAATATAAATATAAATATATATACTTATTGGAGAATACATATTAGAGTATAATGCAATACCGGAGAACTTTCCTTGTAATTTTGTATTTACTCTTCTATATCAAATGAAAGCTTACTTACAAAAAAAAAAAAAAAAAAAATCCATTAAAAAGACTAATTAACTAGAGTTATCATCCGAATTAATCAAGTCAACTTGAGGGCAAGGGAAGTCTAGGTTTTGTTGGGAATTTAGCAACGAATACACAATCGAGAAATAAAAAATAAAGTTCCATTTATATTTGTAAATTTGAAATCAAGAAATTTTAGGCTCTGATTTATCTGGACAATTAAAAATTTTAAATTAAATAATTTGTAATTAAATTATATTAAAAATATAATAGACAGAGACTAGTTTATCGAATAATATATGAAAGATTTAAATAATTATTGACAAATTAGTGAAGTTTATTACTTAATTTTTAAAATAACAAGAGCCATTCTTTATTGGAGTCTGAAAGTTTTAATGAGAACTGATGATTCACTTCAAACCGTTAGATTATAATAATTAAATTAAATCCATCTCCTTCAATTTAACTGACAAAATAAATAAATAAACTTTATCTCTCTTCAAACAAATTTTCTTTAAAATTAAACTTTCTCAAATTGTAATTGTCCTCCTCCCCACAGCAAAGCCCCCCTCTAGCATGTCTACGATGTTGGGTTGGGGATAGGGATGTAAATGGATAGAGTAACCATTTAATTAATAAATTTTGTTATTAAACTCAAGAATTTTTTTTACTTATTATTACCATTTATTTTTTTAGTTAAAATTTTAAGCTTGTCCCATTCTAAACCCATAAAACTCGTCTTAAACCCACGAAACCCAATCAAGTTATATACATAACTATTGGTTATTGTCATCCACATACATTTCTTTTTTTTTTTTTTTTTTTGGTTAAATATATCAACACAACAATTACAAAGGAAACTAAATATAAACAAGTTTCAATATTTCTAGTACAAATTCATTGTTTTGTACTTAAACAAAGTAAAAATAAAAATTGTAATATCCGGTATTTAATTTTGACTATTTATGTGTTATTTTGGACTAATGAAATATTTAAAATGAGATTAGGTAATTTATTTTATTTTTCTCTAGGCTGAGTGTAGCTCGAATTAATATTTGCTTGGACAAGTAGGCTGAACCGAGCCGAGCTTTTCTCTTTTCTTTCTTTTTCTTCTTTTCTTTCTTTTTCTCTTTTTTTCTTTTTTTTTTTCCCCTCTTTTGGTGGCTGTGTCTTCCAGAACGAGGGGAGTGGGAGAAGAGGGAAGAGAGAGAAAGGAAACAAAGTAGAAAGAAATTATGATCCGAGAAAGAAGGTAGGCGGACCCTTGTAGTTCTCGACGCCGTGAACACTATGGTAGTGTCCATTTTGCGTGATTTCACTCGAGGTGGGAGAAATTGACGCTGAAAGTTTGGAAGCCAAAACTAAAATCTCCTCATTTCTTCTTTTCTTTTTAGATCTGAGGGAAGCAGGACTCATATATGTGTTCTATGCATTGTTAGCATGATTTTGATATATGTGTGTGTGTGTGTGTGTGTGGTGATGATTTTGATAGATGGTGATATATGTGCATATGTATGTGTGTGTGTGTGTGTGCGTGTGTGTGTGTGTATGTTTTGGCTTCGTTCGTATATATGCTCAATCTTGTTCATTTTTTAGTCTTGTTACATGATATTGAGAGATATGTTATTGTGGGTTGTGGTATCATTCTTGAGCTTGAGGTACTCAAATTTTGGTACTTTGTATGCCAAATCGAGCTTGTAGTAGGTTAGATCTGCACTGCGGACTGCAGGTCACAAGAACAGGCTTCCCATGGACATCCCGCAGGCTTTCTGTAAGGCTAGAAGGCTCTCGGCGTCTTCTTAAGACTCAGAGTGGCCTTCCAGCACCCTTCCCGTGCGTTTTAAGTTTCATGTGCCCTTCCCGTGCTTTTCCCGTGCCCTTTATACACCCTTCCCACGAAAAGATATTTTTGACCCGGTTTGAGGTCTTTTTGACCCGATTTGAATGGTATATTATATATGTTGATTATATATTGAAATTATGCATATTTTGAAACTATAAAATGTCATTATAGATGACTGAGCACATTATGCTTTTCTTATAATATTGAGATGTTATGATTATTTAACACGATGGAGCATATCATATTCATGGGATGGGGTTTCATCATCCAGTTAATATTGTGATCATTAATTAGCCCAGAGTGCCATATTTAAATTGTGACGCGCCGAGGCATGGGTTATATATGTGGATGAGATCCATGAGTGACAAAATTAATAAAAAGAGATTTTGGAAATACCGAATGATCCCCAGTCAATATGTATGACTAGAGTTTAGTTCATTTGGAGTTGAGACATTAATTATTGGGATATTAATTATGAGATATTATTATGAGATTTTCTCTGGATGTGGCTAAACCCTCCTTGAGTTAAGCAGACATCTAACTAGGGCTGTAACAAAGTTCCCTAACAGAAAGAAAGGACAGGGGGTGTAACACGGTTCCCCTGAGTCTCAGTTGATTAAGAGTGTAACACGGTCCCCCAACCGCTATTTATACGGATTACCCTGCTTGAGTTAGGCAGATGCTTGACTAAAGGCATAACATGGTTCCTTAACAGGAGGGCTAAGGGGTGTAACTCGATGTCCCTGAGTCTTACACCGATGGAGGTGTAACTCGGTACCCCACTCAATTTATATATATATATATATATATATATATATATTGATATATATGTTCGCTATAAGCGTAAACAATGCGGTTGGTGACCCAACGTGCTTTGTTAAGTGTCACCCGTATCAGGATAAGGTTGGGGGTAGATGGACATTAGAAAATATGCATTGGCATCACATTCTATCATTTCCTATTACATGAGATTACATAAATTATTATTATTATTATTATTATTATTATTATTATTATTATGTGTTAAAATATTACAATATTGAGATAATATAGTTGTTACATTTATTGATGAGATGTATGAATTATTCTGTTGATCAAAAGCTTGGTCATGAAATAAGAGATATAAATAAGAACTAGGGTAACCTGATTCTTGAGATGGGATATGTAGGCAGCTTAGGTTAGAGTAGTCTGAGTCCAGTCTTAACTATGGATGGTAACATTTGTATTTAGCTTTCTTAAGTGAGAGTTGAATTATGTTGTTGACAAATGAATAGTGACTTAATTGAACATCATTTTATATGGGAATGAGTAATAATTTTGGGTATTTTGATAACTTTAACTCAACATGAATTAAATTTGGATTGGATTTCATTATTTATTTTGATTTTCACATTCCTATGTCATTCGCCCCGGACAAAAGTATTTAATAGAATTTCAAATTTAAAAAAAAAAAAGCTAAGAATAATAAAATTTAGTGATTCTATAAGAAAGTTAGGAAATTACTTCCCAAAAATTTGCCCAACTAAGAACACGGATTTGGATACTTCATTTTCATTATTATTATTATTATTATTTTTTGGTCTTTATAAATTATAACAAACCAAACACATATTCAAAAATTGTGTTTTCAAATTTGCTTTCAAATGTAACTATAATTTTTTTAAATAAAAAACTATGGATTTGAACACAATGGATATCACGGACAAGATTTAATAAATTCAAACATAATTACTTATAAAATTTTTTATTGCCCCAAAATTTAATAGATTTGATTAAATTTCAAAATAAAAATCGAGGATGCAAACAATAGCAACTCTACACACATATATAGTGAAAGAAAGAGATTTGAGTAATTGTAGATCTAATATTACACAACGGTGGCCAAGCTACGAGGACGACAGCGTGGATTCTCCACGCAATGTTGATCCTAGGCAAAGGCAGAATATAGAATACAGTTACATAAAGGTACAAGGGAGTTTGAATTTTTTTCTTTTGAACTTCAAATAGATTGGGATTTAACTCCAATATATGATGAGTATAATAATGATAAATTTTCAATTGCTACCTCTGTAGATTTTGAAATTGGTTAGCATGAAAATATGGTTCGTCATGAAAGTCAATGTAAGATAAGAGAGTTAGGAAAAAAAGAAAAGAAAATAAAAGAAAACAATTGTTTGTTAAAAGACAATTCTTGAAATTGGAAGTGATTTTTTTTTTTTTTTTTTTTGGGAAAACGCTCCATCAAGATCTTTTTTTATTAAAATGATTCGTTTTGTGGGGGATCTCTAAATAGAAACTTAGTTAAAAAAATTTGATTTATGGGTTACCTTATTTCAGTAAACTTGCTAATTGTTAATATTGTGAAGACAAAAAGATATGAATTTCTCTATAGAATTTCAGTTGCACAAAGGACATATGGGCATATTGATGAAATAGAATGGATAGGTTCAAAAATCAATGGAATATAAAAATTCGAATTTGAAAGTGAATTTTTTCCAATATAGAAAAATGATGCATGCAGACTATAAAAAAAAAATAATTTATGATTAATATTTCCTATCTTGGTTTTAGATACTTGTCAAAAAATATTATTTGACAAATATTTTCAGTCTATTTATGATTAATTTTAGAGTATTTATTTTTCTTATTTTATTGTCTTGAAAATATTTCTTTTTCTTTATTTCATGTTCAAATTTATCCTTTAGTCAAATTTGTTATTTTAGTAATTTTTTATGATTTTCTTAATTTCTTAGTTATTTTCAGCTTGATTAGGATTTTAGCATTCAAAACTTTTTTATTTAAATTAATGTAAGCTTACAGGCTGATAAATTGAGTTGTTTTTTAATAAATAATATTGTTTAATAGGGAGAGTATCTCTAAAAAAAAAATTGTCTTTTTTCTAAAAATTTGTGGACTGAGTAGAAGTCTCGGAGTTTATCTGGTCTTCCCTTTTGATTCATATGCTTCCACCGCATCATTTACTCACCAAATTAGAGAAGTTGACAGATGACACGAAACTTCATTGTCCACCTCCAATTGCTTGCGGTGGTTTCAACAATGGACCTTACAAATAGTTGATTAAATGGTGTTGTCTTCTAATTTATTGGGATTCAAGAGAAAGTGTTCTATGGGAGGAGAACGAGTAGGGTTGGGAAGAGAGTCTTTGAAAAGAAGAAAAGAAAAATTGAAAAAATATATATATATAATTTATTTATTTATTAAATTGTTGCAGCTGAATTTACTTATTATAATCTAATGATATGGGATGAAGCACAGGTTGCCCGTTGTAAAATGCACCGGAAGTCCTTTGAATTTTCAACCTGACAATTTTTTTAAAATAAAGGGGTATTTGAAAAATAAAAAGTTAAAAAAAATAAATGCGTTAGTAATTTTTTTACGTTTGAAAAGTAAATTTTTTTATTGTTTTAGTAGATAACATGAGAGAAGGAGTGAATATTAAGTTAGAATTGTGGCGGAAAACGTTAGAGACAAAAGGGTTTAGACTAAGCCGATGCAAAACGGAATATATGTAATGCAAGTTCAGTCAAAGTAGAGTAACTGGTAACATAGAAATAAGTTTAGGCACACAAAAGATTGTAGAGAAAGAAAACTTTAGGTACCTTGGATCTATGGTGCAACAAGATGGAGAGATTGATACTAATGTAAGTCACAAGATTCAGGTCGGGTGAACCAAATGGAGGAGTGTTTCGGGGGTCTTGTACGATCGAAAAGTCTCCCTCAAGGTGAAAGGAAAGTATTATAAGGTGACAGTAAGACCAGCGTTACTATATAGATTAGAGTGTTTGGCAGTAAAGAATAATCATGTTCAGAAGATGGCAGTTGTGAAGATAAGAATGCTAAGATGGATGTGCGAGATTACAAGGAGAGATAGGATTAGGAACGATAAGATTAGGGACAAAGTAGGAATATTACCGATTGAATATAAAATGAGAGAAAATCGATTAAGATGGTTCGGCCATGTTAAAAGGCGTCCAACGGAGGCACCTATTAGAAAGTGTGAAAGTATGGAGATTGCTATGAGTATGAGAGGAAGAGGAAGACCTAAGAGAAGTTGGAAAGAAACTATTAGACATGACCTTACCTACTTGGATTTAACGTAGGACATGGGCCTAAACAAATTTGATTGGCGTCGTCAAATTCATATACCCGACTCTACCTAGTGGAAAAAGGCTTAGTTTAGTATAGTTTGATTTAGTTTTGAAAGATAAATTTAAATTTTATGACATAATTTGTTCGAGCGTGATCTCACCTACTCGTTCGAACAATTTGGTCAAAAAAATTTGTCAAAAAATTGATAAAAATTCATAACAATTACTAAAAGTTCACATTGGTTTAAAAATTGATAAAATTTTGTAAAATTTAAAATTTTAAAAGTATGGAAAATGAGAATGAAAAAATATTTATAAAAATCCCATAGACACTTTTCAAAGAGAAATTATTTAATTAAGGAGAACAATCTCTACGAATCAACGTATTAGGTCCATGCCCACAAAGAAGTGCTGTTTCAGAAAACAAACCCCTCTTTGGTTCAAGTCTGCACAAGTCGATTTCATACACAGCACGTGGAGTGACTTTTGTAGAAGGCATTTAAGCAAACACAGGAAATACAGACAAATGAAGAGGGCATTTGAAGGTATAATTTTTAATAATTTTTAATATTTTTTATAAAAATTATTAGTTGTAATTTTTAGTGTACTTGAGATAAATAATAAATTTTAACAATTTTTTATAACTTTTAAGTTTTTGGTAAAATTTTAGGTAACTTATAATAATTTTTAATAATTTTTGATAATTTTTGAATTAAAAAATTATTATAACAAATTAAAAAAATAAAAATTAATAATTTATCAAACACTAAAAAACCAAAAATTAACAATTTTTTCTTTTTATTAAAAATTTAATTACCAAACGCCCCAAAGTGACTTTTGGACGGTTTTGGTCGTCCCCCCCCCCCCCTACCTCTCCGTCTCCCTCTCTGTTTCCCAGCTGTCTTGAATAGGAAATCCTGCCTCATAAAATGGCGACACTTGTGTCGGTGATACTTTCCAAAACGTCAGTCAATGATCACCTAACGAAGGGTGCGTTTGGAAATAAATTTTCTAAGAATTTTTTATTATGTTTTAGCTAAAATTATTGGGGATAATTTTTTAACTGTATAGTAAAACAAATAAAAATTTTTAATAATTTTGAATGTTTGACAAAAATTTTAATAATTCTTCCTAGCTTTTGTATTATTGTCAAATGTTGAAAAAATTAGAAGTTATTAAAAATTTCGCTTCTATCGTTTTTAAAACGCACTCAAAAATGGCATGCAATACAGATATGGTTGATTTGAGAAATTAAATAATGAGGTATAAGTAATATTATGAAATAATATATAGGATTAGATATAACATGAAATTAATTTTTTATGTGAAATTATTTTTTTAATGTTTGGTTTGTGGGATATAAAATGAAATAAAAAATATTATTTGACATGTAATGTAATAAGAAATAATTTGAACCTTTAAATTTTGACAGGAAACAAATTCAGAAGAAGAGTATTAAGTAATACCACTTCCCTTATGATATTATTTATCCTCTATTTTGAGGATATATTATTCAAAATAAACTTTTTGTCCGTAGTTATTTTACAAATTAATGTTAGGCCTCACTGAATTAAGGCTGCGTTTGTGAAGGAAGAGCTAAATGGTTTATTGGTTACTTGACTTACTTGCTTATTTGTGAAATGACCAAATTTATCTTTTCACATTTTAATCTTCTTTTAAACTTTTAAGAGTAAAAATATTAATTTAATAAAAACTAAAAAACCATCTAAGAAAGCCATCTTTTTTCCTTATCAAGTACAAAAATAACTGATCTATTTTTAACTAACTAGTAATTCACTAAAAATAAGTAAATTATTTTCTTTCCCAAAACAAGCTTAATAGTCTAATCTCCCATTTCTTATCCCATAATCAAACCCAGACCGAAGGGTCATAAGTTACACCGAGAAGTGGCACAAGTAATCATAATTTGAAAGGACCATCCACGAAGGGCACGTTAATTACACGACAAAAAGAATTAAACTTTTAAGAATTTCTACTAATATTTAGTAATTAAAATTTTTAATACATTTAATAAAAAATTTTAAAATTTATAGGAATTTTTAGTTGTTCGATAAAAATTAGAGAATTTTTTAGTAATTTTTATGAAATTTTAATAACTTTTAGTTGTTTAGTAAAAAATTAAAAAAAATAGCAACTTTTGACCGTGTTACTGGATACTAAAAGGAAAAAAAAAATTACTAAAATTTCTTTTTCTCAATATGCAGATGAAAAATAAGACATCTATTCGTAGCACAAAACATGTAGAATACAATTAAGTAGTGAGATTTAGGGTGTGTTTGAATCGAAGATTTAGAGTAAGAGGGGCAGGAAAAAAAGAGAAGAAAAGTAAAAATAAAAAGGGAAAAATATAGAATATTAATTGCATTTTATTATTTGAGTAGATTAAAAATACATAAAAAATTAATCAAATTTCATGCGTTTTTGTAATTATTTAATATTATAAATCAAATAAGAATAGTAATTTTGAATCGTAATTTTTTTTTTAAATTAAAAAACTTCTTAATCGAAAAACACTCTTAAATTAGTTACTTAGAAGAAGGGATTGAGACTCACTTAGCTTACCATTTCCTATATATGCTTTTTTGGGCTACTAGATTAACGTAAAAAACATTTTTACGGTTGAGGAAGGGGTCTACAAAAATTGGCAAAAATAATCTCTTCAATCCGCATTGTATACATTTATATGGGTTGCTAAACAAATTTTTTTATTTCTTTCAAACAAATTACACTGCCTCTGCTTAACAAGGCTTCTTTGACCCATAAAATTATAAAAAATGGTGTCATGAGAAAAACTATAAAAAAGGGGTTTTTGGACTGATCAAAAAGCGATAAAATTTGATAAAAATTGTAACTTCGTAATTTGTATAGTGAGATAAAAAATAATAATTTTTAGAGATTTTTAGTATTTTTCAACAATTTTTAGACTTTTTCAAAGTTTAAACAGAGCTAATTCTGATATAAGACTTACGAAAAAATATAAATAAAATATAATATAATATAATATATATGAAAAGGGAAAAACTAATATCGTTTAGCATGAGAGTGAGCTCGGGAATCGTCGAATCAAAATCTAATAATTTAGATTCATTCACATGTTCTTAATAAAATATATATTATTAAATTAATTTTAATAAATATCATAATTAAATTACATTATATTTTATCAAAATAATTTAATAAACAATATTTTATAATAATTAAATTAAATTAATTATTTATTTAAATTAAATTAAATTAATTTTATTATTTATTAAAAATAACTAATAATATATATTTCATATTAATTAAATTCTATTAATAATTAATTTAATTTAATTATTTTTAAAAATAAATTAATAAAATATATTACATATTAATTTAAATAATTTATTTAATTAAATTATATTATTTATTAAAAATAATTTTAGTTTAATAAAATATTTGAATAAAATAATTTATTTTAATATGATGTAACAAAAATAGATAAAGTGCAAAAATTAACTAAATGATTGCAGCAAAAAAAAGAGTAAAAATATTTTTTTTTGTTTACGCTTTTCTATTTAAGTTTTCATTTTTCAAAAACAAAAAACATAACAGATTTAAGAAATACATTTCTGTTGCCACTTTACAAAATTTTAAAAATATAAACTCAAAAATAGAAAATATAAACATTACCGAATAGAGTAAATTTAATATCATTGTAAAATTAATATATTTTAAATACATTAGTAATTAAATTACAAATACAAATAAAAAATGAAAATAATCTGTTTAAAAAACAAAAAAAGAAACACAAAAAATGTGTATCTTAAATTTTTTATATTTTAAATTTGAAAACACAAAAAAAATATTATTTAAGCATAGGAATAATTTGTTTTTAGAAAAAGTTTTCAATTTTAAATATAAAATTGGTCATTGAATAATTTTTAACTAATTAATATAATTAAGATTAATAGTACTTCTAACTTAATGTAAAATGAGTCAAGAATTAGAAAAATAAAAATATATATTAAAATTAACAAATAGATTAAAATAAAAAAGAGATGAGGTCGATTAAGTAAATTTATAATTTAACATATACACTAGAGCAAATTTTATTTTTAAGATTGGATCAGATTGAGATTTGATAGGATATAAATTTTTAGTAGTTGCATAGAAACCTGACTTTGATCAACTTTATTAGCTCACTATTATTGAGACAAAAAAATATAAATATAAAGAAAGAAGTCAATAACTATTTTATAAAATTGTGAAATTTTATTGAAATATTTTTATTAGATTCGAAAATTATATTTTACCAATAAAAATATTATATAATTTTGTACATAACACAGATCAGTTGTAATATAAGGATACGAGGTGAAGCATAGGAAGTACTTTGAATTCTCAACCCAGCAATTTTTTAATTAAAGGAGCATTTAGAAGACGAAAAGTTAGACAAAATAGAATGCGGTCAATCATTCTTTTTTTTTTTTTTTTTGTGTTTAGAAGATAAATTTAAATTTTTTGATATAACTTGTTCAAACTAGACATCAAGTATTTGTTCAAACGGTTTTAGTCAAAAAATTTAATAAAATTTAGTAAAAAGTGACAAAAATTTGTAAAAATGAATAAATTTTATGAAACTTAAAAATTTAAAATAAATGTGAAAAAAAAAAGAGAATAACCAAAGATTAATAAAAATTTCTAAATGTTCAAAAAGATTAAAAAATAATAATCTTCCAAACAAGGGCTAAAGACAGCCATAGACACTTTTCCAGGGAAATTATTTAATTAAGGAAAAACAACCTCTACAAATCAACATGCTAGGTCCAAGTCAACCCTAAAGATTATATCAGCCAATAAAATTTTAAGTTTGTTATTTAGAAGACACTAGCTCCACTCTTATCAAGACCGTTGGGGGGTTTACCGGACTTTAAATAAATAGACTCAGTAATTAGTTAAAATGGGTGTAAATTATCTAGGTACTGTTAAAAAAAAAAAATTCCATGTCGACGAAGAAGTGCTGCCTCAGAAAACAAACCCCCCATTGGTTGAGTCTGTACAAATTGACTTAGCACACAGCACGTGGAGTGACTTTTGTAGAAGACATTTTAAGCAAACATTAGACGTTTACTAAGTAAAGTAAATTTTAGATGGTCTCCGTCGCGTCCCACCCCCCCCCCCCTCCCTCTCTACTTCCCAGCTGTCTTGAATAGGAAATCCTGCCTCACATAATAGCGACACTAGTGTCGGCGTGCGCGACACTTGTCGGCCGTATTTGCCAAGAAGTCAGTGAAAGATTATTATTTTTTTTTTTGGTACAGTTAATGATCTTTAAAAGTGAAATTTTTAAGGATTCTTTAAAATTTTTTAGTAAAATTATTGGGTATAATACAATTTTTAGAAAAATTGAGTAACTTTTGTTGTTTAATAAAAATTTTGATAATTTTTAAAAGTGCAAATCTACAATCCGGAAATAAATTTTTACATTTTATTTTATTTTTTTATTAAATAAAATTACATAGTTACCTTAATTCTTCTAATAAGATATGTTACATAATTTTAATAGCATAGATGCTCTTTTACAAAATGAAAAGTTATTATTTAATTTTATTTAATAAAAAAATAAAGTGGAGCGTAAGAATTCGTTTATGAAATGTAAATAAACTCATCATTTTTAAAAATTTTTAATAACTTTTAAGATATAGTCGAACACTAAAAAAATCAAAAGTTACTAAAAATTCTTTTTTTTTTTTTTTAATCACTTGAGTAATTGGTTTGATCCACCCACAGGGTGAGAAGATGAAAAGGCCAGTAATTAAGAGCCACCATTATAGTGACGGCTAGAATTGGAAAAAAAAATTTCAATGAACAACAATTTTGATTGCATTAATCCTTCTTAATTATTTGTGTATATAAATTAAGAAGGAAAAGAGCGGTAGAGAGTGGCAAAAAAAGAGAAAAGCAATGAGACATGAGAAAAAATACAGAGAGATTTTGATAATATGGGTGAAGTTCTTCCTTTGTTATTGAAATTCTTCTTTCTTGTGGACATAAGCAATTGTTGAACCACATAAAAATATTGTTATTTGTGTGATTTAATTTTTGACCCAATAAATGGTATCGGAGTCAAATTGGAATTGTTGGGGAAACAATAATATGTGTTTGTTTCTAGCCAAGAAATCAAGTTGTTGAAATTTAAGTTTGAGATTATCTAATTGTAGAGTTTATCAAGATGAATACAATGGTTCAAACCGTGTTGAATTCAAAGCTCAGATGTGCCTATAATCGCTCACTGAAGTTTCCTAGAAACTTTGACCGTTGCCAGAAAAACTCATACACCAAAGAACATTATTGGAAAAAAAGGGTTCTAGGAATTTATTTTCAAAATTATAGTAAATATATAAATTATCTAATATCTGTTCACATTTCAGCGCCTAAGTAAGGTAGCTAGGCTAAAAACCTTCCAAGTTTGATATAATGGTACATCAGCAAGGAGGATCCACATCAGTACGTGGATGATTACACAACTGACACACGGAGGAAGGCGGCATATCACCAAGAAGGTTGCCACGTCATCCAAAAAATGTCAACCAGGGAGGTTGCTACATCATACAAAAAGTGTCACATCAGTAGGAGACTCCACATCAACAGACATAACGATACATGGAGTAAGGTGCCATGTCATCCAGTACTGCCACGTAATCCTGTTGTGAGGATAGTTTTTTAAATTATCTCCTAACTCCATATCACTTACAAGTGTTTTAATTATGCCCCTATAAGTTTTGAAAATTATGATTTGATCCAAAGTTTTTGTGAAGGTTGCATTTATACCCTCCTAAGTTTTTTAGGTATATTGAATTCATTTGTGACTTCCAATTTTCTTAATTTTGCGCAGTTTGACTAAACTGAGCTTAGTGGTACTTGTGGTGGCACATGTCTAAAGAAGAATCAAGTTTAAATTTAGTCGATTATCAAATTATAATCAGATGGCAAGAAAGACACAACTTTTTCTATTGAAACTTTTAATGGCAATAATGATTTTACCCATGGCAATAAAAGGTAAAGAATGTCTTGATTAGAGAATGATTCATGAAGGTTCTCAAGAAGAAAATAGAGAAACTTGAAAAAGTGAAAGACAATGAATAAGAAGAGTTATGAAAATTGGTGAATAATATGATCCAATTGTCTGGGTAACAATACTATTTGGGAAGTCGTTAATGAGACTGATCCAGCGAGGTTGTGGACAAATTAGAGAATAGGTGCAAATCTAAATCCTTGACAAATAGGTTGTCTTTAAAGAAATAGCTATATGCACTACAAATGACTGTAAGGTCAAGCTTCACTAACCACCTGGACGAGTTCAACAAAATCTTGATTGAATTGGAAGCTATTAGTGTCAAGATTATGGACAAAGACAAGGCAATTCTACTGTTAGTCCCATTGCCTTTTTCATACAAACATCTATGGATCACCGTGATGTATGGGAAGGAATTTATGTTTAGATGATGTAGTTGCTACTCTCATTTCCTATAAGTCATTACGAAAACGAGATAATGAGAAGACATCGGGTGAAGGGATCATGGTTGCATCCTTTCATGGTCAAGATAGAGGCAGTAGAAGTCCAAACAAAGATAACCATAGAAATAATTGGGACAAGTCAAAAGGAAGGTCCCAAGGAAGAAAGAGACATCAAATTCTATCATTGCGGTAAGAAATATCACATCAGGAGACACTGCAGAATATTCAAGAAGGAACAAGAAAAGACCAGTGGCATGAACAATGAAGAGAAAGACAAGCATGCAGAAACATTAGCTTATCTAGGCTATGAGGAAGATGCTCTTCTTGCAACAACCAAAACTATAAGGAGTGAAAGTTCTGACAGGATAGTAGACTCCAAGTATTCCTTCCACATGTGTGGAGGAATGAGTAAATTCTCATCATATTAAGCAAGTGTTGGAGAATTGGTAATAATGAGTAACAACACTATTAACAGAGCCATTGGAAAAGGCACATTCTGTTTTCACTTAAAAGGCAGGAGAACTATGAACTGTCCAACGTAAAGCATGTATCAAGTTTAAAGAGAAATTTGATTTGTTTAGGAGTGATTTATTTAGAAGACTGTAGCTTCAACTCCAAAGAAAGAATAATGACGATATCCAAGAAGAGCAAAGAATTGTTATAAGGCCAAAGGATTGAAGGCTTGTACAGATTAAAAGAAAGTGCAATGACGAGAGGAGCTACTAATGAGTTTAGCAACATAGGAAGACAAGGTAAACAAAGCAAAAACAATTCTAAAAAGTTGTACAACTTTAGCTATAACAACGTTGAAATGAGTATCTTTTGCTCTTGATCAAAATACCTACAGTGACAAAATTTTCTCTAAGAACAAATGCACAAGAGATACAAAGTTACTGAAGATGGCAAAGAAGTGATCATTGCTTGGAACCTCAAATTGGGCGTGTGAAGCACCCTAACAGGGAGTGGGGTGTAAGCATTCGATGGAGAGTGTAAGTATTAGAAAACATTCAAGTAGAGAGTGTTGCGGACTAATGATAAAGGCAAGATAATAATGTTGTTCACTACAGATAATACTCCATTTAGGGAGTGCATTGCTATCACTGCAAGACTTCTCAGATTAGTGAGACATGACATACCTACCCATGTTAGGTATAGGGGTAATTGCTTTAATCCACCCACATGGTGAGAAGATAGAGAGATAAGAAATTAAGAGTCACCATAATGGGTGACTACGACAATTGCCAAAAGACTTCTGTAAACAAAAATTTTGACTACATTAATCCTTCTTAATTATTTGTGTGTATAAATTGAGAGGGAAGAGAGTGGTAGAGAATGTGGCTAGAAGAAAGAAAAGCAATGAAAAAGAATAGAGAAAATATAGAGAGAGTTTGAGAACTTGAGTGAAGTTCTTCTTTTGTAATTTCTCAAGTTTGATTCATTTAATGAATTTTTTCTCTCCCATAAATGTAGGCAATTACTGAACTACATAAAAATATTATGTTATTTTTATAATTTAATTTCCTAGCCCAACATTAAACTGACCCAAAAATGGCTTGCAATACTTGAAACTCATAAGTTATAACAAGAATAGGAATGCCAGTAGAACAGGTACACGAGGATATCCGACTCGGTCGAATATGATAAAACCCATTAGGAAATACTCTAATGGGACTAGGACGGGTTTAGGTTTGAAATTTAATACCCAATTAGGTTTGGGACGGATTTGGAATTTACCTGTAGGGTACTCAGTACCGAATGCCCGTTTATACTTATAGGATATCCGGTACTTGTAAGGTACCCGCAAATTAAATACCTATTTAATATAATATAATATATATTTATATATTTACAATTTTATTCGTAAAATAAAATTACTTAAATTCTTAGTATAAGGTCATTTATGGAATTTTATTATCTTTTACCCTAGCTATATTTTTCAGTTATTATTTTGCTGCCGCAATCCCCAAATATGATTCAAACCTTCGCCTCCTAATGTCGTTCCTCGGCTGAAGTCGCTGAACTCTTCTCTGTGTAACAATATTCTGTTCTACACTCTGCCATCACCTACGATTAACACCGCGTGGTGGATCCATGTTGTCATCTTTATCGCTTGGTCGCTGTTGTGTAATCTAAATTTACAAGTACTTAAATCTCTCTCTGTCTATATGTGTGTGTGTGTGTGTGTGTGTGTGTAGGGTTGCTGTTATCTGCATACCCAATTTTTATTTTAAAATTTAATCAAAATCCATTATACTTTGTGGCCATAAAATGTTTTGTAAGTAATTGTGTTCGAATCTATTAAACCTTGTATTTGATCTCCATTGTGCTCGTATCCATAATTTTTTGAAATTTTCAGAACTGAAAAATGATTATCACACTTGAAAGCATATTTTGAAAACAAATTTTCTAAACAAGCATTTGATTTGTAATAATTTATAAGGACAAAAAAAAAATAATAAAGAAATAAAGTATCCCAAATGGGTGTTCTCGGTTGGGTAGATTTTTGAGACGTAGTTTCTAAACTTTCTTACAGAATCATTAAAATTTTATCATTTTTAGCCTTTTTTTTAATTTGTAATTCTATTGAATACTTTTATTTTTACTTTGTTTAAGTGTAAAACAATGTATTTATGTTGAAAATACTGAAATTTGTTTATATTTAATTGTTTTTCAATTGTTCTGTTGATAGATTTGACAAAAAAATGTAAGTGGGTAATATAACCCATAGTTATGTGTTAAATTTAATCAAGTTTCATAGGTTTGAGACAAGTTTCGCGGGTTTGGAATGGAACAAACTTAGGATTTCATCTAAAAAAATAAACAAGTTTAGGATAGTAACGATAAACAAAAAAATAAATGAGTTTGATAATGAAATTTATTAATTAGGTGAGTCTGTACCCCTTTACGTCCCTAGGCGAGAAGCGGCACAAATAATCATAATTTGAAAGGACTATCAATTAAGATACCGGTTGATTACACCAATAATAATAATAATAATAATAAAACTGGTAAGAATTTTTACTAAATGTTAGTAATTAAAAATTTTGTTGCGCTTGGTAAAAATTTTAATGAGGTCATAAAGATCAGTATTGAATTTTATGATCAAAACTATGTTACTTGTCGAATTTATTTTTTATACTAACAAATAAGTTTTTAAGTGCGCGGGTTTGTGTTCAAAATCCAAGCCCGACTTCTTTAGACCCAACTCGATCCGATGACTAACAAAAATTTAATAAGCCTGATTTGAGTCCCGCCCATATCCATCCATAATCGAACCAACTACAATTCCAAGCTGTATTTGTGGTAGTAACAATTGCCTCCATTTAGGGGATGGCCAGTTAGGGGATCAAGTCCAGTTTCGAAGACAAACAATGTTGTTTGTTGAGTACCGGTTCCCCAAAAAAATATGGAGCGGGAGAGCTGACATTGATGTCTCAAATATTACATCTCGATCATTAAATTTTAATTTAATAATTTAAATTTATTCAAATATTTTTAATTTAAAAATAATTAAATAAAATTGAACCATTGAATTTTAATTTAACGGTACAAACATGATGTCAAGGGTTAACGTTGCTATACAATGTCAATTCTCCCTTTTTCAAAAAAAATACATATATATTCTAATCTCAAGCTTAATCTCAAACTTATAGGTGAAAACCTATTTATTATTTTTTAGATAAATAATTTAAAATTTTATTAAAAAAAGTAGTTTGTTATTAATATAAGTGCTTTTTTTCATAAACTTTGAAATAAAAATTCATTTTTTTATAATAAAATACAAATAAAATATAAAATATATACACGTATATATTTGTTTTAAATTTTTTGGGTTGAGCTAAGCATGGATAACTGATTAATCAAGTCAAAAAAAAAAAAATTTTTCAAAAGTCCAAAAGAAGAAAGGAGTGTCATCCTGGGCAACCGAATCTATCTTCAATCCTAAATCTATTATTCACCATTGGGAATAGGAGATTATACTTATTTACTAATGTTAAACCCGTTGGATGCACGAAGTTATATAATTTTTTTGTTAAAAATATAATGTTAAATATATTAGAAAATTTTTCAATAAAATTACATAATTTTTATTGAGTTATTTTTTATATTTTTTTGTATTTGTATTAATGTTAGTGAGCCGATAAAGTTTATCAAAGTTGGGTTTTTATGTGAATACTAGAAGTTTATATTTTACCAAATTTCGATCTAACTCAATGCTAAAAATTAAAATTTATTTTAAAATACATATTAAATAAAAAACTTACCTAATCGACTCGATCTCTTTTTTATTTCAAATTATTTGTTAATTTTAATATATATTTTTTTATTTCTTTACTTATTTTATAAAATTAGCTTCAGTTAAAAATATTATTAATCTTAATTGTATTAAATTATTTTTTGACTGATTTTATAAAAATTACTTAAACTAAAAATATTATTTTTATTAATTGTATATTATACTTTATAAAAATAACTCAAATACTAAGTATTATTAATTAGGTTTGCAACCCATGATTAACATTACTAATTTAACTTTAAAATTGAATTTAAAAAAATACTCTCTACTCTAATTAATATTTAGGCACTTCTAAGCCTAATTAATAAAAGGTTTTTTTTGTATTTTAAATTTAAAAAATACTAAAATTTGTTATTATAAGAAGAGTGATTTTTTAAAATTTAATTGGTATTCAGTCATTTTAAAATCATTTCAAACATGATTATTATTTCAATATTTTTTGTGTTTTTAAATTTAATTTTAAATATATAAATTTTACGACGATGGCAAATCAATAGAAAAGTGTGTTCATTTAATAAATCTATTATTTCACTTCACATAATTACAATCACATAGTACAGTCCTAGTGGCTATTTGAACAAAATAAAAATTATAGTTGTTGTCATTTATTGATATAAAATAAAAAGAATAAGGTCATTTACATCTATTATGACCACATGTCACAAGTCTAGTGGTTTCATATATAAAAAAAAAAAAATGAAATTGTAATATTTTAGCAATGTAGGACAATAAAATAAAGATTTTGTGAATATGAAAACATAAGAAAATAAGATAGAATGAATGATTTCAAAAATAAATCAAAACAATATAAAAAAAAAAAGAAAAGAAAAAATAGAATAGAGATTGAAAAAGCATACCACCAAAGACTGAAGTGAAAGAGAGAAAGAGAAAAGAAAATACATCCTTTTAATATTTTAGATAGATGTTTGTATAGCATATTGGGGAATTTAGGCTTAGTTTGAAAGAAAGAAATTAAATGTTTTGTAATTAGTTATTAACCAGTTATTAAAAAATTGTTATTATTATTATTATTTTGCATTTGAGAAGAAAAAAATGTAAACTTTTTAATAAGTAGTTTTTTAAATTTTTTTATTAATTTGGCATTTTTATCTTTTATGGTTAAGACATTTAAAATTTAAGAGAATAAATTTAATAATTTTAAAAAATTCAAAAAAATTAGGATACTATTTGGTATACTTGTTTTTGGCATATTTCCATTTTACGTTTTTAAAAACAAAAAAAAAAAAAACAGTTAAAAATACATTTGATCACTTACGTTTTTAGAATTTGTTTTAGAAAATAGGTTTACACAAGATGCATGCAAAATGATTTCTAGTTTCTTTGAGTCTTTCTGACTCAGAATAAGGAGAATCTTATAAAACACAGAAAATAAAAAATGTCAATTTTAAGTTTTTTTAACTCAAAATAAAAAAAAAATCTTAAAGCACGAAAACTAAAAAATGTTAAGTTAAATATATTTTTTATTTTTTATATTTTAAAATTTTTAAAATATAAAACACATAAAACAAAAAAAATAAAAACAAAAAAAAAATACAAATCAAATATCACCTAGGCACCCAGAGGTCGAGAAGAACTTCGCAAATGCAGCCTTCGACTACTGAGGATATTTATAATTGCACTTAAACAATTTTTTTTGTCTTACATAAAGAATTACTGATAAAGAAAAAAAAATCGAAAGAAATATGAAATGTGGATGTGACCATTTTATTCTTTTTTTTTTTTTTCAATTTGGACGTACCATCAGCAGTGACTGTCGTAGGGATTTTCGAAATTAATTTGACAGGAGCGAAGAATTTTTTGGAAGCGCCCGGGTGGCGTGACATCGCGGGCTAATATGCGATGTTAGCTCGCTACCCTCGCGGTCGTGGTCGTGGCCGTTTGGCTTTTTGCGCATGAACTTGATTGTATATTTTTTTCAATTTTTAACAAAAAATAAATTAAAAACGATAAAAAAAATAATAACAAAAAATAACAGTATTTTCATATATGTTTTAAAAAATTAATTTTTTTTAACTTTTTTTCTGTTTTTAAACATAGAAAAAAATTATTTTTTAATTAATTACACAATTTTTGTTTTAATTTCAAAAAAAATAAATGACAACAAAAAATAAAAAATAAAAAATAATAACAAAAAATAACAATAGAAAAATGACAGTATTGTTAAACGGGCTTTAAAAATTAACTTTTTTTACTTTTTCCTTTTTTAAATATAGAAAAAATTAATTTTTTAATAATTAGTAATACTGACAACTCAGGCGATGCTGTGTTTGGTAAAAAAATTTATTTTTAATTAATTACACAATTTTTGTTTTAATTTTAGAAAAAATGAATGACAACAAAAAACAAAAAATAAAAAATGACAATAAAAAATAACAACAGAAAAACGACAGTGTTGTCAAACGAGCTTTAAAAAATTAACTTTTTTTTACTTTTTTTCTTTTTTAAACATAGAAAAATTTTAATTTTTTAATAATTAATTAGTAATTAATTAAAAAATAACATTTTTCCTAAACACAGCATCGCCCGTAATGTCAGCTGGCAGAAAAACGACAGTGTTGTCAATTAAAAATTTAATGGCTAGTATCGCGGGCGATGCTGTATTTAGGAAAAAATATTATTTTTTAATTAATTACTAATTAATTATTAAAAAATTAATTACTAATTAATTATTAAAAAATTAATTTTTCTATGTTTGAAAAAGAAAAAAAGTAAAAAAAAAAAAACTTAATTTTTTAAGATTCGTTTGATTGTCATTTTTTTGTGGTTATTTTTTATTATTATTTTTAATTTATTTTTGCTGAAAACTGTAAAAAAAAAAAAAAAAAAAGAGAGACGAACAGCTGAAAAACAAAAAAACAGCCAGATCACGCGCAGAAGGCCGACTGGCCACGATCGCGCCACGATCGCGCCACGATCGCGAGAATAACGGGCTAACATCGCGCGATGTCCACCCCCGGCTTCCGAATTTTTTTGTGACAGCTGCACCGTTGTGTTTGTCTTGTAGTAGGTGATATTAAGGGCCGTTTGGCTCATAAAAAAAATAAAATTTTTAGTAATTTTTGTCTTTTTATTATAACGTTTCACCTTTGGAAAAAAGTTTTGTATTTAGTAAATGTTTATAAAAGTTTGTAAAAAATTAAAGGAAACTGATAAAGTTGGAGAAAATTAATAAAAATTAAAAATATATTTCCTAAATTTTAGTAAATAAAGTTAGAAAAAATTAATAAAAATTGATAATTAATAAAAAATTTGCAAAAGTTTGTGGGAGATTCTATACTCTTTGTTCTATGCTTTAGTTTTAGTTTACTTAGTTATTGTTTTTATTAGTTAATTTTTCATTTTATATGATTTTTTATTAATTTTTTGATGGTTTTTAGTTTTTTATTTATATTCATAAAAAATTACTTTCAAATACAAAAATTTATGTCATATAAAAAGTAATATTTTAAACAATAAAATAACTTTTTCACGACCATACATGATTTATTTATTTTATTTTATTATTGTGAATAAGATTTCCAAGTTACCAAATGAAAAATAAAAATTTAGTAAGACAAATATGATTTTTTTTAAATTAGATTAACTTTTTTCACTTCTAAATTTTTTTTTAATTTTTTATGATTGTAAGGTGTTGTTCGGTTTATCAAAAAAAAATAAAATTAATTTTTACTAATTTTTTCCAACTTTATTTATTAAACACTTACCAACTTTTATCAATTTCTCTAATTTTTTTTTTAATTTTTACCAAAATTTTTTAATTTAATCACACTTTTCAAGAAATACACCGAGCACTAAACAACTCGAAATTGACGTACTTTTTGTTTTCTTGTCCAAATTTGGTATTTCAAACACAATCCAAGGGAGGACCAACGCATGGTCAGTGCACTTTTTAATTGTTAATGTTTGAAATAGAAAATAATTATTTAAAGGTTCTGGTGATTCCAACGACTTACGCCAGTTCCTACATATAAAAACTAGTTTAAAAATGTATTAAAGTCTTGTTTGGAGTTGATAAAAAAATATAAAATCCTATAAAACTCTACAAACATGAATTACGAGATTATAAAATTTAAATTTTTTACTCACCGCACGAAATACAAGACATTAACTTTTACAATTTTATACACTTTTATACAACTTCAAACTAGAGGTGACAAAATCGACTCAAACCCATCAACCCGTTCAATTAAACCCATAATAAATGAGTTTTGGTCCTATTATTTTACTAATTGGGTTGTAATTGGGTAACTTATAAAATACCCATTTATAAACGGGTGCAATTGGATTGTGAAATAGAACCCGTTAAAACATCCATTTAAATTAAAAAAATTAGTTTAATCCCCCTCTTTACACTGCTCTCTCACCTCTCTCTCTCCAGAGAGAAAGAGCACGCGCACACGCGCACACACACACATACAAACACGCACGTTTGCGCGCGCACACGCACATGCAAACACATCCACACACACACGAGCACACGCGTGCGCGCACACACACCCACACACACACGCGTACGCTCGCGCACACACTCTCACACACCCAAGCGCACACGCAAACACACCCACAAACACACACACACATGCGCACGCGCGCACGCATACACACGCGCACACACACACAAACACACCCACGCACACGCGTATGCATGCACACACTCTCTCACACACCCAGGCGCATACAGGCGCACACACACACGTTCGCGCGCACGCACACACACCCACACACGCACGCATGCACACACACGCGCGCGCGGACACACACACACGCGCGCGCGCGCACGCTCGCGCACACACATACGCACACACACTCACACACATGCACGCGTATGCACACATACGGGCACGCACACGCACACACACACTCGAGCATGCGCGCGCACACGTACTCGAGTGCACACACACTCACAAAGAGAGAGAGTTGTTGATTTAAAATTGAATAAAAAATAAATCAGTTCGTATAAATTCAAAATTAACTGAAAATTGTAAATATAATATTATATAATATGTATAATATTATATTAATTAAAATAAATATTGATGTATTTATATATATACACATTAATTAAAATAAATTTTTAATTTTTTTTTTAAAAGTAAGTTAGGTTATAAGTAAATGAGTTGTGATATGGGTTCATAGATTTGTAATAACCCGTATTCAACCCGTCCATATCTAAACCGTCTTTTAATTGGGTGGGTTTGGATTATACCTATTTAATCTCCAACCCGTTTAAACTCATCACTAACCTGCCCAACCCGCCCATTTTGCCACCCCTACTCCTAACACACCCTAAATATATACACTGGTGCAACTGTCTACCGGTCCTCTCCGGATCTCTCCAAACAACACCTAAATATGATGCTTAAAAATTATCAAATAAATAAATAAAATTTGATAAGACAAATCATATAAGATGAAGGAGAAAAAAAATTGTGAATTCTCAAATCAGCCATCCTATAAAAATGAAAAAGTAGTAAATTTCTTTTGGAGAGTGAAAATAAAAATGAAAAATTGGTCTTTTGTATCTTTCGCCGACATAAATGAATCTTCTAACAGATGCATTATGAAGATTGCGAATGAAGTTGGGCTTCCATTTGATCTGAGACTTTTTTTAGATATAGGGGTGTTTAGAGTAACAAAAAATGAGACAAAGTGAGATAATTTGTAGGTTCGTAATTCATGCAGTAAAATAAAAAATGAATAACTTTAAGAAATTTTAGAGATTTTCAGAAAATTTCAACATTTTTCAATGTACTAAACACACTTTGTGAATATAATAAATTTTTACAAAAATTATATTCACTCGTGCAATTGTGTATTGTGATTATTCACAATTTCACATTGTAGTAACACTGCATTTGAAAAATCTTTCTCTTAAAATAGATTTAATTTAAAAATAAAAAATAATTTAATTTTATTTAATAAATAAAATTTTGTATTTAAAATACAAGTTTAAATTTAAGAATTAAATTAAATTGATTTAAAAATTTTAATTATATTAAGAAAAAATAAAAAATATAATATATGAGAATAAATTTATATATTTAATTATCTTATTTTAAATAGATTAAGAAAAGAATGAATTATCATTTAATTCTATAAGTTATATTTTAAATGATATAAAAAAATTAAAATTTAAATATGAAAAATAATCAAATTTTATTCATAAAATTATACTTTAATTACAAACTATTTATCCTCATAAACCCTCATATGATCTGGGGATGACACGTGGCCTGATATAAGAGTTTTAATAATTATAATTACCAAGGGATTTGGAAGATCGGCCTAAAAGTTTGATCTAGGCCAACTGATGAAATCTCCCTAAGAAGGTTCTTATACAGTGGCCTAGTTGTATATCGATCACAATAGACAATTAAGTGACCAATATAAAGGAATGATAGGTGAATAGAAATATAACATCAATCGTCAAAAGCTTGGTGACATCGGTCGTCATAACTGACATACATGGGCCGATAAAGAAAATACTAGGAGTGTAGGAGTGATAGAAATATATCGGGCATATATGATTAAATCAGAACAGTTAGGATGCGTATTTTTGTCCCAAAATCACGTGAGCAACATGGTATGGAATTGTTTCCCAAGAATGTGTAAAAGAGGATGACGTGTAAGGGTTATCCCATTGGACCTACTTATTTATACCAGGAAGAAAGAAAAAGAAGGGGTTCCTCAACCAACTTTCCCACAACGGATTTCTCTTTTAATTTTAATCGTTCTAGTTTTTAGCATAGTAGAAGTAGCATTAATTTAGTTCATCTTCTATTTGTGTAAAGTCATTAAAGTCGTAACTGTGTACGGTCTTGACACCTGTGTCCGTTCTTATTTAGAGTTAAAAGCAGATATCTATAAGTGGCTTGGATTTAGGTAAATATTGTAGCCTATATTTATTTTCTTAATGGAATATTTTCTTCTTCTATTTATGTTTAACTGTGATTGCTATATATCTACACTTAAGTCTCTGAAGAGATAAGAAAATTCCACATTATTAACACTTAATATCTGTAATTTTGCACCTTTTTTAGATCTCTTGGATCTTAACACGCCTGCACTCACAAATAATAGTATATTCAAGATAAAACTGTGAAAGAATGTGCCCTTATTTGTTCTTCTCACAAACAAATTTTGGCACGCCCAGTAGGACCCTAGAAGTAGATTTATGGTAATCACACGACAACAGAGCATGGAATTTAGATAGAGAGAAGGACAGGTAGTTGTGGCTGATGAAAAGACCATAGGAAGTGTGAGTTCATCAGTTAGTTAGTCTAGTCTAAAAGTCAATGACATGTCGTTATTACAACAAGCAATGAGAGAAAATAACCCAGAATTAACAAATATCATGATAGCTAAGAATTATGAATTGATGATACTTGGGTCGTTAGAAATTCTGAAATGATGAATCCTTTCATGGCAGTAAATACCAAAATGATGAATATCCTAATTATGGGACAATCCAAAATGATAAAAACCTTAAAAGACCTTACAAACGTGCTCAAACTGATAAATCAAAGGATAGTCAATCTGACCATCATTTTCCTTGAGCAAAAGATAGTGCTTTTATGACCTGGGGGCAAACAGCAGAGCCCCAATGCTTGTTGTGAGGAAAAGGGCCCATTGTCGGCCAATCCTTATCCTCAAATCCAACTTATGAGGTTTATTGAAACAAGCCAATCAAACTAACAACTATACTGGATACACTTGTTTCAGCAGTCTAATGGCTAATCTAGTTGAGAAATCAAACTGGCTGATGCAAGGTAACATTAGCCCAAACCCGTCAGCCTATTAACATGTAAATGATGCAATTATTGGGGGGCAAGTGCAAAGGTCCCAAGACTTATAGTCCATGCTAAGAATAGGACACTACCACAACAAAACTAACACAAACTAAGTTTTTCTCAGAATATCAAAACCTTAAATGCTTTTCAGAGTCATACAACAAATATCGGCACTTCATCATCATTTCCAGTGGTTAAGAAATCAAACCAAAATGCCGGTCAAATTATGTTGAATGATTTATCCATCAGAACGGCAAATCGGTTGAATGTTGGTAATAGATCGGTGCAAAACAACTAGTCAGGCTCGCCAGAACAAGACTCTATAGGTACGGGTCAAGAATAAAACTTGGTCGTGAATAGAGATCAGTTGGCTGAGCTAATTCAAGAAAGACTGGCCCTGATCGGTAGGGGTTTTGGTAGACCAATATATCAAAAACCAGACCCAAAGTGGGTAGATCAAATAGAATATCCTAAGAGTTATAAAATGTTTGATTTTTCTTTGTCCTGTGGTGAGGATAAGCAATCAACGATTGAACATAAAGGTCGTTTTATAGTTCAATGCGGGATGGTAGGGAATTCTAATGTGCACAAATTAAGATTGTTACAAATTTGCTAACTTCTACTGTCTTTACTTGGCATGTGAATTTAACTCCTAATTCTGCATAGAAGTTAAGCACAATTAGAAGAAATGTTCCATAACCAAATTTATAGGAGTGAACCAGAGGTGACGATGGTCGATTTGGCCAAAATTTTACAATTAGCAAGAGAGTTAGTAGACATGTACATTGCCAGATTCAAGAGAGCTAGGTACAAGTGTAATGTAACATTATTGGAATTGAGTATGTTAAATTAGCATTGGATAGCTTTGATTTTGAACTTCGGAAGAAATTTGAATGGATAAATTTTAGATACCTATTTGAATTAGGGGTAAGAGCTATTAGATATAAAAGGATTTTACAGGAAAAACAAGATAGAAAAAATTACGTCTAAGGGAACGTTAAACTGCATCTAGGGTAACGTTTTACAAAGACCACCTAATATAAGAGTCAGGTCGATGTTGCTCCTCAGGCCGATATCGACACGGCTAAGATTGTATCAAAAATACCTATTTGTGTAAGGCCTTGACAAAACCTAAAGCTGACAAAGAAAATAATATTGTAGAAAATAAGAAGGAAAAGCTAAAAAAGAAATATTCTTTTGATATTTCAAAGGTCGATTAGATTTTTGATCATTTATTGGCCAATAGAATTATTCACTTGCTAAACAGAGATAAGATAGCATCAGCCAATGTAATTAAAGGCCGTAACTATTACAAGTGGCATAACTCTTGGAGCCACTCTACTAACAATTGTGTTCATTTTCGTAATCAGGTCTAGGAGCATACTAATAACGGCCTCTTTAAAATGGCTGACAAAGAACCATGGGAGTTGACAAAAAACTTTTTTAAGCTGCAGTGGAACTTAATATGGTAGATATAGCAAAAGCATCCATGGTTAAGGATAAAGAAAAGATTATCTATGAAGAGAACAATGAAGGACTGGATGATATACTGGGCGATGATGATTTAGATGATTTAGAAGAAATAAAGGAATCTAAGCAAAGCTTATGAAAGAAATGGAGCAGAACAAGGTGGGTGAGGCAAGAGTGAAGTTTAACCTTTTATCCTAATCAAGGGGTAAGAAGCATGAATTGACCCACAACCAAAATGACAAAGTTGGAAAAGACCTAATATCGGCTTAGATAGTAGAGATTGAGTAACAAGAATTTACGTTTAGTGACTTTCTCCTTTCCCATGCAAGCCTCAAGGAATTTTGAATAAGCATTTAATTCTTTAGATTCTTGGCGAGGGATACCTTAACCAAAATCCTTTTCGACTCGAATCAAAGCATCGACTTCACTTCCGATAGGACTCAAACCAATTAAGGTCGATATATCACAAAGGGAAGGTGACATCGATCCAAAGTTAAAATGGAAAGCATTGGCCGACATCAACCAAAAACACAAGGCTGAGAAAACAAGATCCTTTTCAGGGTAATACTCTAGTTAGGATAATTGAAGGGCGAAAAAAATGCTGGCATTTTTTTAGACCTCTGATTTGGAGGTTTCAATCTTATTGGCCCATTCTACCCAGGAATGGTGGATGGTGGGCCTTCTAGACTAAGGCCAATTGTTATGGTTTTATGAATGGGACAAGGTTCCGGTGAGTGAAGAATCAAGTTATCACCAGAAAACAAAGGGAAAAAAGAAAAATCCTCATTCGAAGAAGAATGAAAAAAAAAAAAAAAAAAACCTAAAATGACAGAGCCAATAGGGAAAAAGAAAAAAGATACCTCTTTGGTAAGGACAAGGAACTTATTCTTGGAAGGAGTGTGGGTGGGTGGAAAGTGAAGTTCTTTCTTCTTCCCAATTTCTTTTCTCATTTAAGCTTTTATTGTGTTGATCTTTCGCCATAGCTGAGGGCTTAGAAGGATAATATAGTAGAATATAGAGAAGAAGGTCGGAGAAGGAAGAGGTGAAAAAGGTACTTACAAACGTACACCCCGATATATATAGGTGAGGCAGATGAAAGGGTGAAATGATGAAGACTACTGGCTGACATCATCAAAGTCGCTTTTTTGGCGCCTTTTCGACGAAGAATGTGAAAAGGCGATTTGATGGGGGTGCATTGTTTATCCACATAAACCTTCCCTAGATCTAGGGATGACACTTGGCCTGATACAAGGGTTTAATGGTTGTAATCATTAAGGTATTTGGAAGATCGGCTTAAAAGTTTGATTCAAGTCGACTATGAAATCTCTCCAGGAAGGTTCTTATATATCAACCCAGTTGTATATCGGTCACAATAGACAATCAAGTGACTAACAAAAATATAACATCAATTGCCAGAAGCTCGGTGACATCAGTCTTCACGATCAATATAAATAGGTTGATAAAGAAAATACTAGGAGTGTAGGATAGATAAAAATATATCAGCCATATATGATTAAACCAGAATAGTTAGGATGTGCATTTTCGCCCTGAAATCACGGGAGCAACGTGGTAATAAAGTGTTTCCCAAGAACATGTAGAAGTGGAGGATGCGCAGGGGTTATCCCACTAGACTTGCTTATTTATACCAAGAAAAAAGAAAAAGAAAAAGAAAAGGTTCTCAACCAACTTTCTCACAGTAGATTTCCCTTTTAATTTTAATCGTTCTAGTTTTCAGCATGGTAGGAGTAGCTGTAATTTAGTTCATCTTCAGTCTGTTTTAAGTCATTGAAATCGTATCTGTATATGGTCACCTATGTTCGTTCTTTTTTGGAATTAAAAGTAGATATCTATAAGTGGTTAGGATTCAAGTAAACATTGTAACCTCTATTTATTTTCTTAATGGAGTATTTTCTTTCTTCTGATTATGTTTAACTGTGATTTCTATAAATCTATACAAGTCTCCAAAGAGATAAGAAAATCCCACATTATTAATGCCTCATATTTGTAATTTTACACCTTTTTGTGAATCTCTTGAATTTTGGTATGCTCACGCTCACACGCAGTAACATATTTAAGGTAAACCGTGAAAGAACGCGCGTTTATTTATTCTTGTCACAAACATAACATAAATATTGATGAGAAATTTTCCACAAATGGAATCAACTCTTTCAAGACAGTGTTAATAAGAGAAGGAAGCAGAAAGTTCCTCGTGAAGATATCAAGCTGCACTACCAAAATCGCCGCGAAATTTCCGCTGACATCGCGGCGTTGCATTTCTATTCTCATACCGTCGTCCCTTTCTCCATCTTCGAATCTATCGAAGATAGATACAGAGAGGGAGAGAGTATTCTCCGAATCTCTGCAACTAAAATTAGTCAGAACGAATGGCGATTCTCTACGCGGTGGTGGCGAGGGGCACCACGGTGCTGGCAGAGTTCAGTGCCGTTACCGGAAACACCGGCGCTGTCTCCCGCCGGATTCTTGAGAAGCTGCCGTCGGAGGCAGAGTCCAGGTTATGTTTCTCACAGGATCGTTACATATTCCACATACTTAGATCCGACGGTCTCACCTTCCTTTGTATGGCCAACGACACATTCGGAAGTCCGTATTTCTTTCTTCCCTCTCCCTCTCACTTTCCCTCTCTCTCTACCTATTACACACACAAATTACATATCACATGTATATTTGTCTATGTATTTCCCCTTTTTCAAATCATCTCGCGGACTTTTGGGTTTCTATTGGTGTGATATTACACATTATAGCTTAATTTTGAGTGCTAACTTCTTAAATTAAGCTCGGTTTTGTACAGAATGGGAAACATTAGCACCGACATCAATCGTGATTTTCTACATTGGAAATGAATTGGAATTTAATTTACTGTCTTTGAGTTTATGGCATGGATTTCAGGAAATTTTGAATTATTGCAGGCGGATTACAATTCAAACTTCTATAGATATTATTTTCCTTTTACCAAGTAATAATGGAGGAAAGTGGTGTTTTCCAGATATGGAGTTGAGTGGGAGAGTGGATCACCAAAGCAACTAATGGACCTTATGGAATTGGGGTGTGGAGGAGTATACACGTTTTATGATCGTTATTCAACACATTTAGGTCTATGGAGGTAGGGAGAGGGTCAGGGTGAAGTTTTGGGAGGATTATGGGTTGGAGACGAGGTGCTTGAAAGACAATTTTGGGGAAATTTTTGCTTTGGCCCAAAACAATGAGGCCTCTGTTCTCGAGAATGGGAGGCGTGATAGAGGCAATGTTGTTTGGGAAGTAAATTTTAGAATGAACTTGTGAGATTGGGAGATGGAGAGCTATGTTCAGTTGTTGCAAGCTTTATATACTTTTAAAGTGATAAAAAGAGATGATACTTCCATTTGGATGTTGACAAAATGTCAAGTGTGTTCAGTGTCAAAAATGCTATTGCAGGGGGTAGAGATACAAGTTTTCTATGGGAAAAATTTGGAAGTGCAGAGTTTCACCTAAAATAACATTCTTTGTGTGGTGTGCAGTTCAAAATAGAATTCTTACATTAGACAACTTGAGGAGGAGGATGATGATTATTGTGAATAGATTTTGGTTGTACAAAAATGCGGCCGAAGCTATTGATCATTTATTTGTGGAATGCTCATGGGTTGAGGAGCTGTGGAATCTTGCCTTATCAAGAATCAATCTAGGGTGGGTTGCGCCGAGAAGACTTAATCATTTGCTGGAATCTTGGTGGGCAGTTAGACTTCCAAAACACAGAAGGAGAATCTGGAAACTTATCCCGTTTTGTATTCTTTGATTAATTTGGTGGGAGAGAAGGAGGAGGTGCCTTATAGATACAGAAATCCCATTGTATGGACTAAGGAGTTGTTTTATGCCTTCATTGTATAGTTGGATAGAGAAAGGAAAAGAGATAGAGATCTTTACTTTTTTATAGTTTGTTGATAGTTTTTAGTTGTAATTGACCTTTGGGTCCTTTTGCATCTTCTTGGTACTTTTTTAATATATTGACTTTTATAAAAAAAGAATTATATGCAGTATTTAGAGCACTTCAACCATGGGAGCCCTATTTCACTCAAAGGGAGTTGAGCTCTCAAGTTCCCATATAATTTAGCAAAACTGAACCTAACAAAATGCATGCTAGATGGATCAGCCATATTTCGAAGGTACTTTCCATTTCCATCAAGCACGAGTCGGGCTAATTGAATAAGGTAGTGGTGGTTTTAAGCAGGCGAGCTGTCCTACTTACCATTGTTCTTAATGAGATAATTGAGTTTGATTACTTGAAGGATTCAGACAATGAAGATGAGATTTGAAGAAGGAATGGAACCAGTGCACTTCTAACTTCCCTACTTAAAGTTGTTTCAAATTCATGTTGGGTTTCTATTATTTAAATATCTCCTTTTTATTCCTTGAGATTCTTTATGTGACCATATTGTTTGAGAATTACATGATGGAGGTTTCAGAGGTCACATAGGTCATTCCAAGAGTTTTTCTCTCGTAGAGGGGCAATATTATTGCCAACAATTGAAGACAGAGGTTGAGTGGTTTATCCAAATATGCTATATTTGTCAAACTACTGGAGGTCAAACTCAAATTATTGGCCTCTACACACCTCTACCTATTTTGGATGCACCTTGGGAAAATCTTTCTATAAACTTTGTCCTAGGGTTACCACGTACTCAGCAAGATATGGATTCCATCTTTATTATGATTGATAGACTTTCTAAGATGGCGCACTTTATAACTTGCAGGAAGACTTGGGATGCTTCCTATGTTGCTTGATTATTCTTTGGAGAGGTGGTTTTCCTCAAAAACCATTGTCTCAGATGGTGATAGTAAATTTTAGAGTCACTTTTTGGTGAATTCTGTGGAATAGATGGGATGCTACTCGTTACCATAGCAGTAGTTATCATCCACAATTAACGGAGGTGGTGAATTGGAATTTGGGCAGTGTTTTGAGAATTGCTTCTCAAGTTATTCCATGCCAATGGGATTGGGCAATTTCTCAAGCTGAGTCTGCCTGTAACAATGTTCCTAACCATTATATGAATAAGGCTTCTTTTGAGATTGTCTATATTCATCCTCCTTTGCATATGTTAAATCTAGTTCCATTGCCATGTTTGCAAAAAATGGGCATCATTTCGGATCATATGGCAGAAAAGATGGCTCAAATTCATGAGGATATCAAGAAAAGTTTTGAGTGATCCAATGCAAAATGCAAGGAAGCTGCAGATTTCCCTAAGGAGTGCTTCCTGATTAGCACCTACAAAAAGCTAAAAGAGAAGAAGATTGGTGTCATTTGAGTTCTTCAAAAGTTCAATGATAATGCTTACGTGGTGGATCTTCCTCCCAATTTGACTATTTCAATGACCATTAATGTGCAAGATTTGTTTGAGTATCATGCTCCTCCATCTATTTTCATTCTTTACTTGAGAACGAGTACTAGTCAAGAGGGGGAGACTAATGTAGGATAAGTTGAAGCTTTTCTAACCAATTGGGAGCGACTATTGCAAAACCAGAGAGGAAGAATACAATATTTCAAACTTGCCTAAAGGCATTCAAACGGTCTTAATCGCTGTTTGAACAAGTATGTACGAACAGAGCTACATAGGAGTCTTAGCTGTAATGCTTTCAAATGGTTTGGGATGCCATTTGAATACATAACAAGATTTCAATTCTGTGCTCTTGGCTTATATCTGTTCAAATGGTTTGGATCTTACACTGTTCATACGCTTAGAACAGACCTAATGCAATTTGGACCCATTCTTGGGTCTTTTGCAAGGGCATTCGAATTCGTTTTGGTTTAAGATTGTTTTAGGTTAATTAGTAGACTATTATTTTGGGCTAAAAGCCTTATTATATCCCTTAGAGAATAGAATTGAAGGATTGCTAATGCAGTTGGGAAACATCATTAGAGTTAGGAAAACTGTCATGATTCAAATTGGATTTAGGATAATTTTTCTTTCATAAATAGGGCCTTATAATCTTATATTTTATTCATTCGGTTATTAATTTCAATTGAAAGTTTACAACTTTGTTCTTGTGTGAGTGTTCTTACGGATTCAATAGTGTTTGCCTCTTGTACTCAAGAATGAAATCCAACCAAATGTGATGCTGCTATGTCATTATTACACTTGATCCACCCACTTTTTATGTTTGTTAGCCGGTAAAGTTTCATATGAATGGTTGGGATTCTCAAATTGTGGGTGGGGGCACTAATAGGGCTCATTGGAAGCAGTTTTCTCAGTTGTTGCCTTTGTTTTCACAACATATCAAATATCATTTGGCAATTATGAAGCATGTTCGATTTTGGGAGGATCTTTGGATGGGGGTTTGAACTTTTTTCAATTCTTTCCCCTGCCTGTATTGTTTGATTTGATGTCAGATGGCTACTATTACTTTGGTAGCAGGAAATTTAGCAGTTTTCTTGAATTGGAATCTCAATTTTGTCAGAAACTTAAATGAGAGGGAAATGAGTGAATTTGTAGCTTTATCTTTCATTATTGAAAATGTGTTGTTGAGGCTGAATGTTAATGATAAAAGAATTTGGACTCCTCTCTCCTCTGATCTTTATTCTAGTAAATAGTTTTTTGAAAAAGTCCTTGAGAGCTCCAATATCCCTTCCCTTTCTCCCGCTAGGATGATTTGGAAGGCAAAGGACACCACAAAGTTCGAGTGGTTTTACTGGTCTTCGGCACATAAGAGGCTCAATACCAATGATGTACTTCAGAAACAGAGGCCATATTGGTTGATGTCTCCTACTTGGTGTGTGCCATGTAAAAAGGAGAGTGAAACAACTGACCATTTGTTTCTTCCAATTGCGATGTCATTATGGTACAAGCTATTTGCATTGGTGGATGTGCCTTGGGTTCCCCTTGCTTCATGTGTTGATGTGCCATCCAAATAGTTTTGGGGACTTGCTCACCAAAAAAAAAAAAAAAAAAAGGCAAATGACTTTGGAGAGCTGCAGTGGCTGCTATTTTTCGGGTAATTTGGAAGGAAAGAAACACTTAGGGTATTTGAAGACAAGAGAGTGAAGCTGTAATGGGATTGTGGGAGAAGATTAGGTTTTTTTGCTTCATTTTGGGTATCTATATTGCCGGAATTTGCATGATCTCCATTTTTTTAACTCTTGGAGGTTGGCTAGCATTTTCCAACATCATTGTATCTTCATTTTCAACATGGGGACTGCACGTCCTCTTCTTTTCTCTACTATTACCATTACTGTTGCTTAAAAAAAAAAAAAATAGTCCATAGAAGAAACTGCTATATTTGAGTCTCTGCAGCCTGTTGGTTCAAATTAAATATAGCTTCTTATTTAATAAAGGTTCTGTTGCTTATCAAAAAAAAAATTGGTCCATAGAAGAAACTGTCATATTTGAGTCTTTGCAGCCTGTTGGTTCAAAATCAAATATAGCTTCTTCATCTCTTCTTTACTAGTAAGGCCATATCTCAAATTCTTATTGACCCATGTATACCCGAGTTAAAGGATTGAACTCTCTTGAGTGGTTAAGAAGACATCAGGATACAGAAGTGAGGTAACTATTGCTGGGAAATCTCCTGTGCTAACGCTCCTAATCCAGTTTGCATGGCTTAAAAAATTGTGTGAACTTGTTTTTAATAGTCTTTCGTATCAATTAGAACGTGTTTAAGACCGAAAAAAGTTAATGGTTGATTTCTATTGAAGCTAATTCTACCTGATATGCAATTTTGGTATTAGTTCTAAAAATTTGACATGAGCTGGAAAGAGAACTGGTGTTAGAAAGTTTACTGAAGCAGCCAAGTGCCTCTCTTTGATGTCCATTCAACATGCAATGTGGTCAATCTATAGCAAATAAAATTTTGACAAATGTTATTGGTAGAACAGCATGTAAATTGAAAACTGCTATAATTATTGAAAATGAAAAGGATGAGAAAGTGTTCAAATCTCCTTTTTGGTGCCTTTTGATATATTTTTTTAGTTGAAAATTTCCTGAACAAAGATAGAAAAAAGGGATGAAATCTGAAATCCTTTATATCGTAAGTTGAGGTGATTCTTTCACCGCAGAGAACTTTTAGAAAATATCAGGTACAACTTATCAATTTTACTAGAATTACTACATTTACATTTCAGATGCGTAATGTCTGCTCACCTGCTGTGGAAGTGTGATTACTTCTTGACCAGTGAGGGCCTCAAAATAAGCCCCGAGAGAAATTGTGTAAATAAAGATGCATGCTTATAGATCCTTTGCATATCATTGCGTCTTCAAGAATGGATATTTATCTCCCAAATAAACTCACAATGTTCTTTTAAGGATTCATTTAGTTATTTATTTATGCTTAGAAGTGTCTCTTAAAGACAAATTCATGTTTCACTACATCTCTTGGATATGTCACTCCCCTTTTGATTAAGAAGTGCCTGACGTGAGTCCTTTTAAGGATTCAATTGATTATTTATTTGTTCTTAGAAGTTTCTCTTAAATACTTATTCATGTTTCACTACATATCTTGGATACGTCTCTCCCTTTTGACTATGAAGTGCCTGGCTTAATTTTATGGTTGACTGGCCGTATCTTCTTCTTGTGCATTATTCATATCTTAGATTCTAGTCCAGGCTATTTGAATTTTTTACTTGGGATGCGAGTCAATTTAGTCCTTCCTGGCAATTCAATTGAAACACTGTCGTAATGGATGTTTGTTTTCAAAATCCCACTTATTTGTGACTTGCATTAACAAAAATTATCATTGAAGTGTTTTACTTACAAGCAATAGTATGTGAAAAAAAGTGACGCAGTGAATAGTTCGTTTGTTGAGAAATCATGTGCATTGTATAGATGTACCTTGTCCATCTATATTGATCAGATGCTAAATGAGAAAAAGTAGTTGGTTGTTGAATATCCATTTCTTCAGCAGTTATTCACAGTTTCCTTTATTATCCCCCTCAATATCATAGCATACTTTATTCTAGATAATCTCAAAAAGTATGGAGGATCTATTTTTGGTGTTAGATGCGGAGGTTTGTAAGCCTGGGGATGATGAGCTCTCTCCTATCTGTTGCTGCATCCAGAATGAGAGTAATCTTTGTTTCGACTTTCACCTCATCCTGTCAATCTCCATTTAGTTCTGCTGATTGTCTAACTTCATCGTGCTGAAACTTTAACCTGTTTTTTCAACCCAAATAGATAGAAAGTTATTCATTGGCAACAGATAGTCTACTTACTAATTAAGTTTGCTTATTGAATTTTACCATTTGCATGCATGCATCTGCATCTATTTTCTTTATCTAAGACTATCCTCCTTTGGTCTTCTTTTGTCCCATGTTTTCATAAGTCTATTCTATATCCTTTCCCCCTCAATTTTGAGTATTATTCATACTTCTGCCATAGCTCATAACTAGGCTGACAAGCAATTAACTCTGATATGCTTTACTTCTTGTTGTCCACATGTGCTGACAATTTGTTGGTATGTGCTTTGATCTAGGGAGAATCCCTTTTTCATACTTGGAGGATATTCATATGAGGTTCATGAAAAATTATGGTAGAGTGGCTCCCTATGCCCCTGCTTATGCAATGAATGATGAATTTTCAAGGGTCCTGCATCAGCAAATGGAATTTTTCTCCAGTAATCCCAGTGCAGATACTCTCAATCGTGTGAGGGGGGAAGTTAGTGAGGTAAGTATATTCTGCTACTGGAACTTTATTCTGTACCTTTGTCTGTAAATGCATCTGTTTTTTTGTTCTTTAACTTTTGAAAGTTTTTGTTCATCATATATTGCCATGATAGAATGCATGAATTAGCTGATCAAAATATTTCTAGCTAAGGCTTTGTTTGTTTTTTTTGTCTTACATGACTTTTTTTTCACCAAAATTTAACTTTCTTTTTAGAAGTTGTAGGTTTTAGGCATGTTAATTACATTCATAAAAAAAAAATGAAAAATTTACATCCATTTAGGTAAAAGCTGGGGGGGGGGGGGGAACGTGTTTGGTTACAAAAAAGCTAAAAGCTTTTTTGTAGCTTTTTTTTTTTTTCTTTTGTCTTATATGAGCTTTTTTTTCACCAAACTTTAATTTTTTTAGAAGCTGTAACATTTAGGCATGTAAAACCTAGAAAAAAATAAAAAGAATCAGCTTTTTTGTTGCTTTTTTATCCAAACGGACGTGATTTTTTTTTTATTTTTTACGGATGCGATTAACATGTCTAAAAGCTAAAACTTCTAAAAAAAAATTAAATTTTGGTGAAAAAAAGTCATATAAGACGGAAAAAAAGCTACCCCCCCCCCCCAAAAAAAAAAGCTAAAAGTCTTTTTTGTAATCAATGCACTTCATCTCTTGTTACTTGCTGTACTAGCCAGTTTCTAGTGTTAGTTAATTTGCAGTTTGAATTATATATGGCCTTATAGAACTATTAATGTTGGACTTCTGATGAGTGTTCATGCTCTGGTTTGTACTATTTTGAGTACTTCTAGGCATTTCAGTTGTAAAACTGCTGGTTAAACTCTGAGATTGTTTTTTACGTGTATGAATTATTTTTCTAGATGCAGATTTTGTTGCCTGTGGATGTGGACTGGTTAATTGGGAAAAAAATCTGATCATTTTAGTATTTTTTTTTTTTTTTCGCTCAAAATGAAAAACCAAAATACAAAAGAAATGGTTCTGATGCTTCTGGGAACTTTATGGAATTTCCTGAAAGCAGTTGCATCAACAGCAAATCAAACAGATCCCCAAACTTATCTTCTGCATTTTAATAGTGCCAAGAGTAGACTCTATTGTTGAAATTGCGCCAAACAGGCACTTTGTCTGTGAGAAATTTCACTTCTCTTCTTTCTCATGATGTTGATGATTTAGCATTCTGGAGTTTGTAACTATTTTTATTTATTTATTTTTTGCTGATAAGTTTGTTACCAGCTAAAATCCCTTTATTTTTTAAAGCCTTTGTTATGTTTTTCCCTTCATGTTATTTAGTTGTCTAATTCTCACTGTCGTTGGGATAATAATATATAGGTGCGCACTATCATGGTGGATAACATTGAGAAGATACTGGAAAGAGGTGACCGGATTGAGCTTCTTGTTGACAAAACTGCAACTATGCAAGACAGTGCTTTTCATTTTAGGAAACAGTCTAAGCGCCTCCGGCAAGCTCTTTGGATGAAAAATGCCAAGCTCTTGTAAGTACCCATCTCCTGTTAAGCTTTCTGGCAGGCACTGATGCTTGGACATTAACGAAAATTGAAGTATTAAAAAGAAAAAAACACAATGTGGATTGACCATCCTAGGAAGACTATCATTACTGAAGTAGGGATGCAATGAATGTCTGGCCCACATGGAACACCATACTCTGCCCTGTCACACATAATGATGGGATGAACTCCCTGAGGTGAACATAGAAATGGTGAAGAAAACATAGCAAATATATGAGATTTATGTAATAATTCTAAAATTGATAGACAGAACAATTCTAGCAGAAAATGGCAGATCCTTGGAAGCAGGAAAATTTAATACCCAATCAATGACTAGCAGGTGACGCTGAAGACATTTTTTTTTTTTAATATATATAACCAAGGATGATTCAGGTGTTTTAATTGTGTCTGGAGCGACCAATGTGTTTTGGGCCTCCGACACAACTAGGCAAGTATACAGGTTGTGCCAACCAATTTTTTGGCACAGATTGCATGATAAATGAGCTTCTAAATGTGGTATTTTGTTACTGACCCCTTCGGGTTCTTAGCTTGTCACATGAGTCAGAATTTCATATTTCTGTATGTGAAAAGCACTAGGAATTTCTGAATAGACCCGCTTCACACCCTTGGGTTCGACGTTGGGCCACCCCCGCCCTGGCCCGCCCCAACCCAATGGACTGCGCCGCTTCCACCCTCTTCCTGCTCCAGGTTTAATATATGTAGATGTAAACTTTTTATTTTTTCTTTTTTTCTTCGCGTGGGTCCCACTCCACTCCACTCCACTCCACTCCACCCACCCACCCTCTCTCTCTCTCTCTCTCTCTCTCATGTTTCCCCTGGTTTTTTCCTCCGTTCTTGCATCACCAGTTCCAGCCCCCTCTCTCTCTTACGACGATCATTTGACTATTTGCCTTGCCATTTCTTTTCTTTTTTTTTTTTTTTTGAAATATTTTTATTCAATTTCTTTCTTTAAATTTCTTATGTGCAAGCCCCATCCCCCTTAAAAATATTTATTAAAAATTAATATTTGATAAATTTTATTAATATTTATTTTTCTAATGTAATTCAAATTTAATCGTCTATTTATTTATTAAATGATTCTGATTTTATTGTAAGTGTTTTTCTATTTTTAAATGTCATTTTTGTAAATCAAAGTTATTTATTACAAAATTAAATGTAATTGAAATTACATTAATTTCTTTTAAGACCAAATGGATAATTATATTATTTCAATTTTACATAATTTATTTTAAAATATTAAAAAATACATAAAGTCAATGGTCAGGGTTGGATTTGTCTAATCCCAACCCCGACTTGGTTTTATCAGGGGAAGGGGCAAACCAGGCCTGGTCAACCCAGTTTGGCTTGCGGTTGGCTTGACCATTTTACATACCTAGGCACAACCAATCATTGCATTAAACGGCGAAGCAATTAAAAAACACTGCATCATAATAAGAAAATAATATTTCATTGATTACCATTACTTTCATTGCATTGTCATTACCATGTCCTTTTGGCCCTCTCCATTAGTTTTTAGCCCACTAACACCGTTACTATTATTGATGCAAGACTGCTTGTCTAGACTTATCTTTTCTTTTGCACCACCAGTTGGCATAAATATGTCCTTGATGGTTGTTTATTATGTAGTCACACTTCATGTCAGTTCTTCATCTATAGTTCAATTCTGGGTGGATAGGTTAACCTGTGAAATTACAAAATTTCCAGTTGACCCATCCTTCATCCAGCTAAGACTCCTAAGCTTCCTATTTAGGTTCTCTGAGTCATATAAAAAAGATAGAATGCTTATATTTGCCACATTTTCTAACTGGCAGAGGGATGAAAAAACTGGGAGTTCAATTTTCTTAGCTTGTTCTGTTTTTAGTCTAAATGGTTGTAATGTAGATGATAGCAATATACTTCCTCTAGTATGTCGTGTGGAGTCTGGACTCTGAAAAATCTTCATCAGACGTGTTAGAAGTCTCAGGAACCATCCATGAAATTAATCCTGACAAGTTCTTCTAATAATCAGCAAGTTTGAGTAAACGGGTTATCTTAATACTTTGTTGGAGAAGGCCTCAGGCAAATCTAGGATACGTCATCTTCCATGCCCTTGTATTTGTCTATGAAGTGGGCTTCAGTCTCCTTGCCTTTTCATGGTCGCAATAGCTGTGAAATTCAAATCTGCGTGGATTTTGGGCTTCCTTCAGCAGTATGGACATTGTATACGGATTTTAGATTTGCTTCATTTTCAATGGGTAATGTGATGTTTAATATATGTCATAAATATGAAATACTCGTGGTAATGTAGAAAACAGAATCAAGTTTACTTGTAGTTTCTAGTTTTAACTTATGATAAATTGGTAATATGTGTTATGTTGAACTTTTATTCTTATTGTTATTTGAATGTGCATATGCAACATATTTAATATACAATCTGTTATTTAAAGAAAAAAAAAAAGAAAAAAATTGTAAATGTTTAAAAAATAAAATGGTTGAAAAATATTTAAAAATCAAGTGGGTAAATGGGTAAAGGACACCTTTTACCCATAATCACTAGGGTTTTTTTTTTTAATACCCATATCCTCACCAACTAGCTTAGTGGCATAGTTGGTAGAATTTGCAGGTACCACCAAGCATGGATAAAAATGCCATTACTAAGAGTGGGATGAATGAATTTCAGAATTGTAAACCAAGTGTTCTTGAACAGGCAATCACCTGAAGTAAATCATTTATGAGAAAGCCATCAACCCAGCCATGGAATATGCCAAGGGAAATGTGATCATAAATGACATTGGTTAGATATATAGGATCTGAAATGACTTACGAAAAATATATGTATAGGTTTTGAAATGGATACTCAAAAAGAAATTTCGGTAGATCTAGAATTGAATCTGTTGCAATGAACTAATAATGTCTTCTGATTTGGTTGAAGTTGATAAGCTACAAAGGCAGTTACTTTTTAACGCTTAATATAGTAAAGGCAGATGGCAAAATATATAGACTGATCTTTCTGCCTTCTGTCTAGATGGTGCAGCCACATAGCAAAAATATCTGAAAGTAATTTTTCTGCCATCTACATTTTATTTTGGTGTTAAACTCTAGCCTGTAACTAAGCTGTCAAATTTTTCGAGTTATGATTACTGCAAGTTTGATTTTATTGTGTCTCATTGGGAACTTTTCCATTATATGGAAATTATGGGGAATATTTTCTCATTTCTTTACCAATTGCAACTTGTCTTTTGACCATGGAACTGGAGGGATGGCAATGTTTGACACAACCAGATAACACAACTCAATCATGACCGGACCCACAAAATGAATTACTGAGAGAAAACTCAAATACAACATGACACAACACAACCATGTGAATCAGAAATTGACGCGATTTAAAACGAATTTGATTTGATTATGAAATTAATTAATCATTTAACATGTTCATTAAGTTTTGTGATATTTGAGCATTGATATAAATAGACATTACTGTGAATCCTTATTGCCACCCCTTATGAATGCTTCCACATTTCAATCTTAAAAATTGCTACCATTTAGCAGTTTTTTTGCCCCGGGGGGGGGGGGGGTATTTCCCTCATTTCAGGCAACAAACTTACAATTTCTTGTCCCCCTTTGACAGGGCCTTGTTGACATGCTCGATTGTTGTGCTTCTGTACATTATAATCGCCGCCGCTTGTGGGGGAATCACCCTGCCGTCCTGCAGATCATAATTTCCAGTTTTGTTGCCAACAAATTTTGACTCGCAGATGGCTTCGAAAAAGGGAAAAAAATTATGCATACGTTATGTGGAAGGGCACCGGATCTATCTCGTGGTTCAGATTATTGACATGGCGTGTTTGGAAATATATTCCGTAAGTGAAAAGATCCCAGATATAATTTGGTTGATTTCTCTCATTGTTGTTGCAATTGGAGTGAGTGTTTATTGTGCAAGGCCTGGTGAATGTTCATGATGTTGTTGCAGATTTCTTCTTGTAGTATTCTGTTGATAATTATCATAGCTCAGATTCTTGTTTTTGTAATTTACAAGAGTGTATGTTTCTATATCTACACAAAGCTCAATAAGGATAACAAATTTGGCTCAAGTCTTGGAAATATAATTCTTTTGAAGTTTCAAAACTTTTATCTTCTAATTTATTTTATTGTTTTTAATATCAGCTTAAAAAAAAAATTATGGATGATAGAAACATCAAAGAAGTTTTCGCCCAAATGCACACCTGACCATGCATAACAGTGATGCCGCGAGCAGAGCAGATTTAACATTGACAATTGGCAACTGTTAGAGTTTTATGATATGATAACACAAATTTAAGATATAAAGATAAATAAGAAACAAAATAAAATTATAAGCAAAGTAATTGGCTTGTGAATTTGAGAGACACTGTTCTAAAATCATTGATTCTAAAATCATTGATCCTCCCTATGTAAAAGTGTTATCCAATTACAGTAAATTCAAGATTCAACCAACTTGTTCACAACCAATCACCTCTGAAAGATTTTAAACAATTTCAATCTTTGTTGCCCAAAAAAACAAATAGAGTATATGAGATATAAAAAGAATTTTGAAATGTTTAAAATACTAAAGAAAAGTCTTAAATTTACTTAATGATTCATAATCTGATAATCAACCAACGTCATTTTAAACAATTTAAACTGCGCATACCCTCTCCCTACCCCCGCATTAGCCGAAGAGCGCTTGCACACCAAGTGAATTTTTTTTTTTTTTTAAGTTTTACCCTTTTTTTTTCAACATCTATCTTGAAAGTACAAAATGACACTCAGAAAAAGATCTAAATTGTTTAAAATGACGTTGATTGATTATCAGATTATGAACCATTAAGTAAATTTAGGACTTTTCTTCAATATTTTAAACATGTCAAAATTCTTTTTATATCTCATATACTCTATTTACTTTTTTGGGCAACAAAGATTGGAATTGTTTAAATTCTTTCAGAGGTGATTGTTTGTGAACAAACTGGTTGAATCTTGAATCTACTGAAATTGGATAACACTTTCACATAGAGAGGATCAGTGATTTTAGAACAGTGTCTCTCAAATTCACAAGTCAGTTACTTTACTTATAATTTTATTTTGTTTCTTATTTATCTATATATTTTAAATTTGTGTTATCCTACCATAAAACTTTAATAGTTGCCAATTGTCAATGTTAAATCTGATCTACTTGCGACATCACTGTCATGCATGGTCAGATGTGCATTTGAGCGAAAACTTCTTTGATGTTTCTATCATCTATAATTTTTTTTTTTTTTTTTGTTAAATGCTTTTACACCCCTTGTACTTAAATCGATTTGCACTTTACCCCTTTAACTTAAAAAACTATCACTAATACTCCCTGTGTTGTGCACAAAAGTGTAACAGCAGACGCTGTTATGTTAAGTGATTAAAAAGTCATTTTTGCCCCTTCTGTAAAAGCTCAGACTCTCGCTTGACTAATGGAGCAAATCCTCGCCCAACAGAACAAATTCTCACCCAACGGAGTAAATCTTCGCCCGATGAAGCAAAATCTCGCTTGATGGAGCAAATTCATGGATCGAAACTCAGCTTGGCGTGGTATTTTGGGTCAAATGGACTACAATGAAGGGTTTTGAGAAATTATATATCTCTCTTTCTCTCTGTCTCTCTCTTTGTGTGTCTATATATATATATATATATATCTTTCACCGAAGGAAGAAGAAGAAGAAGAAGGAGAAGGAGAAGGAGAAGGAGAAGAGGGAGAAGGAATGTATTTTTCACCGAATGAAGAACGGCCATGGAAGAAACTCACATAGGGTTATATATATATATATATCTGCGAAGAAGAAAACAAAGAAGATGGGTGAGACAGGGAAGGGTATTTTAGTCATTTCATATTGTCAACGTTTCAGACTGATGCGCGTGTAAGCCACGCGCAGTTAAAACTCACGGAATTACTGCCGTAGCACTTTGGTGCACAGTACATGAGGTATTAGTGCTAGTTTTTGAAGTTGATGGAGTAAAATGCAAATCGATTTAAGTACAGGGAATGTAAAAGCATTTAACCCTTTTTTTTAAACTGATATTACCACTGCAGAAGAAGTTTATATCACATTATAAAGATTAGAAAATGTTTACTCACATGATAGATTGTAAGAAGTTTTTTTTTCCTTTTTTTTTTCTTTCTTTTTTTTTTTTTTAAAGTGTAAATGATGGAGTGCAATTTGAGAACCCTTAAAATCCGAATAGGACACCACTGACCAAAACCTGATTGAGATCTTCCCTTGGAGAAGGACATGGCTAGCTCGATCTGTCCTAAACAAGCTAATTACCGTTATAGGAGCTCACGTGGCCTCCTGTGAGATTCTCGCCTGAAATCTCGTGATCCCCCACTAATTTGGAAATAACAGCCCATCCCCTGAAGGGAAATGAAATTCTTAGGATCTAAACATATCCAAAAATAGAAAGGCCTCTATTCCTATCACTGACAAATATTCAAAAATCCCAATTATCCCCACGTGGAATCTGTGAACATATAAAAGGAAGGCTTCATCAACCCTAAAGACAAGAAACCTTCTTCTTTACAAAAACTCTACTAAGATATTTTTATAATTACATACTAACTTAAGGATCAGAAACATTTTGGCAAGCATTATATCAGTATTCACTTATTGCAGGTTACTTCATTCGATCTAAAAGCGGATTGTTGAGTTACTAACATCGTTAGTAAATATTATTTATTTATTTTTTAACTATATATATATATATATATTATCATGAGAAATCTCTTCAAGGTAAGATCATATTGAACCATTTTTAGAAAATAAACTTTGGGTTCATGAATCACTCGACAAGATTTATGAATCAAATAAGCCTAGGTAAAGTTCATGTGGGTGGCCTTGGGAGGGATAACTCTTGTGGAGTTTTGAATCTATGGTATCTCTTGTTGGTATTCTCAAAATAAATTTGACTTATTTTAGTCACTTTTTTCACATTATATGTTATTATTTCTTACCAAAATGGGATTTTTATTTTAAATTGACTCAAAAAAGGTTTTCAACAAAATATTTTAGGGGAAAAAAGTCATAAAACAAAAAAGCAATCAAAATAAGTAAATCTATTTTAAAAATTAGCAAATGAAATCCAAATTTATAGTTGAAGAATATTTTTTGAAATTCTAAACAGTCTCTCAAAATTTTACTTATTTGTATTCGAAAACTTTTCGAGCAGTCACATTTATCCGAACACAGAAAATTAAAAGGGACAAAGGCCTTTTAAGATGACTTCAGACTCAACTTCAGCCCTCGCAGTTGGTGCCCCCATTTCTCCCCCGGATTATAAACACGTGGTCACCTTGTTTCATGCTTTACGTTACGTACAAGCAGTCCGAGATGCTTATAACCCACCTGGTTGGTTCAGTAGAGCGGGAGTCAAGTTTAAAATTTAGGTGATATACTTAAATCACAGGTTCGATTCTCACTTAGAGCGGTCAGAATTTAAGTGGGAGGCCGTGGTGGTGGATTGCTGCGTTAGTTTTCCCGAGAATTTGTAATTCAGTAAGTAAAATCGCTAGGTGATTTTTATGGTATAATCTTTCTTTTCCTATGCACAAATTTCTTTTCTTATTTGATTGTACGGGAAAATAAAAGAAAAAAATGCATGAGATTTAAGAAATTAAAAATAATTAAATTAAAATATTAATTTATTAATGAATATTTTTATTTTATTTTTAATTCAATTCAAATAAAAATATATATTTAAGATTTTATACTTTCTTTATCTTTCCTTTTTTTTTATCTTCTTATTTTTTTCTTCTCTCTCACCGAACCTTCACTCTAAAGGCTCACTAAAGTTTTCATTCTCCGATTTAAAAAATATGATGCACAGTAAGGTATTGACCCAACTTAGTTTAAGAGCTATTTGGAGGCGCAATTTTTAACAATTTTAAGTAATTTTTAGTTAAAAGTTGTTAGTTGTAATTTTTTATGTATTTGGTGAACTAAGTTACAATTTTTAGTAACTTTTTACAATTTTTTGGTATTTAGTAAAATTTTTGGTAATATTTAATAATTTTTAAGTAACTTCTAAGTGTTTGGTAAAATTTTTGATAATTTTTAGTAACTTTTATGTGTGTGGTAAAATTTTTAAGAACTTTTGAGTAGAGTAAATTATTGCAGTAGAGTGAAAAAATGACAAAAGTTAAAATTTTATCAAACACTTACTTTTTAATTTTTAGTAAATTTTTACACATTTTTATACTGTTCAAGAGGTCTTAAAATATATGTATTTATATATTTTAGATGGGATGTATCGATCCAACTCATTAAAACTTCCACGCATTTGTATAATTTTTTTAATGAGTGGCTGCCAAGCAATGCGTGTTTTATTTTTTAAAATTCAAGAGGACACGTCACCAAGCAAGACGTGTTTTAGTGGAACCGCATTAGCAATGTAAGGTTGAGTTTGGCAGAAACTCGTTAGCAAGGCTGTGACTGTGATATTGCTTTTTCGATTGTGGAGTTGGCCACATTTCATTTTTAGGCACTTAGAAGAGAATTTTTAAAAAAGTTATAAAAATTTATAAATTTTTACTTATTTTCAATCTTCATGCATACTTTTTTTAGTTTTATCAATTTTTTTTTTTTAATTCTGATATATCATACAAATATCGTTATATCATTTAATGGGATCCTATCACCTTAAAATTCTAGTACGTCATAAATATCATTGGAATAAGTCTTTTCAATTCTGTTCCAACGAGTTTTCAGAACAACTTTTTGTTTCTCTTCTAAACTTCAAAAAGTAAAAGTGACGGATTCACACCACTTTTTTTAACTGTTTGTCTTCTAAACACTCCCTTACACATGAAGCGCTACATTACTTAGGAAAAAATCTTTAAAAATAAAAAAAGATGAATTTTGACTTGCTAATTAAAAAAACTTATATATTAGAAATTTTAAGTTTTTAATTCATTAAAATAGGAATTTCAATTTAAATGTTTATTTTATTTTTTGAATAAATATAAATAAGTTATTTTTATTTTTTATTTTTTTTGGGGGGCAAACCAAGTTTACACAAGCAAAGAAATGAGTATTAAAATTTGTAAATATCCAGACAAATAATATTCTTAAATATATTAAAAGATTCTACGTTTGGATAGTAGAAGAAGGAAAGAAAGAACACGTATATTCCATTATTTTGTTTAGCTGCACTTTTGAAAAATAGAATGTCATAATCATTTCTTAATTTGTTTCCTCTTTCTGAAAATAAAATATCCTTCATAAAAATTATGGGAATTACTTATTTTTTTGTTGGGAGACTGAATCTTGATAAAATATTTACAAAATTATTTTGTATAAAATATAATATCCATCATTATGTTAAATAATTTTAAGTATTAAATGAAACACTTTGTCAATTTTTGTTATATTCCATTAAAATAATTTATTCTATTTAAATATTTGTTCAAAATTAAAATTAATTTTTGATAAATAATATATTATTACAATTATTTAGTTTATTAAAATTAATTACTATTAAAACAATAATTCATGATTAAAATGAGTTATTTAATCAAATTAAAATCAAATTAAATAAATAATAATTAAAATGATTTATTTTATTAAATCAAAATGATCTTTTGATAAATAATAATTTATTGTTAAATAATATTGTTCATTAATATAATTTATTAAAATTAGTCATTATCAAAATAATTATTACTTTCGTATTTAAATAATTAATTGTGTCAATCCGTATTGTGACGTCAATTTTCATTTGTTTATACACTATTGATACCGTTCTTTATAAATCGCGTCGTTTTAAATAAGTTTCGTATTTTTTTTTATTGCTCCAACATCGAGAGTTGAGTGTGTGTGTGTGTTTTATATAATCTCAATCGGCAAACCAACTTTGAGTTGGTTTGTTGACTTTGGTCTTCGTAAAAAAAAAAAATAAATTTCGATTTCTCGGTATTGGGCCTCACCACCACTGATGGGTTGCTCTGCAGTTCGGGCTTAGGCCCAAAGAGATGTCTGGTGGGCTCTTTGGGGGCTTGCTCTCACATCGGCAGTTGGGTGTGTATATATATTCTATATAATCTCAGTCGGCAGTTGGGTGTGTATATATATTCTATATAATCTCAGTCGGTAAACTAACTTTAAATTAATTTGTTAACTTTGGTCTTCATAAAAAAAATAGTTTTTATTTTTTATTTCATTCTTTTTGTTTTTCTTCAACTAAAAGCTGCAGAAACTATTAATTTCGAAATTTAATAAATATATTTTTTTTCTTTTCTTCTTTTTCTTCTCTCCTTTAATTACTTTTATTGGAAATTTTGTATTATATTTAACTTGCACAAATCTATTTGTTTTATCACGATAGTTGAATATTAATTAAAAAAAATCAAGAAAATATCCTTAATTTGCAAAATCAAAAATGTTTTTATTGACCGTTGTTGGTATTATTTAAAATTTAACTTATTTTGTTATCATTATTGCATTATTTTTCCATTGCGACTTGTCAACAAATTTTTTTTATTTTTTTAATGTTACAGATTTACAAAATTATATACAATGAAAAACTTTTAAGATTGAACTGAGAGTTAGCTCAACGGGTAAGATCTTGAATTTACTTCTCAGTGATTATTAGTTTAAATTTTCTTAGAGCCATTGGCCATTAACTTCAAAGCTCTAAAAATTAGTCGAATTGTGCGCACGTTAGCGAAGACACCCTTGATTATTAAAAAAAAAAAAAAAAACTTTGAAGATTGAGGGTGTTTGGCTCACCAATTTATAAAAAATAAATAAAAATTAATTTTATCAACTTTCTCCACAGAAGCATTTTCAACTTTTTCTAATTTTTACTAATTTTCTTTATTTTCTTCAACTTTTACCCATTTTTTCAACTTCTTCAAATTTTTTACCGAACATCTAATTAAAAACTAATATGACACGTGTTGTATTTCGATGCAAAAATACACTCTTTTGGTGGTGTCAAACAGGTCCTAGGAAACTAAGAAGGGCACGTTTAGCACACTAAGTTTTGTATTTTTTGATAAAAAAATTACGATAAGTTATAAATGTAATTTTTATGTGTTTGGTAAAATTTTAAAAATTAAAAAAAATTCTATTTTTTATAACTTTAGTATGTATAGTAACATTTTATCCATTTAGTAAAACAATAACTTATAGTAACATTTTATCCATTTAGTGAAACGTTAACTTCTAAAAAAAAAAATTGTACATACAGAGTATGCCCTCTAAATTATATAATTTATTCTCTCTTTAATTCAAATTATCTTACTTATCCCCTAAAAAAAAAACTTTTGAAAAAAATTTAACGCAAAAACCAAATATATATCTAAATATTTTTAAAATTTTGTATGCCAAACAAACCCGAAATTGAATATGATATTTTATTATATTTTTAAATAAGTTATCTGTGAAGCTTGAATTGAGTTGTATTGTTATCTAAAATTAATTTTGACTTTCAAGGTCGTAAACTAGTGCAGGAAAAGTATAAATTTAATTGCAAAATTAGAAAATTGATGACAAATTATTATAACCACTAATGGTTGAAAAAGTTTCTTGTCCGAGCACTGGTAAGAAAATGAGTTTTAATTGCCTTTAATATTTTCATTTAATTTGTTGTAATATATTGCTAGTTTTACATATTCAGAAAAATAAATAAATAAAAACAAAGAGGGGTTCTCAAAGTGATTGCATCTACTCTAGAAATATTTGATTGTTTTTATTAACAACGTAATTAAATTTTGTCTGCAAACTAACTCAAATAGTTTTTATTTAAATTTTTTTAATGCTATTCATAAATTATAAATAAAATTTTATCTAGAAAATATCGCTTATTTTTCCAATTTGATGTGAAATAAATACATATATTTTCTTAATATGTTATTTATATTACTTAATATTGTAATGATAATTTAATGTAAGCTTATTAATAATTTGTAAATTTATTAAATTGAAAGTGTAATATATAACAATCCGCATCCCTATAGTGCAATATTATCCGCTTTGGGTTTGGTAAACTGCTTCCCAGGAGGTCACCCATCCTAGTATTGACCCCACTAGAGTACCCTTAATCCTGAAATTCCCACTGAATCCAGTTCCCACTGAATCCAATGCCCTTACGGCTTTAAAACGCGTTGTACTATATTGATATTGAATATTACATATATATCACTTCCTTCCACGACCCAAGCAATGTGGAATGGAAGATATTACTTCTCTGCTTCACCTCCGGCTTCAGTCTCCCGCAGGCAGAGTCCCTCACGGGCAGATCCCTTACAGTCCCTTACATAATAATTTAAATATAATTTTTATTATAAAATATAATTTTTCAAATATATTTAGGTTGCATTTATATTATGAATTGTAAATAGTAAATTTGGTGTTGTTAATTTTGAAAAATATTAAAAATATAATTTTATTAGGTAGATATAAATCTTACCATGAATTTTAACTGCTTTAATATAATTGGTTAAAATTTATTCCTAAACAGGAAATAGATCAACCTAATTAGTAAAGAGATACTTTTACTCAGCAAATATAATTCAATAGAACTACCAAAAAAAAATATAATTCAATAGTAGTAATTCTTAAAAAAAAAATTGGTGTATATTAATATAAGTTAATATTTCTTATATTTAATTAAATTTTATGTAAAATTTATTAATTCAAAAGATAAATATATTAACAATTATAATAAAAAAAGGAATGGACGAGACATAATCAACCATTATAATTTATTGTGCATAAATGAGGTGAGCAAGCGAAAAAAAGATTCAAAAGACCACGTGTTCCTCTCTCTCCCTTTTTCATAGATAAAATTTAAATTCAATTCTTAAATTTTAAAAGCAACCTTAGACCTCCAATTCTATCAATACAAAATGGAATTAAAAAATGATAATGTCATATTTATTTTATTGAATTATGTATTTGTAATACATGTATTAAGTGTTACTTGAGGTCACGGATTCGAGTCGTGGAAACAGTCTTTTGCAAATGTGAGGTAAAGTTGCGTACAATAGACTCTTGTGGTCCGACCCTTCCCCGGACTCAGCACAAGGCAAAAATTTCGTGCACCAGACTATCCTTTTACATGTACTGAGGATTCATTATTCGAACTAAAACACAAAATGCTCATTTATTGGCATTTCACGTGGAATTATGCACAATATATTAATATAGCCATATTTGTTAAACCTTTTTTGTGAAGTTTGCTAACGATACCATTTCCTCTTTTGTATTCGATTAATTATCTCGTTATTTTTAAAATTATGTAATAAATTATTCTTCCAATTAGTTAATTAAATTTTAAATTCCTTCTTTACCTAAAATGTTACCGCATTACACATCATCGCCCAGCCAAATTGGCTAAATCAACCCAAGGACCATCATAACTATTTTATCTTACTGAGGGTTGATTAATATAGTTATTATTGATTTGGTAATAAAGCAGATTTGGCCTAATTGAAAGATATTATATGTGAGATATTATATATAAGTAATAATGGATGGACATAGTTAGAGAATTGAAAAAGGAAAAAAAACTAAATTAACTAATTTAGTTGAATTATGAAAATAGAATATAAAAAGTAGAGAATAAATAAAATAAAATAAAAAAAGAACAATGTGTTAATCTAAAATATAATGAGTGTAAAAAATAAAATAAAATAAAAATAGGAGTGTTTAAGTAAAATAAAAGAGTGAAGCTTAGTTTGGAAAGTAAAAAAAAAAAAATTGCTCTTTTGCAGCTGACCAGTAAAATATTAGTTTTTTTTTTTTTTTTGGGAGGGAGAAAAAAGTCAACTTTTAGTAGTTACTTTTTTGAGTTTTTTTTTTTTTTATGAAAATATCTCTCAACTTATCCCCTTTTTTCTTATTTGGTTCTCAAATTATTAAATACACTTATTACATCTTTGAATTATCCAATTTCGTTCTATTTGATCCGAATACTAACTCCATCCATTAAACATTAACTCCATTCATTAACTTTAATGAATGAAGTTAATGTTCGGATCAAATAAAATGAAATTGGATAGTTTAAAAATTTAATAGGTACGTTTGATAGTTTGAGAAAAAAAAAAAGAGAACTAGTTTGAGGGATATTTTTATAAAAAACTCTTTTATTTTATTTCAAATAAAAAATAATAACTCAAAATAAAAAATTAAAAACCAAAACTGTTAAAGATAAACCAAAAAAATTATAAATGTTACAAATGAGACTAAAATAATTTTTAATAAATAACATATTATTATAATAATTTATTAAAATAACATTTTATGATTAAAATGATCTATTTTATTAAACTGAAATTATTTTTTAAAAAATAATAACTAGATATTAAAATATTTATTTTTATTGAGATTAAATTAATTATAAATAAAATAACAATTTATTATTAAATTTATTTATTTATTAAAATATTTTTATTACATCGAATTAATTTTCATAAATAAAATATTAATTTATTATTAAATTGTGTTATTTATTAATATACTTTATTAAAATTGATAATTATTAAAAATAATATATAAATTAGTTTGAATATATTTTATTAAATTTAGTTAGTTTTATAAAAAAAATAATAAAATTAAATATTTTATTAAAATGAAATTAATTACCGTAAACAAAATTATACTATCAAACATGTTTTTATTTTTATTTGGAAGAAAAAAATAATAGCTGAAAATAAAAGGTTAAAAACAAAAATTATTAAAGATAAATGAGAAATAAATCATAAATGTTACAAATGGGTCTTGAATTTAACAAGAGTTTTATGAAAATATCTATCGAACTACCCATTTTTTATATTTCATCCACAAACTATCAAGCGTTCCTATTATATTCTTAAACTATTCAATTCTATTCTATTTAGTCTAAATAATAACTCAATCTGTTAAACACTGATTCCATTCGTTAATTAACGAATGGAATTAGTATTTGGACGAAATAAAATAGAATTTGATATTTAAAAAATGTAATAGGTGCATTTGATAGTTTAAGGATGAAATATAAAAAAGAGGGATAATTTCAGAGATATTTTCATAAAAAATTCTTACTTTTTTTATTTTTTGTTAATTTGACAATTTTAGCCTTCATTGTTTTAAAAATATTTAAAAATATAAAAAGATAAATTTGATATTTCAAAAAAAGTTAAAAAGCTAGATAATTAAAAATTTAGACTTCTCAAACACCTCATTTGAAAACATTCATTTTTTAGAATTGATTTGATTTTAAAATAAAGAATTGATTTGATTTGGTAAATAAAATTTTGTATTTGGAACATATTTTGAGTTTAAGAATTGAATTGATTTAATTTATGAGAAATACAAAATTTGATCATATTAATAGAAAATTAAAAATATGATAAATATAGTATATGAGGTTAAATTTGTCTACTTACTTAAATGGTTTAAGAAAAAAATAAATTCTCATCAAAATTATATTATTTTAAATTGAATTTTAAATTATATAAAAATTAAAAAAATTAAATTCAACTTATAAAATTTTATTTTAATTTCAAATATGAGAATTGATGAAAATTTTCGTTAAATAAAATCAATTCTCATAAAATCTACCATTTTCAAGTGGAGTGAAAGGGAATCCAAATTTAACTATTTAGCTATAAAAAATGTTATGTAAATTTCAAGTGGAGCAACTTTGCGTTGAAGAGGGGGCTGTAGTATTTCAAAACAACATCATTTTAATTATTTTTTACTCAAACAACGTCATTCAATTTAAGTTCTTATATTCAAATATAAATTAATATATTTAAATATAAAACTTAAGTAAAACAGTATTATTTTAGATGAAAAATAATCGAAGCGGTGTTATTTTAAGGTATTGCATTTCTGAGTCGACTTTGCATTATCGCATTGATATAGACGCATTGATATAGAGAGGGAATGGTAGTAGAAGGGTTACTCTAGCTGCTATAGTACCCAAAACGATGCCGTTTTAATATTTTTATCTTAAAATGATGGAGTTTCACTCAAATTTTTATATTTGAAATTTAAGTAAAATAATATTATTTTAAATAAAAAAAAACCAAAACAGCATTATTTTGAAAGTACCGTAACCGCTGCAATAAGCCTTGACGTAGCCCCTAGTCGTGTTGTATTGCCTGGCTCCCACCATCCTTCTTCTCTCAACAATGAAAGATACCCCCAAAAAAAAAGAAAAAAAAAAGCTCAGACGTGAAAGTCTCATCAATCCACGCTAAAGAGTATCCTCTTCTTTCTCCTTCACTGTGATTCTCCTCTGTCTGTGTCTCAGTATCTTCTTCCTTTCTTCCATCTATCTCAGTATCTTCTTCCTTTCTTTCGTCTCTCTCTCTCTCTGTCTCTCTCTAGTCCTGTTTCAACCATCCTCTTCCTATGGCAACTCTTCTCGACCTAACTCCATTTCCTGTAAACTTCGCCAACTCCCAAAAGCCTTATTCATCGTTCCCCCCTTCATTTCTCCTTCCGAAACCCCACCTTTCCCCAACAAAACTTCGACCCAGAATCCACTGCAGCAAGTTCGGCGACTTCCTAGACCTAAAACCCAAATCAGAACCGGAGTCTCTAGACTTCGATCTCTCCTGGGTCGACCCCGCCCGCCGGCCACGCTTCGACCTGATCATCATCGGCGCCGGGCCGGCGGGTCTTCGTCTCGCCGAGAGGGTATCTTCCGACGGAATCGAGGTATGTTGCGTTGATCCCTCCCCTCTTTCTATGTGGCCTAACAATTACGGGTCGTGGGTCGACGAGTTCGAGGCGCTGGGACTCGAAGATTGCTTCGACAAGACCTGGCCCATGGCAAGTGTTTGTATAAATGACCAAAAGACCAAGTACTTGGATCGTCCCTACGGGAGAGTCAGCAGGAAGGGGCTGAAGACGAAGCTCTTGGAGGGTTGTCTCTCTAATGGTGTCAAATTCCACAGGGCCAAGGTTTGGGAAGTGAATCACCAAGAGTTTTGGTCCTCTGTCGTTTGCAGCGATGGGAATGATCTGAGGGCTAGTTTGGTTGTTGATGCTAGTGGTTTTTCCAGCGCTTTTATTCATTATGACAAGCCAAGAAACCATGGGTATCAGATAGCTCACGGGATTCTGGCTGAGGTGGATGATCACCCTTTTGATCTGGACAAGATGGTGCTAATGGATTGGAGGGATTCTCATCTGGGTAATGAGCCTTACCTCCGTGCTAATAATTCGAAATTGCCAACTTTTTTGTATGCAATGCCATTCGATTCGAACTTGGTTTTCCTGGAGGAGACTTCTCTGGTTAGCAGGCCGGTGTTGTCCTACACGGAGGTGAAGATGAGGATGGTCGCGAGGTTGAGGCATTTGGGAATCAGAGTGAGGAGTGTGATTGAGGAGGAGAAGTGTTTGATCCCCATGGGAGGGCCTCTTCCCCGGATCCCTCAGAGCGTGATGGCGATCGGTGGCACAGCGGGGATCGTCCATCCCTCCACTGGGTACATGGTGGCACGAACCATGGCTCTAGCCCCGGTTCTAGCCGACGCCATAGCCGAGTGCCTCGGCTCGACCCGGATGATCAGAGGGAAGCCACTTCACCATAGGGTGTGGAATGGGTTGTGGCCTGTTGAGAGGAGGTGTATTAGGGAATGCTACTCTTTTGGAATGGAGGTCTTGCTCAAGCTTGATTTGAATGGGACTAGGAGGTTCTTCGATGCTTTCTTTGACTTGGATCCTCATTACTGGCATGGATTCCTCTCCTCAAGATTGTCTCTTTCAGAGCTTGTGATGCTGTGCTTCTCCCTGTTTGGGCGGGCCTCCAATCCATCAAAGTTTGATATGGTCACAAAGTCCCCTGCTCCCTTGGTTAGAATGATGGGTAATATAGCCCTTGAAGCCATTTGACTCTGGAGGTTTGTTGCATGTTTTTTGAGTGTATGCTATGCACAAGTAAAAAAAGTATAAAAATTACAAAAAAAGAATTAACAAGGTTCTGTTTGTTTATCTGAAAACAAAATTTGGTGTTGATAGGAGGGATTGTACTTGAGCGGCATATGAAGGGCTTATAGCTTATTAATTGTTTTAGCACAATTCCTCATTCCGTTTGGGGACTAATTTCTGTCTCTCCTTCTAGCTAAGACTAAATGGTGATTTTCAGTTATAAAAATGTACCTCAATGAATAACATGCGTGGGATTTAATAATGGTGACAATATTAGTCACGACAATATTAATTATTTAACTTGTTTATTAAATTTTAAAATATTTTAGTATATACAAGAGTATATATAAATTATGTACGCAATACAGAGGTGTTTGAATTCTCAAAAAAAAAAAAAAAAAAAAAAATAATTCAACTTTTATCAGTTTTTATTCCACTTTTTCTAATTAAATTTCACTATTTGTCATTTTCTCACCAATTTTTTATTTTTTTTGACTCACAAAACACCACCATAATAAATTATGGAGAAAGAGCGATAGAGAGATATATGACTTTTTGACTGATTAAAATTTAATGAAATGGTAATGAAATGGAGCAGCATTCCTTCACTGTGAATAAAGGAGTAAGGGGCGTAGAATTTTTCATTTTTTTGTTCTTTTATTCTGTCAGGGATTTTTGACAATATGATTACACCAGTGCTATGTAATCCCTTATGGTGTGTCTGGGATGACAAAAATTTAATAAAAATTAATAAAAATTGCTGTCTCGTAACTTAAGTAGTGGGAGAAAAAGTTTTTTTTTTTTTTTTTTTGGTTTTTGGTTTTCTTCATTTTTTTGGTGAAATTTGGTACTCTAAATGGAGCCTTAATCCTTCATCACCCAAATTAACGAAGAACATAAAAATTTCCGTACAAAAATTGGAAATTAAAATGGAGAAAAGGGAAATGAAGTTGCACAAGAAATAAAAACTTGTTTGGCCTCTTTTTGCTCTTTTGGAATGTTTTCAAAGGACATAAATTTCTCTATTATGCTTTGGCATGCTTAGCAGTTGGATACTGTACTGACTTCCTTCCTTCCTTCCTTATTAAATTCAATTAATTTTATAAAAAAATAATAAAATTAAATATTTTATTAAAATAAAATTAATTACTATAAATAAAATCACATTATTAAACACGTTTTCTTTTTCTTTATTTCGGAAGAAAAATGACAACTAAAAATAAAAAATTAAAAACAAAAATGGTTAAACATAACTAAAGAAAATATAGATGTTAACAAAGGAGCTCTTAGGTTCCACTTATGTTTTTGTTTTGTTTAATAATTTGTGAATATAATAATTTTTAATACTTATTTCATAGCATATTAGAGTGCAAATGAGTTAAACCAAGCAAAGTCTTAGTCTATTTGAGGTCAAACAAGCCCTAAAAATTGAGTGTTCAGGCTTAGTTCAATGTCTTAATGAGGCTCATTTCATTGTCTTAATAAATAAGATGAACCAAAACTCATTAGACTTAACTTGGGCTCAGGAGAACATCAACTAAATTAAGAAAATATAATTAATGGGATCAGAGTACAAAATTAAGAAAGTGCAATAAATATTTCAAAACATTAATAGGATCGGGATATAAATTTATGTGTATAAAACATATATATAATTTACAATACAAAACACTCATAGAATCACTCCATACATATACTGTTGCTTGTGACGACTCATTCGCAAGTTTTTTCCAATAGAAAAACAGTTGTAGATCACTAGAGCCACCACCTATTGAGTGTCTATTTTCGGCCTTTGAAAATAGAAAGAAAATACATGCTATGCTATTAGAGAGAGAGAAAGATAAGAGAAAAAATTAAAAATATAGTGGAATTATGAAATTACTTTAAAATATTATTTTGGGCCTTTGAAAATAGAGAGAAAATACATGCTATGCTATTAGAGAGAGAGAAATATAAGAGAAAAAATTTAAAAATATAGTGGAATTATGAAATTACTTTAAAATATTTAATCCATTGAAATGTTTTATAATTATAAAATTATCATGAATACGGCATCTTAACTAAAAATTCTAGTACAATTTTTTTTTTCTTTTGATAAAATATCCTTTTGTGATGGTTTTATATTGGTGATTGGATTTCTTATGTACATATTTACAATGGCGAAGTCACATGCATTCTAAGAGGGTCATGTGACCATTTTAATTTTTTTTTTTTTTTACCTCTTATTATGTAATGATTCATATTTTTATACATATATACATATATATATATATATATATATATATATATATATATTTTATTTATGATATATTGAGTTTTGGCTTATTATTATATTTTGCTGTGATTGATTGATACATGTATGACTTGTCTACTTGGTCTCTGGTATGAGAGTTGTCATATTAGGGTTTGGGGAGTCAATAGTGGTCATTTTGAAGGTCATGCGCACCCAGTTGAATTTATTGTGCGCATGAAGTTGGCGTATGCATTGCACATTTCTTCTTATACGCACGACACTATCCGAGTGTTCACGTGCATATGCCATCTCTTTTTCCATACGCACGCCATGCGAGATTTTGGCAGTTACAACTTGCTTTTTTTTTTTTATTTTTCCGGCTCAAATTTAATTTTGCCACTCACATCTACACTTAGCCTACTCCATACCCACCACTTATGTCACCTCACCTTTTTGGTCTTTCTTTTTCTTTATAGGGAAGTAAAGTTGTTACTTCCCCAATCTCGTATTTGGAGGCATACGGCATGAGAATATGGGAACTAATACAATCAAATAAAACATATATCCAATGTTAAGTCAAATTAAATGACCACAATTAGAGCATCTATCTTTCATCCATGATTTCTAAATCAAAATAAATAGATTAACAAAAATTAAATCAACATCACACCCCAGTGACAACATCTAAGGCCTACGCAATCATAAATACATCATCGTCATAATAGTACAAATCCAAATTTCAGTTGGGACTTACACCCCGTGTTGCATAAATAATAGTATACTGGTCCAAATAATAAAACAAACATGTGCCAGGTCATATCCATCAGTTTTAGCTTAACTCTGCGTGATTGTTCCTTAGCCTTGTGGAGTTACCTGTGATGTAGAATGGATGAGCACCACCGTCCAGTAGATAGGATTGTGCAAGTGAGCACAGGTGTACATAATTCAAGTACATAATATAATTCAGAACAATGTCAACAATTATAATATATCAATGCAAGGGTGATGCAATGACCAATATATTCTCTAATCTCCATCTACCCCCAGCCTTATCCTGGGATGGGTGATGCTTAAGCAAGTATACATGGCCATCAACCGTACTGTTTACATTTACAGTAAAAGTTTATCTTAATATGTCACAAGTGGGAAACCATGTTACATTCCCACAAATGTAAGACTCAGGGGACTATATTACATCCCTTGGTCCTTTTTGCAAGAAAACCGTGTTACACCTCTCAGCCCTTCTGCTAGGAAACTATGTTATAATCTTATTTAGGCATCTATTTATCTTAAGCAAGGTTCAGCTATAGTCCGAAGAAATAATCTTAACATAATATCTTAAAATTAACATTTGAATTCCAATGACTAATCTCTAGTCATAAATATCGGTTGGGGATCATTTAGTACTTTCAAAAATCTTATCTTTCATTTTTTTCAAAATCAAAGATCCCGTCCATATACATGACCCGTGTCTCAGTATGTCAACAATAACATTAAGACACTCCTGACCAATCAAACATCATTACACATCCGAATGATACCATCCCAGCCCTATGCACATAAGATGCTCAATTATACCATGTTTTATTAATATAGATTCTCATCACTATAGTAAAAGCATACTATACTCAGCAATAATTCAACATCATACTAATTGCATAATCCATGCCCCAATATGTTTATTACACCACAAAATAAAGTCCCATATCAAAAAGAATAAAAACTAAGCAAAAAGAACAAAAATAGTCCAAGTCGTAGCTTGCTCAAAGGCAGCTTAAACCCTTGAGCTTACCTTGTATACTACTCGAACCTTCGAACCTCAACACACATCTTGGATCTATACTACAACAGATAGTCTCTAGCCTCTCTTAGACCAAATTTGACCTATCCTGATCTCAAGCTTAACAATACAAACATAAAAATTCTCAATCAAGACTAAACTACATAATAAACAAAATCTTATACAATATTTTTAACATATTTCACATACACACATATGTATATTCATATATCCATACTTTCATATATACAAATATATAACAACATATATTTTTCCATTCTCAACTAAACTAAGCATATAATATCTCAAAATTATGTTATTTCACAAAGATAAACACATATATAAGGCCTAGCTTCTTCAAATCTGAACAAAATAGAAGAAACTAGAGAAAACCCCAAATGTCTTCCAACTTTTAGAAGCCCAAATGTCTCACCTCATGCAAAACCACAATGAATGAACACTACTACAATGATCACGGTGTTGAAAATATCCTAATTCGACTATCCCCGACCTCTAGCCATCACTCTCTCTTTCTATTTTCTTTCTTCTCTCTCTTTTTATCTCTTCCTCATGATTGGTAGTTGTAGCAAAAGGAAAATAATGAAGAAAAATAAATAGGGAAGAAAAGAAAAAGAGAAAGAATGAAGAAAAAAATGAGTTAGGCCCCAAGCCTAACTCCAAGCCCAATAACACTCTGGCCTAAACTTGACCTAAGAAAATAAAATAAATTCAATAAACCAATCCAAATATTTAAATGGCCTAAAATCTCAATAAATAGTCAAAATAAAATACAGAGTGTTAGAAGGTCACCATAAAGGGCTGGCCTAAGTCGAGTGGGTGGTACAGTGGAATTGACAAAGGGGTTATGATAAAACAGAGCACATGAGGCAGGACACGGGTATATCTTATCAAAGGCAAAGCATTCGATTGGATCAAGGGGGTCATTAACTGGGCTAAAAAAATGGGCTTAGGATCTATTCCAAATATAATGTCAATCTAATTAATTTTCTCATCATCACTCTGATTCGAATTCAAGAGCTCCGAGTGTTAAGGCTCAAGGATTAGGGTTTGCGCATAGGCAAACAATTTTCTTCTGCCCATCAAATCAAGTAAGCGATATAGTATTTTCAATGCTTACTTTATTGTTATATGTTCTTACCTTGGCCAAAATGCTTGATAGTAATAAAAGAGCTCTAACTTTTGACTAAATCCATTACCCACTCCAAGATTTGACTCAATTTGATCCGTAAGGAGGCTTTTCTTTTGGAGCTAAGGTTTGAGCTTTCACCGGTTGGTAGTCCTGGGTTTCTTTGTAGGCTATTCAAAGGTTGGGTCGTCATCCATCTCGTCACAAAACTTATTCACATCTGAATGTTGGTATTGACTTTCAAGGTTGGTTGGTTGAGTGAACTCCTGTTCTTTCCCTATTTAAGTGGCAATATTGTTGGGGTTTAATATCCTCGCTTGGTGTCCATTGTTTTTTCATTGTAGTTGTTGTACTCCCATAAATCTATGCCATGAAATTTGGGTTCTCCAAACCCTTGTTCTTGAACTTTAGCACATCTTTCTTGCCAATCTACTTAAAATGTAAAGGTAAGTGAATGAACTTTTTAATAGGCAAAGGATGTAAGTTAAATCAGAATTAGATGACTGAATACTAGTTCACCTTGGCCATTTGATCCCACTAATAATCTAGAGCATCCCATGTACCTTTTCATCATCCTAACCCATCCCAATGCCTGAGCTATTTGGCTTTTGGATGTACATCCAACTAGCCCATTCTCACTTCAAGGTGTCAAATTTGTTTTTTATCTGTTTTTAGAGTACCCTCTATTTGTGGGACAACTGCAGATGTTTTTATTTCCAATGTGGAATTCAAAAGCAATAATTTACAAGAAATATTAGATATGATCAGGGTTCCATTACGTAGGGATGGTCTCTGTAAAAATAGGGGGCACCACCATTGGAATTTTTTGGGTGGGGATGCCTCGGGCGTGTCAGTGTGGGCATTAACAAGACTGAAAAGTGGGTGTGAGCGTGGGGATCACATCATCTACCATTGCATTATTAGTTTTGCAAGCATTTTGGTTAAATTAACATTAACGAATTTTGAGAAACGTATGCTCAGTGAATTAAAATATATACCTACAAAAGAAAGAGTTAATCCAAATTATAGCATAAAAGGGATGAATATGATATAGGGTTGACCAGTCATAGGGGTCTGCTCTCGAAAGGTATGAAGTTGTGCATCAAAACAATTTTCACAAACGTTATACTACTAGCATAAGTAGAAATTGCAAAGTAAAAAATGTACCAATTTGGAAACAACATATAAATAATATAATAACATTGAAAGAAAATGTAATACACAAGTAGTACATATTGTTACAAGAAAAGGGAAAGTACAACCCATAGGAGTCACATTCAAATACAAAATAACAAAATGACAATGGAAACATAGAGGACACGTAATATTAGTTTAATGCAACACAACATCCATTAAATGTGTACGATATCGATGACTAGCTTTGGCATAGCTTCGATATGGTCATTAGAGGTTGAGATGGTTGCAATCTACTTTCCATATGCCACATTCTATCTTTGTAAGGTTTTTTAGTGGCAAATCCATACAAAATCTTAAATTAAATGTGGCAAATTTGAATGTTTTCTAAATTGAAGAAAGATGAAGATTTGCATATTTTCTAAATTGAAGATTTTTTTCAAAATGGGCAAGTTTCCAAAAGATCATAACCGCAATATTGCAATCCAAGTCCAATTAGGAGTAAAGAAAAAGATTGCACAGATTAGGAAATACACGCGCAAAAATCCAGTGTACCTCGCTGGCAGCACGCAGGGAGCACACGGCTGCGCCACATGGCGCTGGGAGCCCGCAGGATGTACGCAGGTTCGACCTTTTGGCAGTAGACCTCGCAGAGAGCACGCAGGGAAACTGATGGTTCGAGCTATAGAAGATTTTGTTTCCGTTTAGGAAATCTGCTTATATATTTGAGTCCTAATTAGAATAGGATTTTGCTTATTTATTTGAGTCCTAATTAGAATAGGATTTTGCTTGGAATAGGATGTGTAAGTCTATATATATGCACCCAAGCTTAATGTACAAGATGGGACGAGAGGGGCATATTATAGAGTCTTATGACAGAGAGAATTTTTCCTTGTGAGCTTATAGCTCTTTCTCTTATTTCTATTATTCTTGGTTAAGTCTGTTCACTTTCTAAGGAGTTAGAAAGTTTGTTTCCACTTGGTCTAGGTGTGTCGAGGATTCGAGCAAGTGCTTGAAAGAAGTGCGAGGAGTTGTAGAGATTTCGAATGGCTACTTGTAACCTAATTATATAGTGGAAGTTTGGGTGGTCTCCGAAATCGGACCCGGAGTTTTACCTTTACTTGTTGGTAAAGGATTTATTCGTTACCAATCTTGTGTTCATTATTTTTGTGATTGGTTGATTGGTTTGGGTGATTCAAAAATTTTCAATTAGTATCAGAGCGGGTCACTCTACGTTCTTAAGTGAGATCTTCAATTTGAATCAATGGATCCACCACGTGAAGGAGGCTTTAGTTCAAGACCACCATGGTTTGACGGTACTAATTATTCGTATTGGAAGGTACGTATGTAAGCTCATCTATTATCCATACATTATAAAGTTTGGCTGTCTGTTATCCAAGGATGGACTAAACCTACACATGAAGTTGAGGGTAAAATTGTTTCAAAGCTAATTGTATCCTGGACTAAGTCAGAACAAGAAGGTTCCGAATGGAATTTTAAAGCGTTGAACAATATTTTTGCTACCATCTGTCCAAATGAATTTTGTAGAATCTCAAGTTGTCTCAGCGCAAAAGAAGCTTGGCTTATTCTTCAAAATACACATGAAGGAAACATACAAACTCAATGCTTTGACCCTTGAGTGTTATGATTTATGCATTTTTTGCAAACTCAAGCTTAGAGGGTAAACACCATTATAGGTATTTTATTCAAGGAAATAGAAAGTGAATATGTCTCAATATTCCCCAAATAACTAATATTTATAATATATTTCCTAAACATATGTAAGTTCAACAACCATTGTATTCGTAACAACCCAAGTTTTTGTATTTCATTATCTTATTAATGATACATGAGGTTATGAATTAATGGTGTGCTTAGATGAATGAAATGATACATTTCTAGACTTGCTTGATCAGTTCAGGGTTAATTTTAAACCGGCAGTTCAACACTTAGCATATGTGGGAGTGAGGAGATCCTGAGCATATAGAGGAGGGCTCTTTGGGCACATACCCTTCTGTATCCAAGCATCCAGGGGTGGTAATGTCAACATCTGTAGATTATTTCTAATTTTTCTCCACTGCACCCTACACCTAGTCTCGTCAATCTTCAACCTAGTGACATAGGTAGGAGATAGGTTTGCTGTCCTCCCAATTCTTCTTGTCTCATTACCTTTTTTTTTGAAGGCTCACGAATTATATATATATATATATTTATATTTATATTTATATATGTATTATATTGGTTTGGTCGGGAGAGTATCGAGAGCTAGGGAGAGAATTGAGATCAATAAGTGTTTGTAATCTCAACCAAAATCAAAGTAATTTCACAATTCTTCAATTAGATTGATATTGAACACATTGGTATGATCGTTTCAATGTTACGTGTAGTAGATTGATCGTGTGGAGTTTCTAAAGTATTTTGACAACCTATTGTTAGTCATTTTTCTTTCTTCTGAACACTTGAAGTAGGGATTTAATACATTTTATTTGCATATATGATATGTTAAAGATGCTAGGATGTTGTTTTATGTGTCTATTTTGAAATTTGGGAGCATTCTGTTTGGATTATACATGTTATATACATATATATATATGTGTATGTTTATGGATAAAATAATGAACGGGAAACAAAATTCAAACTTTACACTTTGTAAAATCTCGAGTTTGTTGTTCTGTTAAGTTAATATATACTTTGTGGTATTATTTGAACCAAAAGATTTTAGGAAAATTTATTTAAATCGCATGAATAAAAAATTAAATTTTGAAAACTAACGATAACTAAAACAGAGCAGACCAACCAAGAGCACTAGACTAACCCTGTGTGCCTAAGGTAAGGGGTGCGCCTAGGCTTGGCCCTCTGGTCCCCCAAACTACTTTATCCAGAACTAGATTTTATTCTATTGTTTAAGTGAGATGTTTTTTCTTAAAAATTTTCATATTGGAAATCAAAAAGGAATTTTTATATTACGTAATGACAAAATAAAGGTGAAGTCAATGGACTGGAATATAATTAAGTATGTCTATGAATAATATAATTGAAGGAAATATGCCTATGGTTTGGAATATGAATTAATATGAGGTGCAGGGATGCTATTGAATATGATAAAGATGCTATGATAATGTGTATATGTTGATTATGAATAAGACATACTAATGATGAAAGAAGATAAATGAAATATGAAAGATTACTTACCAAAAAAAAATGTGAAAGATGTTGTGATTGTAGGGTTATAGGAGAAAATAAAAAAAGATACATGAATACCTTTGGGTTGAGAGTCCTTAGACTTGTGCAGGATTTGGTTATCGTGCCAATAGGTTCATAACCTATAATACGACGCTGATACCGGTGTATCCTGATTAGAATCTAATCTATAAACGATAATGACCTGGTTTATCATTTTTGTTGGATCTTAATCCGTAAAATATGACATTGGTTTGGACTATGCTCACTGATCATAGGCTAGTGTTGCAGAATATCCACTTTATGATTATGATATGATGATGAGAAATGATAAACAAAAATGGAAAGAAATAAAAGTATAATTTATGATATTGATGTTGATAAATTATGATGATATGTGGTTATTTAGATATCAATAATTTGTGTTACTGATGTTATGATGTTTTTCTGTTATTGTTATTATTGTAGCATATGTTTATATTTATGCATTGTGGGTACAAGTGAATTAATGCTTACATTTCTACAAACTATGTTATATAGACCCGAAGACTTAGGTGGGCCTTACCATGTTTGGATTTTCATATTCTTTGTTTGAGTGAAATTTATTAATTATTTATTTAGAAATGCATTAATTTAGATTTATTCAAGATGATTGTAAATACCATAAGGCTATGATATTATATTGGGATTAATATTAGAGCACTAATGCCCAGTTTGACCGAGGCTTTACATTATCATACTATTATTAATTATTGTTAAATGTCTGCTCTAGGATATTTGTATGGCTCTGATCTGGGGCTATGCTTTGATTACGTGATGCATGTGATTCATTTAACTCACACCTTAGGCTATGAAATCTAGGGTGTGACAGTTTTCACTAAATACTAACCTAACACGAAGATAGGTAATGCATTAGAAATAATACGAAACAATATAAAATACTAGCACATAGATCAATAATGTAAACGCACGGATGAGTAACATGAATTTTTATTTGCAAACAATAACTCAGTGTATGTGGGCTACAATACTATGTGTTTTTCTACTACTAATTTAAGCCATTCAAATGTAATGAAACAAATTACAATTACAAAAAAAGCACATATATTTCAACAATAATACATAATAATTTAGATTTCATTACCATAAATTCCATTTAGATCATCACTACTGTCATGCCCCAAATTTTCATAACCCGGATACCTAGGGGTGACTTGTGATTGTTTGTAAAGTATAAAAATAAAATGATAATAATACGTTGTCAAGCCCCAAAATTTTCTCCAAATTAGGGTTGACTTACAATAATAAATTTAAGGTATTCAAAATCCCTAATTTATCCCAAATAATTTATAAGCTATTAGACTAAATCATTTGGAGAGATTCAACTGTAGAGTACAAAATAAAGATAGAGAATAGTATTACAGAGCCATTTAAGCGTCCTAACCATGCGATTAACATTACATACCAAATAAAAGCAAACCAAGTTTAAACTTAATGATTACAATCATTCAACAATAATTATTATTGTAGAACACAATTATAAATAGAGTCTTCTAGTGCTGCACAGGAAAAAAATTGATAGCTCTTCTGGTGCCATATTCAAGAGAAATTAATCTCTCTTTAGTTCATCTTCAGTATTCCTATGCTCAATATCCTGAAAATATTCCTACAAAGAAGTGAGCTACTAAAGCCTAGTAATCAAAATCTCCTATGTGCCTATATACAGTGGTCATAAACAACATTGTATTAGGTGACTTAATACAGTGAATGTGATTAGGTGGCATATTATTCATGCAACAAATAATTTAATAGATCCCAATTAAATAACGTAAATTATACTTACAAAAGTTTGATGAGGCCGTCACTGTAACTATTATTTTACTTACACGTGAAATAGTTTAATGTTGTTGTTTATACCACAATGGAATCGGTGTCGCAGTGTAGGGATCTCAGATTCAGATTTTTAAGGTCTTGGGATCAAACCCCATAGCGATACAGGTTTCATATATTTTTTTCTACATCTTTTTATAAAATATTCATCAAAAGGAATTAAATATAATTAAATAATTTCAACACATCAGTTATACATATGCAAGAGAAGTTGCTAGTCATAGTAAAATTTGATAAAGGAATTTAATTTAAATCCTCTTAGAATAATCATATTCCTATTCTCCTCTACCCCTAACCTTGGAAACCAATGACTTTACAGACTTAGCATCCAATGCATTCTAATGGTGTTACCCACCAAAAACTTAGTCGTCGCGACTGGTTACCTGACTGACCAAGTCAGAAGAAAGCATCTCCCAAATAAAATGCATATGTTCCCATCTCCACCTAAAAGGCCATTTCTACCCACCCATCACCCCATTGCCAAAGATAACTTTAGCACTGAGTGCCTTAATTTATTCTCACCCTTTAACATTCCTAAGGGTACCTTGTATAGAAATAAAACATTTTTAATAATAACCAGCAATGCTCCCGAATGATGAATCTTAAGTGAGATTATTCAATCACATGCATTAAACTTCTAAGTATTTTATCTCAATCCATAATTCAATCATAATTCTTAATGAATCGAAGATTTAACATGGTCACTAATATTGTCATCACAAAGATAGGTACTACATATAAATTAACAAGTTGCAAGTAGATAGAAATAACTTAGACATTGAATTCATATTTTAGTTAATTTTTTTGACAAGTTTGTTGTACTAATTTTGATAAGAATAAAATTATTTCTAATGGTATATTAATCAAGTTGAGGCCGGCAGCTTAGTGGGAGGGTGATCCTAATCACGATTTAAAGTCGCGAGTTCGAATCTCTTTTGCTTCGATCTTGGTTTTTGCTATTTTTTTCTCTTTATTTTATTATTTTATAGAATATGAAGATAATGAATAGCTCTTTGGGCTTATATTTAACCATAGAAAGATTTATAAGTTTTATTTTATTCTAACTAGGTAGTATAGTACATAAGTTGAACAACTAAGCCAATGTGAGATTACAAAACTAATATATTCTAAACTTTTAATTCGGTAGGATAATAATATTATTCAAAATAATAATTTAAATAAATTTCAATTATCATCTTATTTATAACCAAACTCTTATCATAAGTTTTTGGCTTCAATACATCCACAAATGTCCATAGAATTATTCCAATATTTTGGAAGGTATTTAAATAAGTTTTATTAAATTGACCTAATCATAAAAATAAGGTAATACAAAAGGCTCATATTTAAATAAAAATAAATAACAAATTTCCATAAAATCTATAGAACAATATGCGGCAAATAACAAATTTCCACGAAATCTACAAGACAATATGCTCTTTATATATTTGATTGATTGGTTTCTAATACACCTAGACTTGAAGTAGCTTCTATGTAGTTCACTAAAGACGATTTAGTCAATCTGGAACTAATATATATGGTTTGCATTACTGTTGTTTCATCATCTATTAGACTACCATCTTGGCTTGAATTTGTTGTCATTGAAACTACTTTATCCCCCCACATCTCTCTACTGATAGAGGCAATATTGTGCGAGTATTCAACCTTATCACTTCGAGAATTGTGTGAGTATTCAACCTTATCACTTCGAGAATTGTGTGAGCATTCAGCCTTATCACTTCGAGAGTCAGCCTTATCACTCCAAGAATTTTACGTCTCTTTATCACTTCATTGAGTCATGTAATGATTGTTATTGCTGAGCTGTGTTGTGCTAATAGCTAGAAGCCAAAAGCTAAAAGTTGAGAAATTACTTTTTTCTAAAAAATATTTAAAATTAAGAAATAAATTTTTGTAACCTGGCTAATGAATCTCTGTGCACGTATCTGCATGAATGCATAAATATTCATTTCTTCTTCGTCTTAATATTTTACGATGTATTTTGATAGAGTGCAATAAGAAAACAAAAGGAAAATAATTTGAAAATATACTTATTTGGTTTGGAAACAAAAAATTATTTTTTTTATTTTTAACTTATTTTTTGTTTTATATGATTTTTCATCAAAATTTATTTAATAATCTTTTAGGTATGTTATTTGTATTTATAAAAAAAATTACAAAAAATCAAAAAGTAAACATTTTCATAAATTAAACATTTTTATAATTTTTTATACATATGAATAACAACTAAAAATTACCAAGCAAAAAAACTAGATTTTAATAAAAAATATAATAAGCCAAAATAATAAATTAAAAAACAAAAAGATTAATTTTTGTATCCAACCCAACGTTGTGCTTTATGAGGTAAAGAAAATCTCAACATCATCTTCTTTTACATTTTTATAAGGTTGAACAAAAATAGAAAAAGTGAAAATATTTCAAGCAAATTTTCATAATACTTTCTTTGTTAGTATTTGTTCGTGTCCTCTTCAAAATGACATAAGTACCCCAAGTACAAGGTCGATGTTGTGGTAGCACAATAAATATTGGTAAATACCAAGTCATGTCCACAGAGAGCTATTGTTTAGAAACACTAGTGACTTAAAACATCTAGGAATTTTGAAAAGAAATTCAAAACCACACAAAGAATTGATGGTGTGATGTTGATTGGTTGAAAAATGGTTGAGAATTGATTTGAAATTTGATTACTAAAACAATTTATGGAAAATCTTGGATCAAGTTAAATTAGGTAGTAATATTCATGGATCTTCAAGGCTCAACCAGATATGAATTATAAGATGTATCATTAAGATCAAATGAGAAGAATACTTGATTAATTTAGAATGGAAAAGACATCTCAACTCTATTGAAGTGTTGATTCAAACATTTAAGGTGAATAATTCATATAGAGTGCATGAAAACTCTTAATTGATAATCTCCATACAAAATTAGAGAATTGTGCATGAAGATTCTAAATATGCAATTCATAGACAATATAACATGAACTATACAATTCAAATTTAAATCAACAATGTCAACAAGTGATTTCTAAAGCATTTAAATCGGTTCAAAGTCATTCATCAAAATTAAGAAATCAAACATTGAAGCTCAATTACTTTGAAGATCCACTTCAACTACTACCATCTTCAACTCAAATCCAAGAGAAAGACTACTCACACATATTAAAATGGAAATCCAAATCTGTATATTGAATTGAATTCATTGCAAAAATTCAAATTTGCAAAAGGAAAATTGAAGAGAAAATTTGTTAAAAAAAAAAAACTTTCTAACTTACCAAACAAGATCTAAATTCTCTTTCTACTCTCATTTATCTATATGCTATGTTCTATATGTATCATTCAGTTACAAACTTGTAGCTATTTACACCCAAGTCTTAGCAAAAGTACAAAATTGCCCTTAAAACATTTAGTTCTGAAATCCTTGAGTTGTTCAGACCCTAGTCTGCACAAAGGACACCATTTGGACAACGGTCCAGGGGTAGTCCCTACTTAGATTCTTCTGATCTTGCCTAATTTTTACCCCTTTCTATCAATCGAAGGCTTGTGTGCATAATAGACTGCTCGAAGGGTTGTTTGCAGGGTAGATGAACACTTAAACTTCCCAACCTCCATTTGAAAATCCTCTCATTTCGTTCGTTAAACATGGCTCCGCATGGAAAACTGTTTGGATAGCCATCCGAATGATTTGTCATGCGCACAAGTGTGCGAATGCTAGGACTATCTGAACAAAGGTCTGAACAAAGGTCTAAACAATCTTTTTCCCTTCTATATTGTTAGTTTCCTTTTTGCCTTCAAATCACTTCATATGTGTTAAAATCTTTGCAATAACCTGAAATGAAGGAAAAATAGTATTTGGGGATAACTAAATCATTTTAATCTCTTATTGTGCATGATTAGTCATTCTTAGCATGTTTAAATTGTCATTTTGTGCGATTAATCAATTAGTCATAAAGAAAAAATAACAATTAAATATACGATAGGGGATATAATAATCAAATAATAATTCATTATTTTTTACAATGTTTTACCATTTCTTCAATGTGGAAATAGAAAATTACTATTTCTTTTTTTTTTTCCCTAAAACCTCCCGCCACCAAAAAAAAAAAATAAATAAATGTATGGACAATTAACTTAGTATAAGTGGGATGTAATGGTTTGTGTTTCTTTAATACAGATTCAAGTTGTTCAAATGTAATGAAACAAATTACAATTTCACAAAAAGCTCATATATTTCAAAAGTAATAAATAGTAATTTAGATTTTGTTAGAATATTATATACTAGATATGATATGTTCTTTATATATACAGCCTATATTAGAATATTCTATATCTTACTTTTCAGTAAATAGTCAGGTTTATTTTGGTATGTAAATCATTACCATATACACCTATCATTGTAAGCCTATATAAAGGTCTCTTTTTAACCTTGATGATGTATACGACAAGCTATAGACATTATATTATCTCTCTTTCAAATTCTATTATTTCTTATCTTTTTTATTTTTATTTCAACATGGTATCAAAATATTCTATATTAAATATGAGATATTCTTTATATATACTACCTATATTAGAATATTCTATCTCATACTTTTTAGTAACTAGTTAGGTTTATTTTGGTATGTAAATTATTACCATATATACCTCTCATTGTAAGCTTATTTAAAGGCATCTTCTCGATCTTTGTAATATATATGACAAGATGTAAACCTTGCAATTTTTCTCTCTAATTCTATTATTTAATTATCTTTTATTTTTTTTATTTCAATGTGGTATCAGAGCTCATGGTTTTTGATTCTAAATAGATTAGGGCACGCAAGTTTGGTGTGGTTCAATTTTTATTTTTTTTGGGCCAAATCTTATCAACTCTGTTTTTCTAATGGATCTATTCAGTTTCGACCAGTGCTGCCACTGTCTTATTCTGCTGCACTATTTTCATCACTACAATATGTACAGAAAATTCCTCCACATTTTATTTCAACTTGGTATCAGAAGTTTTTGCATTTTTTTCTTATTTTTTTTCAAGAGCCTTGCTTTACTATAAAAGCACACAACTACCACAGAATTCTTTTCTTCTGTTTTCTAAACTATATCTAAACTTTTTGTGTTTTTGCTTTTTTTGGTGTTTTTTTTTTAAAGCCTTTCTCTGCCATAGCACCACCACAACCAAAAGCTTTATTCTTCCATAGTTTGAATCGATTCTTAGGTTTTTTTGACCTTTCTTATTTAGATTTTGACATTTGCATCTTCGTATTTCACCATCTTAGTACACTTTTTATTTAGGATGACATCTCAGCATTATATTGTCCATTCTATCTGCAGTACTGTTCTTGAAGAAATTAATTATACTATGCTAACAGATGTCAGTCTTTCTTATAGGCCATAAATTCTAGAGAGTAAAGTGCTGCTGTTTTCTTCTGACATTTTTTAGTTTTATTTTTTTGTTCTATTTTCGTACACTGTATATTTTATTTGATTATTTTCCAATATGCAATCCGAAAAATAATTATATTAGTAGCAACAAAATTTCTTCAGGAATTCACTGTCAAAACTTTATTGTCGTCAGCAGGTACATAACTTTAGATTCTGCACTTACGGCTTTTTCTGCTATTCGGTTAAGCTGTTTCTGGAATGCTCTTATTTTCAAACTCAAGATGATAAACTTAGTTTATCATCTTGAGTTTGAGGAAGGGTGTTAGAATATTTTATATTAGATATGAGATATTTTTTATATATACTACCTATATTAGAATATTCTATATATTACTTTTTAGTAAGTAGTTAGGTTTATTTTGGTATGTAAATCATTACCGTATATACCTCTCATTGTAAACCAATTTAAAGTCTCTTTTTTATCTTTATGATATATATGACAAGAGGTAAACCTTACAATTTGTCTTTCCAATTCTATTATTTCTTGTCTCTTTTATTTTTTGTTTCAATAGATGTCATTATCGTAAATACCATTTAGATCATCACTGCACCCAAAATATTTTTGTGAGTCTCTTATAGAAAGTAATAATAATAGTACAATTAAAATTGAGAAAATAAACAAAGGGGTTTACTCTCGAAATAAGAAATAAGACCAAACATTTTCTTTGACCTTTTCTTAATAATCATATTCTCAAAGAAAAGTAAAGAAATAAAAGAAAGGAAATTGAAGCATACCATACATTGACATGTTACAATATTAGATATTCAGTGCAAGTGAAGAATATCTCTTAGTTATAGCTTTAGTTTGTGTGCTATAGTTGAATCAATATTTGTCATTGGGATTGTTTGTTCTATGAACTAACTCACCTATAACCCAGATTTTCAGTGAAAGAGTTTTAACCCCATTCTTCCAAATCTTTACTTTGTAGGTGTTAGCAAAATGACATAAAAAAAAAATGAACAAGATGAACATAGTCCCACACCATTCGAAGTGAGAAAATAGAATTCTTCAAGTACATGTGTTAGAAGCATGGAATTAAAGCAAGGGTTTAGGATCTCATTGGAAAAATACCTTTCATTGTTGTGGGAGGTGATTGCCTTTCGAAGCATGATCCACTCTTCGATTCTAGAGAGTAGATTGAGAAGATGAAAAAGAAGAAGATGATGCAAGGGGGGGAACATCACGAATAACCAATGCGTCTAAAGCTTTCACTTCGTAAAGCCCTAATCATGTTTGGTGAAGAACAAAAAGATAAGAACGATATTTTCGCAATTTCAAAAGATATAATAACTACTATTAGGATTGGCAAGTAATAATAGCTGAAGCCAGAAGTTGAGAAACTATTTCTTGTCAAAATTGTCTAAAACTAAGAAATGAATCTGTATAACCTTACCTAAGAGTCTACATATTTGTTTCTTCTTTGTCTTGAAGTTTTACAGTAGATTTTGATATAGTGAAATAGGAAAACAAAAGGTAAATAATTGGAAAATGTCTATATTTATTGAAACAAAAACTACTTTTTGACTTAATTTTTATGAAAATTATTTAGAATCTTTCAAGTATATTATTTGTATTTATAAAAAAAATTACAAAAAAAATCAAATAGTAAATATTTTTATAAATTTTTTATATATATGAATAGCACTTAAAAATTACCATACAAAAAAATTCCAGTTATGATGAAAAATATAATATGACAAAAATAATAAATTAAAAAATAAAAAAATTAATTTTTGTATCTAACCCAATATTATGATTTATGAGGTTAAAAAAAAAAAAAACTCAACATCATCTCGTTTTTCATTTTTGTAAGGTTGAATAAAAATAGAAGACAATAAAAACGTTTTAAAGAAATTTTCATAATACTTTTTTTGTTGGTCAAATAAAGAGAAAATAATATAAGTATACATTAGGGGATATAATAATCAAATAATAATTCATTATTTTTTTTTAATTTTTTGCCATCTCTTTAATATGGAAAAAGAAAATTACTATTTCTTTTTTCCCTAAAACCTTCTCCCCCCAAAACCAACTAAATGTATAGATGATTAACATGGATTTTTATTCGTAAACAATAACTCAATGCAAGTAGGTTGCAATGCTTTGTGTTTCTCTACTGCGAATTCAAGCCATTCAAATGTAATGAAAGAAATTATAATTTCACAAAAAGCATATATATTTCAATAGTGATACATAATAATTTATATTTCATTATCATAAATACCATTTTGATCATCACTAAACCAAAATGCTTTGGTTAATCATCTATAGAAACTAATAATAATACAATTAAAACTAAGAAAACAAAGGAAGGGGATTGACTCCCAAAATAAAGAATAAGACCGAACATTTTCTTGGACCTCTTCTCCATAATCATGTTTACAAAGGAAAAGAAAATTTTAAAAGAAAGGAAATCGAAGTATGCCATAAATTGAAATTTTACAACATTGGAGATTTAGTGTAAGTGAAGAATATTTCTTGGTTATGGAAGTCAGATTGCGTGTGATATTCAAATCATAGTTTGTCATTGAGATTGGTTGTTCCGTGGACTAATTTACCAGTAACCAAGAATTTCAGTAAATGAGTTTTAACTCCATTCTCCATCTTTATTTTTCTGGGTCTTAAGAAAATATGAGATTAAAAGAAAAATGAAGAATATGATCACTGTCCCACACCATTCAAAGTGAGAAAATAGAGTTCTTTAGGTATAGGTGTTAGAAGAATGGAATGGAATGGAAGGAAAATGTTTAGGATCTTACCGAAAAGATACCTTTTGCTATTGTGGGAGGTGATTACCTTCCGAAGCATGATCCACTATTTGATTTTATACAGTAGATTGAGAAGATGAAGAGGAAAAGGATGATGCAAGGAGAAGAATACCGCAAACAACCACTGTATCTAAAGCTTTCCACTTTGTAAAGCCCTAATTGTGTTTGTCGAAGAACAAAAAGATGAGAATAGTATTTTTGTAGTTTCAAAAGATATAATAGCTGCTACAGTAACTGGATAGAAGCTAGAAACCAGAAGTTAAGAAACTTCTTCTTCCCAGCAAATGCCTAAACTAAGAAAGGAATCACTGTAACCTTACCTAGGAGTCTTTGTGCATGTATATGCATGCATGCATATATATATTCGTTTCTCTTTCTTTCTTCTTCCCAAAAAATGCCTAAACTAAGAAAGGAATTAACGTAACCTTACCTAAGAGTCTTTGTGCACATATATGCATGCATACATATATATTCGTTTCTTTTTCTTTTTGAAATTTTGCAGTGTATTTTGACGGAGTGAAATAGGGAAATAGAAGGCAAATAATTCGAAAATATGTTTATATTTATTTGGTTTGGAAAAAGCAAAACTAATTTTTTTTATTGTTTTAGCTTATTCTCTATTTTATATGCTTTTTCATCAAAATTTCTTTAATAATCTTTTAATTATGTTATTTGTGTCTACAAAAAATTACAAAAAAAAAATCAAAACGCAAACTTTTTTTATAAATTTTTTATACATACGAATAACACTTAAAAATTACCAAAAAAATATTCAAATTATGATAAAAAATATAATAAGACAAAAATAATAAATTAAAAAACCAAAAAATTAATTTTTGTATCCAACCTAGCACTGTGGTTTATGAGATAAAAAAATTAAAAAAGAAATTTCAACATCATCTCATTTTTCATTTTTGTAAGGTTACAAGAATAGAAAAAAGTGAAAAACATTTTAAAAGAATTTTCATAATACTCTTTTTGTTGGTCAAATAAAGAAAAATTGATAATTAAATATACGATAAGGGATAAAATAATCAAATAATAATTCATTTTTTTATAATTTTTTGGCATCTTTTTAATGTGGAAAAAGAAAACTAGTATTTCTTTTTTCCGTAAAACCTCCCCTCCAAAACTAAATAAATGTATGGATGATTAACATGGATTTTTATTCATAAACAATAACTTAATACAAGTGGGTTGCAGTGCTACGTGTTTCTGTACCAAGAGTTTAAGTCATTCAAATGTAATGAAACAAATTGTAATTTCACAGAAAACACATATATTTTGGTAGTAATATATAATAATTTAGCTTTCATTACCATAAGTACCATTTAAATCATTACTACACCTAAAATACTTTTGCGAATAATGCATATAAATTAATAAAAATAAAATTCAAATTGAGAAAATAAAGGAAGGGGATCGACTCCTGAAACAAAGAGTAAGATTGAACATTTTCTGGGACCTCTTTCTTCGTAGTTATGTTTACAAAGGAAAAGAAAAAAAGTTAAAGGAAAAGAAATTGAAGTACGCCATAGTGACATGTTACAACATTGGAGATTCAATTCAATTAAAGAATATTTCTTGGTTATAGAATTGGCTTGTGTGCTATAGTCGAATCATGATTTGTCATTGGGATTGGTTGTTCTGCGAACTAATTTTCACCTGTAAATAAGATTTTCAGTCCCCATTCTCCTATTTTTTTTTAATTTTTGTGGGTATTAGAAAAATGAAATCAGAAAAAAAAATGAACAAGATGAACATAGTCCCACATCATTCGAAGTGAGAAAATAGAGTTTTTTAGGTACAAAGGTGTTAGAAATATGGGATGGAAGAAAAAGTTTTGGATCTTTCCAAAAAGATACCTTTCGCTGTTGTGGGAGGTGGTTGCCCTCCGAAGAATGATCTACTCTTCAATTTTATATAGTATAGTAGATTGAGAAGATAGAAAGGAAGAAAATGCAAGGGATAAAGTAGATTGAGAAGATAAAAATGAAGAAGATGCAAGAGGGGAGAATATAGCGAACAACCACTGCATCGAGATTTTCGCTTTTTAAAACCCTAGTTATGTTTATTGAAGAAAAAAATGAGATGACATTTTCATAATTTCAAAAAAATATAATAACTACTAGAGTGACTGACTAGTAGTTAGAAGTCCGAAGTCAAAAACTAAAAGTTGAGAAGCTGTTTCTTTCCAAATAATGTCTAAAACTAAGAAAGGAATCTTTGTATCCACACTATCTTTCCTAAGAATGTTTGAAACTAAGCAAGGAATCTATTTAACTTTACCTAAAAGTCTCTATGCACATATATGGATGCATGCATATAATTTTTTATTTTTTTTTTGTCATGAAATTTTACGATATATTTAGATAGAGTAAAATAGAAAAAAAAAAGAAGGTAAATAATTTGAAAATATGTTTATATTTATTTGGTTTGGAAACAAAAACTAATTATTTTATTTTTTTAGCATATCTTCAGTTTTATATGATTTTTTGGTTAAAAATTTATTTAATAATCTTTTGGCATGTTATTTGTATTTAAAACAAAATATAAAAATAACAAAAAATAAATTTTTTTATAAATTATTTATAGATACGGATAACACCTAAAAATTATTATACAAAAAAGAAAACAAATTTTGATAAAAATTATAATAAGATGAAATTAATAAATTAAAAACAAAGAAAATTAATTTTTTGTATTCAACCCAACACTATGTCTTTCGAGGTAAAAATAAAAAAAAAAAATCTCAAAATCATCCCCTTTTGCATTTTTTTTGAGATTGAAAAAAATAGATGAAAGTGAAAACTTTTTAAAGTAATTTTTATAATCCTATTTTTGCTGGCTAAATAAAGAAAAAAATAATAATTAAATATACAATAAAGAATATAGTAATAAAATAATAATTTATCATTTTTCAATAACTTTTTACCATCTCTTTAATATGAAAAAAGACCAAATATATATATATATATATAATGCTTCTTATTTTCTACTAATATTTTCTTCTATTTTCTTTTTCTGCCACAAAATCACAAACAAAGCGTTCCTTTGTTTGGTGTCCTAGAAACCCTGGACAATCGTCTCTCTACTTTGTTCTTTCAGCAGCGATTTTGGGCATCACAGTTGATTCTAGGCCTCAGAGAAGAGCTCGAGGTCACTCAGGTTAGTCTATTAACTCGTTCGGCTTCTAGGGTTTCTTCTTTCTTTGTTTCTTTCTGTCAAATGACACGGTTTTTGTCTGTCTTGATTGTTTGTCTGTTCAATTGATGTGAAAAATTTTTGGATGCTGAAAAGAAATGGAACATCCGTTTGATGATTCTCGAGTTCGATTGGGATTTTCTGTTTATTTGCATGGGGTTTGGTGATTTTTTTTTTTCTTTATTGCAGTTTGGGCTTGTGGAAGGTGAATTCTTGAGCCTTTTTTTCGTGTAAAGTCGAGTTCTTTAGTGGGTTTTCTTGTTTAAAACTTGGAGGTCAAGGTCTCATGAGAATTGTTAGGGGAATGCAGAGATTGATTCGCGAGGAGCAGAGGGCATTGGGCTGGAGCAAATCATTCAGCCAAGGGATTGGTGCGAATTTGCCCAAGGCGAGGACACGGGGCAAATTGAAAGCTGGGGCTTTGTACCTCTAATTTTGGCTTGTTTGGGAATTAAGTACCGGCTCGGGTTTTAGGTAGACGAGGAGATAAGATGACTCGGATATTGGTTCCGCGTGGTTCTGCTGGCTCTTCATCTTTGAACCCAGGCAGGTCATCTTCAACGCCCAGTTCTTCAACTTCAGTCCTGCCGCTGCCACAGCCGCAGCCGCAGCCGCAGCCTCAGCCTCAGCCTCAGCCTCAGTCAACCATTCCTCAGGTTGCTTTGACTGGGAAAGATGAAGAAATTGGAGAGGAAGTGCATGATCAGGTTGTTTTGGATGATTTTGCTGAGAATCTTGGCAGTGATGATAATAAAGCAGCTAAAAGGGACAATCTCCCACCAGAAAGCTTTTGCAGTCACCAGGATAATGTTGAAACTTTTGGTAGTGAGAAAGCTGGGAATGATGATGATGTTTCAGGTGATTTGATGGGAAGGTTAGGTGCTGCACAGATAGTGGAAAATGAAACTGAGAAATCCAGTGGTGATTCTTTGCCTACTGTTACTGGCAGCTTGTCTCCACCACCACCTCCTCCTGTCCCACCCCCAAAACCTTCTTCAGGAAACTCAAATTATAGGAGATTTGTATTGGGTAGCTCAAATTCTCCACGGACTGGATCATCTAGAAGAGCTGCTGTGTGGCCTGTTGTTTCGGCTAGGACTTTATCAACTGGGTCTAGACCTCCTACTCCAAGGTCTCATTGTGAGGGTGAAGGTTATAACAGTGATGATGAGCAGGGCCCTTGTTTTGGGTATGATGATGGAGTAAGTTCTGTCTCAAACTTCTTAATACTTTTTCTTTTGACAACTAAGTGACATATCTCAAGTAACTGCCCAGTTAGGCATTTTAAGTGCTCAACCACAAACCCTTGAATTTTCTGTAATTGCTTTTAAACAATCTAGCTTCTTGAAGATGTATGGAATGTGATGTCTCTTTCTTTTATTATGGTTGATTGCATGGTCATTGACTTATTGCATAATCAAGCTAAGTCTTTCTTTTTCCAAAGATAAAAGTTCCTAGCTACATTTTTCAATTTGAAGCGATGCTCCTTAGGGCTGACACATAATTGGCCTTCTCCTATTGAATGGAATCCACAAGATATCACTTGCATCTTCAATTTGAAGCCCCTTAATTTTTTTAATCAAACGAATGCTTTTGTGTCATGATCTGATGAGGAGTATTTTTCAAGCTTTGCTATACCCAATCATCTTAGCTGCACAGTTTAATAAAAAATGCTAATTCTCAACATTTTTCTATCCAATTTGAAGCATTACTTAAACTTGTGACCGGGCAATTATATTATTTTCATCTAATCCAGTTTGTCAATTTGAAATATTTCATTTTATTCAGGAGAGAGAACGCCACTTTGAGATTGAGATAAGAGGGGCAAAAGGTTTAGAAGTCAAACGAATGATGGGAGATGGGAACTGCCTCTTTCGTGCTATTGCAGATCAAGTATATGGGGACTCTGAACTCTATGATTCAGTCCGACAAATGTGCATTGATTATATGGTATGATTATACTCCTGTGAATTCTTCCTTGTAGAGTATACAGCCTTAATCTTTATTTTTATGTTATGGGAAAACCTTTTGGCACTTAAGTTGGTTTTGTGTTGTTATTCTGAGAGTTTCTACTTTTTTAGGCTACTGATTAGCAATGATATGTTTAAAAAATAAAGTGTTGTGTTCATTTGTTGCTCAACAACCCCCCCCCCCAAAAAAAAAAACCCTGCTAAAAGAACGTGAAGTACCATGTTAGGTGTCATATTGCCCTTGTGAGTGGTGGCGGGGCCTGCTCCAAGGAGATGGATGTCCTGCTTCATATGGTCTATCAAACTTTTTTTCATACTAACCAGATTTGACGCCTAACATGGGTTTTGTTCATTGTTGAAATTTTAGTAGTTTTAGAAACAGTTGAAATTTTTGTTTGTAGTGGAACAATAATTTTAATGTTTCCATCCAAATACCATGAGGTAGACCAAAATACGGTATTATATATAAAAATGTATATTAAAAAATTAGTTATTTAATTAATTTATTGTTATCTTTTTATACGTTTAAATATATGTCAATATATACTTTTAAAATTTAAATGTTTTAAAAAATTTCATATTTCATTGCCGCCTCCTAAATGTTTCCATTTTCATGTTAAATGAAATGACATGCTTAAACAAAATTTCAAGAATTGGTCAACCACATCTTCTATTACTGTATCTTGTAATCACAATGCTCTTCAGTTTATACAAGACAACAGTTTCTGTATTGTTGCTTGGAGGAGGAGGAAATAAAAAGAACAACGATTTAGAGTATCACTTTCTGTGGTCAGGCCTGATTGGTGGTCTTTCTTAATTGAAACATTGGTTGTTTGAGTTGTATCAGCTCTTCTATTGCTGCATTGTGTAATCGCAATGGTCTCAGTTCATATTTTATATGAGAATAGCCTCCATGTGGCTTTTTTTGGGTAACGGGGGAAATCACCTGCTGGGCCCTACAGACCCACCGAGTTACAAACCCTCGGGGAGATGTGGTTACTTGGAGATATGAAGAGAGAGAAGAAAAATAAGAGGAAAGAAGGGGGATATTTCACAGTTGTCCTTTTGCACAAAGGTGGTCATTATAAATGAAATGTTGACGGATTGCCTGCAAGTCCACGGACCAATTGCAAGAGGGCAGCCATGTGTTGTGCCATGTCTTTGGGAGTACATTATTTATTGTTATGAGAAACAAAAGGTTGTAGCTAGATGATGGGACAACTAATGGAGAAGGCATTCTTCAAAGGTTAGTAGAATAACAGAGCAAAGCCATTAAACAAACGCAGATGCATTATGCCTAAGGAAACCCTAGTACTTCTCTATACCTAACTCCATAATGTGGCTGAAGGGGACCAGGAATAATGATGACTGTTAAACATTTGGAACTTCATCGAAACTTCATCAATCCTCTTTATAGATGTCAACGTGACTTGTCCTCATCTCTGAGTACACTTACAATCAGACTCTTGTGGATGGAGAATGATGTGAGTTCTCAAAATTCATGCTTGCTCAGACTATACAATAATGAATCAACCTCTCTATTTACTAAGCTTAATCAAGTCTCATTAAAGTGGTTTCTTTCGAAACATAAACTAAAACTATCACCTTCTATTTGTAGGAATTGCTGCTTTCGCTAGGCATAAAGCAGATTAGGGTTCCTTGAAGCAGCTTTGTTACCATTGGGGCAACAAAACTGATGTTCAATTAACCATGAGAAAACATGTGGTCATTCCTTCTAATTCTTTAGTTATTGAGGTTTTTGAGGAAACAAAATCATGAATTCATTTTTACATCGGTTTCGAGATAATTGGAGTAATCTTCACATTTATATTGAGTTAGGTTTGAGTTACAAGAAGACGCTAATATCCTAGTGATTTATGTGTTGGATTGGATGTCCTAAAATATGTAAACTTTTGTTGCTAAATGTTGAACTTAGTGATACCAATGATTCTAAAATGTCTTCCTAAGTGTGTTCTTAATAGGTTTCCTTACAAAAACAAAAAAGGTCAAATATAACAAACTAAAATCTTTAGATGGTAGAGTTTTGGCTGTGGATGACATGTAACAATACCAGCAAGGGACCACAACCTTCTTAAACTTTTGTTTTCACATGATTAATTTAAAGAATAATAAACTGTAGTTTATTGAATTTCTAACTAGTTGAAGAGCGTTGCTGTTACATTTGAAAGTGTCTTAGCTCTGGTAATGCAACAAGTCTACCCTTATTGTTCTTCATTTAGAACATGTGGCATGTACATTGTTTGTTGTTTACTTGGCTGGACAATCATGGGCAATCATAGAGTTATATTATGCATATTTGTCGAGAATTAGGCAGACAGTGTGGTCATAACTTATAATTGCATTTAGCCAAATGCCTGTTTATGGGATCTATATTTTAAAAATTATTGTTGTGAAATGTGAAAAAATAGAAAGAACAAAAACTTTTAGCGTGATCTTTCCTTTTTGTGCCAGAATATTGAGTTTTTGCTTTACTATTATTTATTTATTTTGTACAGCCAGGTTTGAACTTGTCTCTGTTAATTTTGAGTTTACTGTTTGGCCGGGTGACAGTAGTTGGCACCTAGGTCAGACAGTTCGTTGAAAGGGGGTGGTGCTCCACATTTGAAATCGCAGATTGTTGAATTGTGCACCGAAGCGCGTCAAATCCACGGATTTCTATAGTTAAACTTGTGACTTCATTTGTAATGCACGGCTAAAGTGCAAATTATCAAGTTTCAGCTGCCATGGGGTTTGAACCTGGAATCTCGATGATGGTAGTACAAACTTTCTGCCACTAAACTAAGCCTCACAATTTTCAGAACTTTTACATATTTATTATTTATTATTTATTATACCTATACGATGCATAAATATATATTTTCATTATTTTAAACTAATTACAAGATAATTTGTATCGTAAACTTAACATATAATTAACTCATGGGATGTGTATTCATATGTTTGTATTTCTATGTTCAGTGTTATTTTATTAAAAAAATATCTAATATAATATTTGAATATTTTTAAGAGACGCTTTGATAATGCTTTAGACATTATATTTTGAAAAAAATGACTCCACCATGCTTCTGTTCTTGCTCCACTTTTGAGACCTAGGTTAGCACATTGGATTTGTTTTTGGAGTATATTGGGCATATTATTGATTCTATAGTCATTATAGAACCATGAAGTTTTAAATTTCCATTAGGGATGTTGGTCCTTTTTTTCTTTTTTTCCTTTTTATTTGTGGCGATAACCTGATGGAGCTCCCTCAATTACATTTTTTTGTTTTGAAATGTGTTATTTAGTTTCAAATTTAGCATGATAAATTGTTTTCTATATTTGTAAAGAAAACTGCATGAGCATGCATGCCTTTTGTGAAATTGTGCCTTCAGCTAGCTTCGGGCTTCTCCAGTGAGGGAGGGATGAAGTTCTTTGTGCATTGTTCTGTTTCACTTTTGTTGTGAAATTGATGAGAACTGATATGACAGAAATTAATATCTCAATGGGTGGCTTAGATGTTGCTAAATAGTATTTTATGTCATCCGAGGAAAGTATGTCTATCCTTATTTAGAAACTCAAAAACCAATCAAAGTTTTCTGAACATTTTGTTTTCATGAAAAAAAAAGATATGATGGAAGTATACCTTTGACTCAAATGCTTAAAAACTCATTTTAACTCCAAATTTTGCATTGCTGAAGCATTGGTTTAAAATTTCATCTTTGAACCTTTCAGTAATTAAACCTTCATGAATCCATTTTTGCACTTTCATTCCAAAGATCATTTCCTTCACGAGTACGTTCACCTACTCCGCCAAATACAGATACACCCCCTTAGGTGGCTATCCTTATTTAGAAACTCAAAAACCGATCAAAGTTTTTTGAACATTTTGTTTTCATGGAAAAAAAAAGATATGATGGAAGTATACCTTTGACTCAAATGCTTAAAAACTCATTTTAACTCCAAATTTTGCATTGCTGAAGCATTGGTTTAAAATTTCATCTTTGAACCTTAAACCAAACCAAACCAAACCAAACCAAGCCTTTTCCCACTAGGTGAGGTCGTCTATATGGATTTGTCGACGCCAATTAGATCTGTTTAGGGCTATATCCTCCGATAGATCTAGGTGGGCAAGATCTTTGAACCATATCGATTTAAAATTGAAAGTCATTTGTAGAGTGGGATACTTTTTTACTAGGGAAAGCTTTTGATTAGGGGTGGCAATATTAGACATGACGAGAACGTAACATGAAGTTACTAAGAGAAAACATGAACACAAGTTACATGGCATGATGCAAATAGTTTAATTTGAAACTAACAAGATTTGATTTGACGTTGTAATAAATTAATTATTTAACGCGTCCATTAAATGTTAAGGTATTTGAATATACAACATGAATAGGCAAGAATTACAGATCCGAACACAATCATCAACCCTACCTTTGATGTTGCAGTTTTCCCAAAAAGAACTGTTCTCTCTCTCTCTTTCTCTCTCTTTTTTTTTTTTTTGGTCTCTAGTTGCCTTTCCCCACCTCTTTTTTTTTGTTTGTAGCTATTTACTCCTCAGCTAGCTGGAACCATCCTATATATTCTAATATTCCAGTTGGCATTTTTTGACCTTTTTTTTTTGGGGGGGGGGGGTCTATATTTCATTCAAGCAAGCTGCAATATTTTTAGGCATTTCAAAAATAAATGTAGCAGTGCCGTTATGCCATGAGTTCCAAACGGTAGAGCTTTAGATGGTGTAGAGTCCCAATGCACTGCTTGAAGGGAATCTTTCCCATTTCCTTTTCTCTCACTTATTAGTGGGGTGGTTCCCTGTTGTTATTCTTCTTTTGTTGATGTGGTTGTGGATAATTGGTATGTGATTGTCGATATATAGTTTGTCTTCTGTGTACTGGCCTTTGTAGGAGCTTTTTTCTTTTCAATAAATAATAGACTAAAATTGGCTGCATGTGTATTATGAATATTTCATATTGTTTGTCCTTGTACGAGAAATACAGATAACGCTTCCAGAACTTTCTATGTTAGAGCTTGTTATAGCACATACTGTGGACCAATTTAGCTGTGCAATCTGATGCACACCTTTGAGGTGGTGAAAAATCACCTGCCACCTATATTCCCAGGGAATTGTCTAGCCAATTATGAGTTTTGGATTATATCCTTAAGTCTTTAACACCACCACCCTTCCCCCCCCACCGGGCGTGGCGGGCGGCCCAAAAAAAAAAAAAGGAAGAAGAAATGAACAGAACAAAAGAGGAAAGGTTTTATCTTTTTGGTGGGCGCAAATAAAGTGCATTAGGATGTTTATTCTTCCAGATGATACCTTCAATATCACTGGCCTCTTCACTCACCAAGCCATCATTGACCGTGTTTAGAATTCATGTTGGATTCTCGCCCCTCTGGTGAACTTTGGGATATCTTTACCCTCCTCCCCCCCCCCCAAAAAAAAAAAGCTACTTGTTAAGTCCTTTTGTAATGATTGCAGTTCTTTTTTTGATGCCTGTCTCGCTATAGTGGATTTTCCCTTTTTCCCCCCCTCAAATTAGTTTCTCATGTTACAGTTGAGGTATTCCTATGCTCTTGTTGCTATTTTGTTTTGTCCCCCCCTTTGATGACTAACAATTCTTTTTCCTTTATTTCTTTCTGTTTTTGGTATTTTTGTATGACACACCTGGAGTCATCCACTGCTGCTGAGTGCATTCATGTTTCGATTGCTTTTATGATTCATCTGTCGTGACGAGGTGTAGAATAATACTTTTTAGCTTTGGTCCATGCAGGAGCAGGAGAGAGACCACTTTTCTCAGTTTATAACAGAAGGGTTCACGTCTTACTGCAAAAGAAAGAGAAGGGACAAGGTATGCATTATAAGTATGTTGCTTGCTTGTTCCTTCGAACACCTCCAAATTGCTGATACAAATCTAATCTTTCGCATGATTTTTTTCCCCATGTTTTGCGTGTAACCACCAGTTCTCTTAGAAGAAGAAAAATGACAGCTTTTTGTATAGCTAATTCTAATGAATGAGCCTCTTTGAAACTTACTATAGTAGTAGTTGTTAAGCCCGAACTTTGAAGGCAATAATGGACTGATATCATGGGGTTAACTATTGCAAGAATTAAAATGCAATGCATTAGTTTTGTATAGACTTTATTGATTTTACTAGCTAGTGCTATTTGGCATTAGTTTTAGTATATGAGTAGTTTAGTGTCTTTGCTTAGTTGTGGGTCTTATTTTTAATCCTCGATTGGGACTGTTGGACAGTTGAAGTTTATAAATTGAAGGAGGTTGGAAATTATCTACGAAGAACAGACTTTGTGTTAGACACGTATTTGGACACAAATACTTGTTGGACGCACGTTTTGGGCACAACATTTGGGGAATATATAGCAGCAGACATGCTGTGTCATTGCCCAATATTTGTTATATATATACATATTCCAATATGATTAGGACAGTGGGGAATGAGCAATGAAACCCTTAAAAACTGAAATTCTCAATTTTTTTGTAACTTCTTTATATATTGAAATATGTTTAATAGTGTTGGAATATTTCCCACATTGATAAAATTAAATCTCTTATAGGATCCCAAAGGGGCCTCTTCACTCCTTGCTAATTGCACTTCAAGTCGGATGCATAGTATCATAGCTAGGTTTAGGCAGACTTGTCCTGAATCTCTTGATTGTGCACTTTACTTAATGCACTGTTTTGGCTATCGACATGTGAGTTGGGGTTGCATGTGAGATTGTGTGTTAGAATATATCCCCTATTTATAAAATCAAGCCTCCCAAAGTAGCATCAAATCCTAAGGGGACTCTCCACACCTTGTCAATCGGTCTTGAGTAGGATGCAAATAGATAGAAATGTTGATTTATTATTCTTGTTGAAATATATAAAAGTTATATTTTTTTTTGCTGTATTCGATAAAATTTTCAAATCAAACTTGAACAACCTACCATTCGGCATGATTACAGCCCTAGATGTAGCAACAGATTAGGGGCTTGTTTGGTCTTAACTTCTATAGATTGAAAATCCTTCGGCATAAAGGACTTCACCAACAGAAACATGGGGGAAAAATGACATTTGGTTTAAAAACTTAGTAATGAGAAAATAATAATTAATAATGTGGTGATTGGCTCAGGTGGTTGAGCTTTCTTGTTACCCACTCACGGCCCGGGTTCAAACCCGGGCTCCCCCTTCCCCCCGCTTAACTATAAAAAAAAAAATTTAACAATGTATAATAAAAAAATAAAATAAATGTATATTAGATGGATATGGGTTGATTTGAAAATATATATATAGGTACAAGGATAAGAAAGGTGAAAAAAAATTATGGTAAATTGCAGTTTGCGTTTTTCACTTTATCCAAATCTTATTGGTTCCTCTACCTTAAATTGTAACAATTAACGATTTACACTTGTGGTCAAGCTTTAGTTTGGCCCTTCCATTTGCAATCGTTAAGTAGACTTGACGGAAGAATGCTATATGTTGGTCATACAATGATGGACACATGGCAAATGTGTGTATATATATATATATTGGGTTAATGAATTTGACAAGGGGCTAAATTGAAAATTTTGATTATATGTGTTGGGAGTTGACTGATACAATTGAAAATAGAGGGATCATTGTCTCCTAGGAAGTGATTTGAGAAGTTAACCTGGGTAGTTTCCCAAGGGGAGACTTTCATAAGATTGACTTCATGCGGAAATTCTTCCACAATAGTTCACCAAACGTTTCAAAATTACCGGTAGTAGTAAGAAATGCAAGCAGGGGCTTGTGTCTATAGAGACAGAAAACAAGCGTGCACCAGAAGGTGTTTAGTTTGGACTAAGGATTAGCTAAACCACATAGCTGTTGAGTAAAGAAGGCAATCTGTAGAGATTTATCAAAGCATCAATTAACATAATTGCTGACGTGAGGTATCTAAATCAGATTAAAATTATATCATCACTTTTTTATTTTTTTTTCCTTTCCTGTATTCTATTGATCATAAAATCCAAACAAGATGTCCCCATCTTTAACAATGCATCAATCTTCTAATTAGTTTGTTTTTGGGAGCATGTTTCCCTTTCATTTTATGTTCATATTGCATTTTCTTCTGGGTGGCAGGTCTATGGGAACAATGTGGAGATCCAAGCATTGGCTGAAATGTATAACAGGCCTATTCACATATATTCGTATACAACAGGTGTTAATCTATTTACAGATGATTTCTTTTTTCTTTCTGGGTAAATAAAGTTATTTTAATCAGTGAAAGAAAAATATATATTTTTTTTGGTAATTATGAAAGAAAAATATTTGGCATTAGGTTACAGATGATTCTGGCATCCATTTTGAAATATTGTTGCTTTCATTATAAAACCTCTCTCATTGCAAATTGTGTGAATGCAGAACCAATCAACATATTCCATGGAAGCTATAATACTGACATGCCTCCCATACGACTGAGTTATCATCACAGTAATCATTACAATTCGCTTGTTGACCCACGGCGATTGACAATTGGTGCAGGGCTTGGACTTGGTTGTCTGCGGGGGGTGAGTTGGTGATGCCTGTACTGTTTTGTTGTGTCTATGTGATAACTGTATTTTCAGAGTAAATGAAATATTAAAAAGTTTATCTGAAGTAAACAGAATGTGGGGAGGGAAAGGGAAGTGTTTTTTTTTGGGAGGGGGGGTCAGAGAAAGTAGTTTGTTTCTTATAGTTTTAGTTCTTTTTCCTTTTGTCCCCCCCCCCCCCCCCCAAAAAAAAAAATTGAGAATTGAGATGATTCATTTGCACAATGAACAATATAGTTTTAGCATGAGGCCAAACGGGCAAATGTAACTAGAAAAACCTTTTATCAATAGAGGTGTTTGAGTCTTGTTGGTGGACAGGAGGAAATCATGAAATTAAACAATACACATTTTCCTTTTCATTTTTGTGTAATTTCTTGACAAAGGACGTGGTATAATAAACAGACAACAGCGAAAATTGATCCATACAGCTAGTCCCATGGATTTGTGAACCATCTGAATGTCAGGACAGTGGGTAGTGTTTGATTTGCTAACGGCTGTTAGTTGGAACAGTATTGTAGGTTCATTGTTTTCATTCATTCCCATCCTCCATGCCTGATGGCTGACTTATGACAGTATGTTTGTGCTCTGTGCTACAGAGAACTGTTGATAGAGATCAAGTGAAGGCTGCTATCAAAGCTCAACAAGACCAACAGATTGATAATGTAAGTATGATAATATGTAATAGGGCGTATGGTAAAAAATTCATTACTTACAATAAGGCACTGTTTCATGAATGGAGGTAGAGGTGTCATGTGTGGCCATGCGTCCTAGTGCTAGATTCATCGAATTCTTATGTCAATGCATCCAGGGACATTGCAAAATATTTATATTTGTAATATACTGTTTTTGAGTGTGAGTCTTGGTGCAACAATAAGGTTGCTCTTTTGCGCCCTGAAAATTGTGGGCTCAATAATTGGGAACAGTCCCTCCTTTTTCGGGGGTAAGACTAAGACCATTGTCTTTCCCAGACACCACATAAACAGGAGTCTTGTGAACTTTGCTGCCCTTTTTTTTACTGTGCTGCTTTCATTTTGTAGGATAATAAAATGGCTTTTACAAGGTTCCGTAAAACATAATATGGTTGTTTTATGCACATTTATATGGTAAATTAGTAAGCATTTTTACCTAATGTTAATGTTAAGTGTTTGAAATAGGTATTTTATACATTTAGAAGAATTTATGTAACCTAGTAAAAATGATTGTAATACATTATTGCTTTCAAATTTCCACTGAAAGGCAATCTTAGCACAAGGTAGGTTTTACTAAGAATTTATGTAACCTAGTAAAAGATGATGGTAATACATTATTTCTTTCAAATTTCCAATGACAGGCACTCCTAGCACAAGGAAGATTTTACTCAGATCTTGAGCTCACAGAAAAAGAAATTGAACGCATGGTGATGGAAGCGTCTCGGGCTGAGTATCTTGCTGGTGACCCATTCAAGCAGCAAATTAGTTGGCAAGAATCTTCTACTTCTGGCGCTGAGCCATCGTCATCTGGAGCCAGTGAGTTTCCTTTGTTTATGTAAATTTCACAATTACAGGGACGTTTGGAGTGCAAAATCTCTCTTAATTTTTTCCAAAAATCTTCAATTTTTACCAATTTTCTCAACATAAAAAATCTCAAAATTTTTCCCACTTTCTCTAACTTTTATCAACTTTCTCCAACTTTTTTCCAAAATCTCCCTCTTTTACTAATTTTCTCCACACCAACAATCTCAATTTTTTTCCAACTTACTCTAACTTTTGCCAAAAATTTTCAATTTTTACCAACTTTCTCCAACTTTTACCAAAAACTTTCAAATTGCCAAATTTCTTCAACTTTTATCAATTTTTTTCACTTTTCAAGTAACACACCAAACACCCAACAATCCAAAATTTATCCACTTTTTTTTTTTTTTTTTTTCGGGCCAAAAAACACCACCTACATCCTCAAATAACTTGGATGATTTTCAATTCCTGCCAGTCCAAATTGATTGCTTTGAAGTTTTTCTTAATTCGTCACTGGAATTGGTTCTACAATTCGATTGTAGCACTAGAATTTCGGGCTGCTAATAGTTTAATTTCAAACAACGAAACAGGGCCTTCAGGAAGTGAAGCCAAGGGGGATGGTGCTTTGGCGGATACTGTCCTTAGCAGAAGCATGGAGATCGTACTTTCAATGGGTTTCAGCTACCTGCAGGTGGTTGAAGCTTACAGCATATTCGGAGATGATGTCGACTCTATGGTCTGTTACCTGCTGGAGACGGACAATGGCAGCAGAAGGAAGGGCAAGGCAACTGAATGAGCAAAAGCATGGTCGAGGGACAATGATGTTGATCGTGCATTAGCTATGCTTTTGGAGAATTAAATATGACTTTGGGTAAGTAAATTATGAACCTATGGAAGAGGACAATGCTTTTGGAACTGGAGAGTTGTGGTACTTCATTTGAATTTTAATAAATATGAACATATATATATATATATATATATGTTAATGTCTAGAGACTGCATATTATTGAATTAGGTAAGACTACCAAATCCCCTTGAGTAATTTGATTATGGGTGCGTCTAGTTTGCTAAAAATTAGTGAAAAATTTTAAAAATTTTTAAAAGTTATTTACTTTTTAACTCATTACACGAATTACGAACTCACAATTTATCTTACTTTATCTCACTTTTTGTTACTCCAAACCCACCCTATATGTGGTGGGTTTAGTCATTCAAAATGCGGCAATTTTAATGTCTCGTGTGCCCTTGAGCTTTATCCAAGGTTGAATTTGAGATGGTCTATTTCTCTACCAAGTGTTTGTGAAAAAATGCTATTGTTTAGGCCATGTTTGGTAATGTTTATATTTATTATTTCTTTTATGTTTATAGATTTAAAAAAAATTAGCAATAAAAACTGTGCTTGTTAAACATGTTTTTATTTATTTTTTATTTTTTGTTTCCAATAAAATGAAAACTTAAATAGAAATATGTAAAAGCAAAAAAGAAAGTGTGTTCATATTTTAATAGATATGAAAATATATGTTAGTTAATGTTTATAGACTGCATATTGTTGAATTAGGTGAAGCTACCACCAAGTCTCCTCAAGCAATTTGATTATATTGTGGGTTTAGTCATTCAAAAGGCAGCAATTTTAATTTCTCGTTTGCCCTTGAGCTTTATCCGAGGTCGAATTTGAGATGGCCTATGTCTGTATAGTGGTGCGTTGGAAGCGAAAAAGAGAGATTTTTTTTTTTTTTTTTTTTTTTTGCGGTGTTTGGCAGCACCTCAAAAGTTACTAAAATTTCGTGAAAAAATCTCAACTTTTTTACTAAATGATCAAAAAGTCTTAAAATTTTTTTTCTAACTTTTAACTTGACAATTAAAAGTTACCAACTGTTATTCAAAATTTTATCAAATGCTAAAAAATTGTTAAAAGTTTTAAAAAGTAATACTTGGTAACTTTTGTCAAAGAAAGTTGTTAAAAATCTTAAAAATTTCACTTTCAAACGCATTCTAAATTTCTGTGAAAAAAATTGTATTGTTTAATGTTGAAGTTAAGGTGGTCACCTAATGGGTGCTATTTTAAGGTTTCAATATCAATTCGGGTGGCAAATTGTACTTTGTTCCGTTTGGGATTATTTCAGTTCGAATGTTAATTTTTTTTTGGGGTAGTTAATCTTTTCTTGTGGGGTTTTTACCTTAATATATATATTAATTATACAATACATTTAAATACACTTGCGTGGAACTATTTATAAAACTGGGTTAGTTGTCACTGATTTTAATGACACCCCTTGAATGTCGCTAGTCACACTGACAACACTGTGTCGTCGTTACTACTAATGACATCCAAGGGGTGTCGTCAGAGCCAATGACGATATCTTGCGTGTATATATATCGACAGCTCCAGTCTCGTACAGAAGAGCTTCTCCCTCCTTTCTCTCCCCCTCCCCCTCCCCCTCCAACGATCGACTGTTCCAGGCTGCTCTAGTTACTCTAGGCTACTCATATCCTATCATTTCCATCTCCAATGGCTAAAAATGTAACTTCTTTGTTCACCTAGACTGTATATATATATGTTTACACTATCGATTGATTTACTGCACTTGTCAATCTTTTGGGTCTTTGAGTACTCGATTTTGGATGCTTTGAGTGCTTGATTTTGAATGCTTCAAGTGCTTGGTTTGGATTATATGATTTGAAGAAGATGAGTCTTGGATATTGACGCTCTTTGTGTTTGACATTAGTTCATTGCATTTTGTGTTTGATATTAATGCTCTTCCTTCGGCTGAAATCTAAAATTAGTCTGAGTTTCGTTTGAAATTTTATTTTAAATGAGTTAATCTGTATTTTCAATGTGTATTGGTTTGAATTTGTATTTTGAATGTGTATTGACCTGTAAATTAGTGTAAATTATGTTAAAATTAGATTCGATTTGAAACTACGTTAGAACAAAAATATGTAAAACATTTTACCTTATTTTGTAAATTTGTGGTAAATTTGTGTTTGATCTCTAAATTTAGTACAAATTATGTTAGTGCAAATTAAGTCAATTTAAATTTATACTTAGATAATTTAAGTTAATTTAAAATTTAAATTAATTTAAATTCAATTTTGAATTATATAGATTTAAATTAATTTAGTTTTATACTTAGTTAATTTAAATTTAGTTCATACCAAAATTTAAGTTAATTTAATTTTATACTTAGTTAATTTAAATTCAATTTATACTAAAATTTGAGTTAATTTAATTTTATACTTAGCTAATTGAAGTTAATTTAAAATTTCAAGTGATTTAAATTCAATTTTGATTGATATAGATTTTAAGTTAATTTAATTTTATACTTAGCTAATTTAAATTCATTTTATATTAAAATTTAAGTTAATTTAAATTTATATTTAGTTAATTTAAGTTAATTTAAAATTTCAGTTAATTTAATTTCAATTTGCTTGATATAGATTTTAAGTTAATTTAATTTTATACTTACCTAATTTTAAGTTAATCCACAGACCCAGCCTCTACCTCAAGTCGCATACACGAGATACACATGCCATCATTAGCACAGAGTGCCGAGCAGCGGAGCAACGAGACACATGAACCTGTTTCAGATTCCAGTGTCGAGCTGTAGACCCCATTGTCAGCTATAGAGGCATGCGTTTCACTCTTAGCAAATATGGATGACTTCTGGTCTAAGATTTTACACATAGAGCTATTCTCTACATCCCCAGCATCTAGATCACCTGCAGTTGCATTTGATACACAGTAGTCGATGATGGCCCCTAGGCACCAGTTAAAGCCTATACACGACGACCTAGAGCACGAGGGACAAACACTCCATCATTGACAGCAGGAGTAGACGAGTGCATTCCTATGGTGTTACTTACGCATGAGTTCTCCACAGCAGGAGCGGACAAGCTACACGTATATGAGCCATCGGCGAGAGAGGCATGTGCGGAAGATGCACCAGTGGGAGCAACAATGGAGGTATGTTTTCAGGATGCACCGGCTGGGAAGTCACGTGTGGAGGAGGCACCAGCGGCCATAGCTAACGATGTACCTCTGCACCTGCACCGACCACGCAATATAGTTAAGAGGCCTCGTTGTGACACGGAGTGATCCACTATATTTCTTTTTTCTTTCTTACTATTCTTACTTTTTTCATTTGGAATATGAACACAAAAATATGTTTCGTATGGGTTTAAACTTAAGTGATGGTTTATACTGGATGTGTAATTGTTTGGACATTATTTTGATTTAGTTTAATCATGTTTTACTTTATTCTTTAATTTAGAAGTTAGCAAATATTTAACTTGCATTATTTTGATTACTAGTTAATTGTTTTTAATTATTTATACTTAGATTTTTTTAAATTGTTTTTGAGGCAACAGGGTTGTTGTGTTGTTGTTTTGGAGGTTGGTTTAGAATTAGAAGCATGTGGTGTTTGAAATTGGGGAAAAAGAGCATGTTATTAGTTGAGGGGATGCAGCAACCATGGGTGTCGTCACTAGCCCCAACGACACCCATTTGGATATTGTCAATGACAGTTGAGGGGGTGCAACAACCAAATGTGTCATCATGATGTCCCAACGACACCCATTTGGATGTTGTCAACATCCAAATGGGTGTCATTGGGGCCAGTGACGACACCCAACTCAATTTTGCAAATAGTTTCATATGAGCATATTTAGGTATATTATATAATTAATATATATATATATATATATATATTAAGGTAAAAAAACTCTTTTCTTGTTAAATGTTTATTAACCTTTAGCTTAGCCAAAAAGCGCCTTTTAGTCTCCATCCCAAACAAAGTGGGTATTTTTAAGCAAAAAGGGAGATGAGTGAGAGTGAGAGTGTGATAACTTCTTTCATGAAAAATATTGTGCTTTGTTTGATTAAAAAAAGATTTTTTTTTATCTTATATGACTTTTTATTATCAAAATTTGTTTTTCTTTTTAAAAACTATAACTTTTAGGTGTATTAATTATATTTGCAAAAAATAAAAATAAAAAAATTATATTCGTTTGAGTAAAAGTTAAAAAAATAAAAAAATTAAAATTTTCATTATTTTTTATCCAAATGAATATTTTTTACTCAAACAGATATGAATTCTTTAATAGCTATAGATTCTAAAAAAAAAAAATCAAATTCTGCTAAAAAAGTCACATAAGATAAAAAAAACTACAAAAAATAAAATAACATTCTTTCCGTTTAAGATTATCTTAGTTACAAAGTTAGTTTTCTAGGGGCCGTTTGGTAACGTTGTCATTTTTTCTGTTTATAAACTACATTTGGAAAACTACGTTTGAAAATACAATTTTTTTTTACAATTATTAATTTTTTATTTTCATAAAATATTTAATTTTATTAGTTTTTAAAAAAATAATTGAATTTAATAAATATTTCTAATATTAATTTAATTTAATATATTATTTATTAAAAATAACTAAATAAAATATAAGTATTATATCGTTTAATCTAGTAAAAATAAAATATATTAATTATAATTTAATTATATTATTTACTAAAAATAATTGAATAAAATATATTTCATAATAATTTAAATAATTTAATTATGATATTTATTGAAAATAATTTAATAAAAAATAATTCATATTAAAAAAATAAAATAAAATAAATTAATTATTATGATATTTATTAAAAATAATTTAATAAAATATATTTATATTATTTAAATTATTTATTAAATTAAATTAAATTAATATATTTTATTTTATTATTTATTAAAAATAATTTGATAATATATATTTCCTATTAATTAAGTTAACTAATTTAATTTAATTATTTATTAGAAATAAATTAATAATATATATTACATGTTAATTTAATTTAATTATATTATTTATCAAAAATAATTTTAGTTTAATAAAATATTTGAATAAAATAATTTATTTTAATATGATATAAAAAAAACTCAAAAAATATTAGAATTGACAAAATATTTGCAATAGAAAAAGTAGAGTAAAAAAATACTTTTTTGTTTACGTTTTTCTATTTAAATTTTCATTTTTTTTGGAAATAAAAAAACGTAAATAAATTTAACAAATATATTTTTGTTGCCAGTTTATGAAGTTTTGAAAAACATAAATAAAAAAACAAAAAATAAAAATATTACTAAACGGGGCCTTAGCCTTTTAGTCTTCATCCCCAATGGAGTGGGTGTTTTTAAAGCAAAAACGGATGTGAGTGAGAGCATGACTTCTTTATGAAAATAATGAGAGCTTAGCACTTTTAAAGAGTATATATAAATATATTATAAATATTTACATTTTTAGTTTTATCTATTTAACTAAATAGACTCATTTGAATTTATAAATTTGAGGATTGGAGTGCGATTAATCAGCCAATTTAATAAGATTAGGTTATTTGAGAATATTTTAGTTTTGATTCAAGCCGATCTTGAAATATAATAAGCGTTGGTTGGGCAGATTATTAGTAAATAAATTTTACATTGTAAAATATTATTTCTTTTGATAGTGAGGCATATTTATAAAAATTAAAATGGGTTAATATTTTTTAATTTCTTTAATAGTCCAATGTTAATTTTTAAAGGAGCAGGGTAAAAAAATGTGAAAAGTTATGAAAGTAGGCTAATAATTATTCTTTAAATATTTACCTCTTTTAATTTTTAATCTAAGGCTAGTCACAAAATGATTGGATATTCAATCAATAAAAAAAATAAATAAATCACACACTAAGTGGATATGATTGATTAGAGGATGTAGTTAGATAGTTCAGATGTGTATATATAACTTATTTGTATGTATGTACAACTGATTAGAACAAATGAATGAAAAAAGATGAACAAAATAATACGCGTGTGTGCACACTTTGCTGCTGCATGTGAAACCCAAAAACATCAAGATTTGTTTTTTATTTTACTATAAATTATTAAAACAATTGGCCAAGTATAGTTTTAGAAATATAAAATGGCAAAGTACTATTAATGAAAGCGCAATCTCACTGATGCAATGTGTGGCTGCCACCACACAAGTGACATAAACAGCTGGCATAGCTCAAAGCCATGATGGGTAGCATACGTGGCAAGTAGTTTATTTCAATTCAATGGAGACCTAGCCCTCTGTTTTAGCCCTATGTTTTCCCTAAATTAGGTAGAGTTACAACATGAGAAGTTTATGGTGGATGAGTGGCGTTAAAGAAGAAGTACAAGTTTTTCAAGACGTGGGCATCCTTTTATTTAGCATTTATTCGTTTCGGTTGTGAGAATTTCCGAATAGTTGTTTAGTTTCCTTACAATTTTAATTGTTGTTATGTTGGCTATTATAGCCTTCTTTGAGTAATAGATTGGAGATAGAGTTGAAAATCCCAAAATTATCTTGTTAGATTATTTCTAGAATATTTCTATATATATATATATATATATCCTATCATAATTAGGATTACTATCTCATTTCTTATTTTGTATATCCAATCATAATTAGGATTACTATCTTCTATCAGGATTAGGATTATTGTTCTCTTATATAAAGGACCTTGTAGTCTTGTATTCTCACACACAATGATCAATATTAATACATAATTCTTTTCTTCTTCTTTTATTCTTAACATGGTATCAGAGCCTATGGTTTTTGATCCTGGGTAGACTAGGTATCCAACAACCACATCTTTGGCCGCCAGTGTTGCCCTTCTTGGTGTCGCTGGCGTCGCCGCTGCCTCCGCTGCTTCTCTACCCAATTTCATATCATTTTTTTGCGCCTCATTCAACGCGCTTCAATGCGCCTTTAACCTTTCAACGCGTTTTTCTGTGCCTCCATCAACGTGTTTTTCATATGAACTCCGTTGCTCAGACTGCTGATTTATTTTTCAAACCTCTCCCTCTTGGACGATTTCATAAATTGGTTTCCAAACTCAAGTTGGTCTCTCCTATACCTCCTTGAGTTTGCCGGGGGGGTGTTAGATTATTTCTAGAATATTTCTATATATATATATATATATATATATCCTATCATAATTAGGATTACTATCTCATTCCTTATTTTGTATATCCAATCATAATTAGGATTACTATCTTCTATCAGGATTAAGATTATTATTCTCTTATATAAAGGACCTTGTAGTCTTGTATTCTCACACACAATGATCAATATTAATACATAATTCTTTTCTTCTTCTTTTATTCTTAACATATCTGTCTCGATAAGATTCCAGTCAGGAAGAAAGTTCCTGTTTTCTTTTAGAATTTGAAGAGATATTGTCTTCTGAAACCTTAGTCCAAACCACACAATTGTGCCACTTATTTGGTATCAGAGTTGTGTTCTATATGAACACTTCCCTCTTTATGCACTACACTCACAGCGGGAGAGTCTCCAACACCATGGTGCAATTCTCACAATCCCAGTCCCTCAACCCAAACACCAACCGACCTTCAACAACAATTGGACTAGATTTCTTAGACCATGACCACCATTATAAATCGTTTGGATGTGATTGAAGGGCGTAATAGTAATGATGAAAGAGGGGGATCAAGAAAGGATCATCAACCTCGTAGGAGATAGAAAGTATAGGAGACAATGGCGATGAATGGGAAGTGCCAATGGGTAGGGTTTGATAACGAATAGGCAACGCCAACTAGAATTACAACGAAAGCCCATAGATGAGCTAACTAAGCAGATGAAGGTAGAGTTGTCGGATTTCCTAGGGAAGCTCAATCTAGATGCCTTTTACGATTGAATCACTACCTTGGAAGACAACTTTGATTAGGTTTTTATGCTGAAAGAGCGAAAGGTCCAATTTGTTAAGTTGAAATTGAAGGGTCCAACTCGTGCTTCGTGGAGCAGTGTAAAGGAGCAGCTCCAACAAACTAATCAACCACCCACCTCTGAGTAAGAAGAGATGAAGGAATGGTTGGAATCTAATTACCTACCTATCAACTGTAAGCAATTGATTTATGAGGATTTATTGCAATGGATTTAGGGTATAAAGGCATCCGTAGATCAATATACGGAAAGGTTTCACGAATTGATAGTCCAGAGCAAAATAGTAGAGATTGAAACTCAAGCTCTAGCTCATTATTTGATAGGGTTGAATGCAGAGATTTGAAAAGAGATGCTGATTGCTTGTGTCTATAGCGTTGAGGAGGCCTATTAGCTAGTATTGTAACTTGAGCGGCAGTCCAATGCTGGGCATTCTTGCAATCACCAATGCACCAAAGGAGGAACTTCCTGCAACTCCAATACAACAATCTAGAAATTTCAAATAAAAGCAACAGAGGGCAGTGCTGGGGGAGAAGATAAAGGAAATGCATAATTAAAAGGGCCACAGCATTATAGATGCAAGAGATTTAGCCATTATGCAGTTGTGTGTCATACGAAGGACCAAAATATAGCTTATATCTGTGAAAAGGAGCTGATATTCGGCAAAGAAGAAAGCATAGTGGAGGGTTATACTAATAGCAGCAATGCTAAGGAGCCTGAAGTTGAGGAGGAGCACCTATAAGCTACGCAGCATTCCCTTTATGTTATGTAGAGGGTCTTAGCTGGGTCCAAGCCAGATAAGAATAAGTAAGATTGGAGAAGGACTAACATTTTCCACACAAGAGTTGAGCACAAGGGAAAAGCATTGAATGTCATTATTAACAACATCAATGGAATCAACGTCATCTTTAAAGAAGTTGTTAAGAAATTGGGGCTGTAGTAAGAGATTCATCTTAGCCCTTATTATGTTAGTTGGATTAATGATTTGAATTCCATTACGGTTAAGCATCGTTGCCTTATGAAATTTTCACTTGGAAAATGGTACAAAAATGAAGTTTTATGTGATATGATTCTAATGACAGTCTGCCATGTACTCTTAGGGTGTCCATGGCTCTATGATTGCTGAGTAAGATATGATGGATTCAATCATACTTATGCTTTTGAATTTCAAAATAGAAAATTTGTATTACATTTTCTTCTTATCATAGAATTTGTACTCTTCAAGGAGTCTACTTCTATTTTAACTCTCAGGGAATTTACCAACGCCACAAAAATAGAAGATTTGATCTTCTTGTTGATTGGGTGAGCTGTCAAAAAAAAAAAAAAAAAGATGGATATGTACCTTTGGAGCTTGATGAGATACTCTAGGAGTTCCGAGATTTAATGCCAGCTGAACTTCCATAGTAACTCCCACCTATTAGAGAAATTCAACATGTGATAAACACTTGGTTCCCAGATAAACCTTACCCAACTTGCCTCACTATCGTATGAGCCCATTGAACACGTAGAGTTGCAACGATAGGTCTAAGAGCTACTCGATCGATAGGGGTTTATCCAAGAAAGCCTCAAGTACCTGCTTTGTTCACACCGAAGAAAGATGGGAGTTAATGCATGTGCATTAACAGTAGAGTTGTCAACAAAATTACAATGAAATACCACTTCCCTATTCCCCATTTGGTTAACATGTTGGATTAGTTGGGAAGAGCAACATTATTCACTAAAATTGACCTGTGTAGTGGCTACCATCAGATTCAACTTCGACTTGTCGACAAGTGGAAGATAGCCTTCAAAACCAAAGATGGGCTCTATGTGTAATAACCTGAATTTTTTTTTTCTTAATTAAATTTCTTAAGTGTGGTCGTGATACTTGTTATAATAAAAATCTAGAAAATTGAGGATTTGAAAATTTTTGGAATTGGTTGGAAAGATTTTCGGATTTAATTTCACCCTATGTGGGAGTTTAATGTAGATTTCTAAAATTTTTATCCAAACACTTCTTAGCCCAATTACTTATTTGGTTCAAACCAAGACCATTAACCCATGGGTCAACCCTTTTCTTTGACTCACCTCAACTCATTTTAACTCACTTTATCACTCAATGAATTGACTCATGAATAGTTGCTCTAAATTATTTCCCGACAACTTCATTTTCATCTTCCATACACTCTCACCATCTTTCAAAATTATTTGACTAATTGGACAAAGAGAAGACCCACATTGATGACCTTAAAGCATCTTTTTCAAATTATTTAGCAAACAAGATTTAAAGCATTTTGTTTGAAAGCTAGCATGATTTAAAGCATTTGGTTAAATTGTCAAAAAGCTAGCATGATTGTTTAAATTTGTCAAAAAGTTAGCTTGATTCCCGGATCATGCCACCTCCATACATCTTCCCCAATGCTTTTCTTTAATGATATGGTTAGATAGTCAAAAAGTAAGCATGATTCTTGGATCATGCTACCAATTGTATAGGCATGATCTTACCTTAGTTGATTTTTTCTCCACTAATAATTTTCTCTACACTCCCTATAAATTGTGTGTCTTCCAAGAGAAGAAAATAAGAGAGAAATAATAATAAATTATTGATTAGTGAGGCTGAAGATTTGGTATTGCTTAGAGGAAGAAGAAAGGCTTGGAATTTTCCAATTTGGGTGGTGTTCAAAGCTAACTCATTTTTCCTTCTCAGACTTGGTCATTAATATCTTCATTGAGGTAGGATGATGAATCTCCTAAAATATATTTGATGCATTTTCTGGTTTGAAGTATGAAACTTAATTGTGATAAAAATAAATACCCGTATATTAGGGGTAGGGAAGCCAAAATTTTGACTAAAGTAACTCAGTATGCTGACAGTTCTCTATTTGTAACTTCTTATGTGCTTCTAACCCCTAAAACGGTGGAATTAGGCTTTGGCTAAAACATAAAAGTTGTAGCCCTTTCAGTTTTCTTTTCAACCCAAAAAGAATTGCATCAATCCGATTTGTGAGTCAAAAGTTATGCCCAAAATACTGAGCACGTGTAAAACTGTATTTTCTAGACAAACTGAATTCAAAGCTGTTTTTGTACCTTTAGACCTTAAAATTTTAAAAAGTGTAAAACATGAAAGTTGTAGGTCTTGAATTCTAGTTTCTACAGATATAAAGTTTATAGATATTGGAGTCTTACTCTATTTTATATAAATTTTCTTTCAAGCAGCTATTCTGCTTAGCTTTAATTGATGCTTGTTTGGATTTGTTTAGAATATTATGTTTAAAGATTATTTAAATTTCCAATTTCCTTCTGTTAGTTATTATCATGTTAATAATTTCTATTGATATGAAATTATTTTAAACTAGATATTAGGTATTATTTGACACTCTAATATTGATGATAATTGACTTAGATAATCAGTTTCATCATGGATAGTTGGATGACTTATTCAAACTAAAATGCTAGTATTTGATAAAATGCCCAAAAGAAACAATGGACTTGTTCTTTTCTCATTTGGTCTTTCTTAAATGAATTTGATTTATTGGCATTGTTTTATCAACCTAGCAAGTTATATAATTATATTTTTATGATTAAGTGAATTTAATGAAACTCATTTAATACCTTCCTAAACATTGGGATAATTCTGTGGACATTTGTGGATATCTTGAAGCCAAAAACCTATGATAAGGGTTTGGTTATAAATAAGATGATGATTGGAAATTTATTAAAATTTTTTTTTGAATAAAATAAAACTTATCAATTTTGCTAAAAATTAAATATAAGTCCAAGAGCTATTTATTATCTTTATATTCCATAAAATAATAAAATAAAAGGTAAAAGGAGCAAAAACCGAGATTTGTAGCCAATGAGGTTTGAACTTGTGACTTTAAATCGCAATTAGGGTCACCCACCCACTAAGCTACCAACCTCGGCCTAATTAATATACCATTAGAAATAATTTTATTCTTATCAAATTTGGTACGGTAAACTTGTCAAAACAATTAACTAAAATACTAATTTGTATTCCAAATTTTTTTACTTGCTAATTGTTAATTTACATAAGTGCCTACCTTTGTGATAATGATATTGATGACTATGTTAAATGTTTGATTTATTGAGAATTACTATTACAGTATGGATATAGATAAAGTGCTTAAAAATATATTGCATGTGACTAAATAATCTCACTTTTGACTCATCGCCCGGGAACATTACCGATTGTTATTAAAAATGTCTGATTTCCATACAAGGTACCCTTGGAATGTAAAAGGGTGAGAAGAAATTAAGGCACTTGGTGTTAAAGCTGTTTTTGGCAATGGGGTGATGGGTGGGTAGAAATGGCCTTTTAGATGAAGATGGGAACATGCATTTTATTTGGGAGATGCTCCCTTCTGACCTGGCCAGTCAGGTAGCCGGTCGCGACGGCTAGGTTTTTGGTAGATGACACCGTCGGTATGCATTGGATGCTAAGCCCGTAAAGTCACTGGTTCCCAAGGCTGGGGGTAGAGGAGGATAGGAGTATGATTATCTTAGGAGGATTTAGATTAAACTCCTTTACAAAATTTTACTGTGACCAGCAACCTCTCTTGTTATGTATGAATGATGTGTTGGAATTATTTAATTATATTTAATTCCTCTCGATTAATATTTTATAATATATATATATATATATATATATGTATGAAACCTGTATCGCTACGGGGTTTGATCCCGAGACCTTGAAGATCTAAATCTGAAATCCCTACCACTGCGACACAGACTTCATTGTGGTATACACATCAGTATTTAACTATTTTACATGTAAGTAAAATAGTAGTTACGGTGACGGTTTCATCGAGCCGTTGCAAGTATAATTTACATTATTCAGTTGAGATCTATTAAATTAATTGTTGCATAAATAGTATGCCACCTAAATACATTCATTTAATACAGTGTAGTATTACAACCACTGCATATAGGCACCTAGGAGATTCTGATTACTGGGCTTTAGTAGCTCACCCCTTGTGGGAATATTTTTTTCAGGATATTAAGCACAGGAATACAGAAGATGAGCTGGAAAGAGATTAATTTCTCTTAAATATTCCATCAGAAGAGTTATCTATTTTTTTCTTCTTTCCTGCACAGAGCTGGAGGACTTTATTTTTGGTCTGTAATAATTGTTGGATGATTGTAATTATTAAGCATAGACCTAATTTGCTTTTATTTGGTATGTAATGTTAATTGCGTGGTTGGGACACTTAGATGGCTCTGTAATATTTTTCTCTATCTTTATTTTGTGCCATGTAGTTGAAATCCCATCAAATGGTTCAGTCCAATGACTTATAAATATTGTTTGGGATAATCATAGGATTTTGATTATCTTAAATTTTTCTTACGGGTAAACCCCAATTTGGAGGAAAACTCTGGGATGTGACAGCGTGTTATTATCATCTTATTTTTATACCTAACAAATAAATTCCAAGTCACCCCTGGGCATTCGGTTATGAAAATCCGAGGCGTGACACTATGAGTGGCTTGTGATGCCTTTTAGATTAACAAACGCACCTACCACTTTCATGCGCGTCTTAACACATGCGTTGAAGCTTTTTTTGGGTAAGTTCATGGTGGTGTATTTTGATGATATACTAATTTATAATCAATCTGTTTCAAATGATCTTAGGCACCTTCATCAAGTATTAGAAACTCTACGAAAAGAACAGTTATTCATCAACCGAAGCAAGTGTTCTTTCTACAAAAAGAAGTTAATTTCCTTGGATTCATAATCTCAAACAAAGGGGTTGAAGTTGACCCTGCAAAAGTGAAATCAATCTAAAATTGGCCCTAACCTTACTCTTTCTTTGAAGTTCTATGTTTTCATGGTCTCATAACCTTCTATAAGATATTTATTCAAGGCTTCAATACTATTATAGTCCCTATCACTGAATACTTGAAGTCCCAGAAATTTGAATGGACACCTGCAGCCGCCAAGGCTTTTGTCGAAATTAAGAGGAGAATGTTTTCTGCTCCAGTTTTGAAGCTGTCGAATTTTTCAAAAATATTTATGGTTGCTTGTAATGCCTCTCACGTGGGAATTGGAGGAGTCCTAAGTCAATAGGGTCATCCGATTGCTTAATTCACTTTGATAAACTCAACGAAGCAAGAAAGAAGTACTCAACTTATGATATGAATTTTATGCTTTGATTTAAACCTTGAAACATTGGCGGCCATATCTGATCCACAACGAATTTGTACTTTTTCCTGATCATGATTCATTAAAGCATTTGAATTCACAGAATAAGTTAAATGCATGATATGCCCGATGGTTTGACAACCTTCAACAGTTCACCTTCACTATCAAGCACAACTTGGGTAAGGAAAATAAAATGGAAAATGCCCTCAGCTGTTGACCCCATCTCCTCACTATCTCTTCAATGAAAATTCTGGGATTTGATGCCATCAAAGACCAGTATGCAACAGACCTAGATTTCAGCAGCATATGAGCACAGTTGTAGTACAACCCACCAACAGGCTCACTTAACTACACCATGTAAGATGGATTCCTAATAAAAAAATTCCAGAATTAGCATTCCCCAAGGATCATTGCGTGCTTTCATTGTTCAAGAGCTACATGTCGAATGACTAGCTAGTCATTTTGGGTTTGACAAATCTACACTTTGACTGTCGATCGATTCTTTTCGCTTCGCTTGAGGCATGATGTCCATACAATTGTCTCTCAGTGCCATATTAGCCAAATAAACAAGGGTTTTAAACAAAATACGGGTCTTTACACTCCTCTACCTATTCCCTATCGCCCGTGGGTTGATCTTAGTATGGATTTTGTCTTGGACTTCCACGTACACAGTGGCATAATGATTCAGTGATGGTTGTCGTCGATCACTTCTCCAAGATGGCTCACTTTATAGCCTGCTAAAAGACCTATGATGCCTTCCATGCTGCAAGCCTCTTCTTCCAAGTGATCGTTCAACTACATGGACTTCCAGCTGCCATTGTTTCATATCAAGGTGTAAAATTTGTAAGTTATTTTTGGAAAACTTTGTGGGCAAAATTAGGTACTAAGTTGTCTTTCTCTAGTACCTTTCGTCCCCAGTTAGATGGGCAAACTGAAGTGGTCAACCAAAGCTTGGGCAATTTCTTGTGTTGCCTTATTTAGGTTTAGGCCATTAGTTGGGGCCTTATTCTACCACAAGCTAAGTTTGCTTACAACAACTCAATCATCCGTACCACTGGTTACTCACCTTTCTAGATTGTGTATGGCATTAACTCGCACACTCTCTTAAACATTGGCCCCATACCTTTACCTTAGCATCTCAATGATGGTGGGTTGGACTGCTCGAAGTATATCACTTCCTTCTGTGACAAAGTTCGCCAAAAGATTGCCTTGCGAATTGATGCCTACGCTGACACCGGGCCAACACCAGATGCCACGAGAAACAGTTTGCAATAGGTAACAAAGTGTTCATTCACCTCTACCCAGAGCATTTTCCCCTAGTTAGTTTCAATAAATTGCACACACACCAGGCAAGTCCTTTTCTAGTTTTGAAGAAGTTGGGTGCAAACGCCACCTATATTATTAAGTTGCCACCAGATTTCAATACCAACCCAATCTTCAACATTGAATATTTAACAGAATTTCCAGGCACTGACAAGCCTCCAATTCCTACTCTAGCTACTCCCATTTGAGCACCTCCAATTCCACAAGAGTATGATCATATTGCAGCCATTTTGGATCATTAATTTGTTTCCACTCGAAGGGGTGGGCACCATAAGTTTTTGGTACGTTAGAAGGATAAACGAGCCACCGAAACTACCTGGCTACATGCTGATGAAGTCTTCAAACTTCACCTGAGTTGCTCCATGTTACTTGTAGCAGCACTTGCCGGAGGAAAGTTCTTTAGGAGGGAGAAAATTGATACGTTGCATGGCTGTCACCACATAAGTGACATAGACAGCTGGCATAGCCCAAAGCCATGGTGGGCAGCATACATGGCAAAGTAGTGGCAAGTAGTTTATTTCAATTCAATGAAGACCTAGTCCTCTATTTTAGCCCCATGTTTTTCCCCAATTTCGGCAGAGTTACAACATAAGGAGTTCATGGTGGACAAGTGGTGTTAAAGAAGAAGCACGAGTTCTTTAAGACGTGGGCGTCCTTTTGTTTAGCATTTATTCGTTTCAATTACAAGAATTTTTGAATAGTTGTTTGGTTTCTTTACAATTTTAGTTATTGTTAAATTGGCTATTAAATCCTTCTTTGAGTAATGGATTGGAGATAGAGCTAAAAATCTCAAAATTATCTATCTCAATGAGATTCTAATTAGGAAAAGAGTTCTTGTTTTCTTTTAGAGTTTAATAAGATATTGCCTTCTGAAACCTTAGTCCAAACCACACAATTGTCCAATCATTTACATTGCATATTCAGATTGAATTAGCCTAAAAATGTGATCTCAGGTTGTGCAATCAGCCTTAAGTGAAAAGGCAATATGATATTGCGTTTTCTTTGGCCTTTAGACCACTAAGCTTTAGTCTCTCTCTCTCTTTCTTTCTTTTTTTCTCTTTCTCTTGTAATGGTCATGAACGGAAAACTCCTAATGACTCAAATAGGCAATGCTAATATGCTGAGAAGTGACTAGATCGTTGATAAATAATACGTAATGTGACAAAATCACAGAGCATAACAACGTTAAACTCAAAATGCACATCAAGTCAAACAAAAAACTTGGCATGATTCATACAAATTATGCACCAACCAACAGAATCAATCAATCACACAAAAATAAATTTCAAAACAAAATCATCAAACGATCTAAAGGCAAACAAAAAAAACTTAGCCACACAGAGCATCAATAATGATAACCATAAATTGGAGGAACCATCTCCATTGATCGAAATTCGAAAAAAGCCCTAAAATGAATATAATAATATTTATGGAAGGGAAACAATAGCACTCCATCTATAAATCTGAATATAGGAAATATATCAAACCCATTTGACTCACTGCTCTCCATTTCCGATGTAAGTACATATATATAATTTCTTGTTTAAGCCAGTCTCTCTCTCTTTCTCTCTCTCTGTGTACACAATGTGAGATTACATTTTTTTGTAACTCAAATTGTCCAGACTAGCTTATGCACGCCTCGACCAATCCCTGGGGCCTTGTAGTTGAGGAGACTCGAACTAGTGACATCTAAGGAGTAAATCCAATGTTTTACTAGTTGAGCTAATCCTTAGGGTTATGAAATTACATTTTCATTAAGAGTACTTCACCCTTTTGGTTTTCCCAATCTGTACTTGGCTAATTATTTTGTTAATTTATAGTTAAAAAAAAAAAAAAACTTAGGAGTTGTAAGATGTACTAAGTTGCCCAACTTTATTGGCCCAAAATCGATCTATTTGTGGATAAATTACATGCACCACCCTTCACCATTTAGATAATTATATTTACACCTTTCAATATTTAAAAATTATATTTTACCTCATTAATTTTGAAATGTTGTTAACATTGATTCTTTTCCATTAAATTGACTCTTAAAACTTAACAAAAAATATTAAAATTACCAAAATTTTTTGTGGTTTCATATTTTACCCCTTCCACTCTCACATCTTTATCAAATTTTTTACATAAATTTCTAATTTTTTTTTTGTTTTCATTTGTTTTTTACTCTTTATTTTTTTGGATTTATGTAAAAAAAACTAACAAAAATGTGAGAGGGACGGTTAAAATAAGAAAAGTATCTAAAATTTTGATTACTTTAGTAGTTTTTGCTAAATTTTAACGATCGATTTAATAGAAAAGAGTCTATGCTATTAACATTTCAAAATAAGTGAGGTAAATATAATTTTTAAATGTTGAAAGATGTAAATGTAATTATTCAAATATTAAGAAGAAATAAGTGGAACTAACCTTTTATTTGTTTCATTTAAACTTGACTGAGTGACTATTTTTGGGTCAACCCAAGCTCAACTAGAAGAAGAATAGAAAAATATATTATAGGAGCTTAGTTTGATTTTCAAATTGTAAAATAAACTACCTTCAAAGTGTTCAAAGTTTTGCTATTTAAACAAATGAAAAAATTAAGCAAAAATTAAAATTTATTAATTTTATAAACAGGGTTTGTAGTTGATTTGATAAATTAATCAAATACACTTTAGAGCTACATAGAAATAAAATCACTCAAAACTTGACTTCAATTAAAATACATGGTTGATCAGAATTCAATTGGTATCATATAAACCGAGTTTGAATATTTTCAAGATTTAAACTATCATGAGAAATTTTTAGGGTGTGTTTGGAATTATGATTTGTGAAGGGGGAAAATGGATGAAGCTTAATTTACTTGTTTTTTTAATTAGTTAAATAAGAATTCAAAACTTTTCTATTCATTTTCTTTCATTTTCCTAATCATACTAAAAGAAAAATTAATAATAATATTTTTTATTTGATTTTTGGTTTTTTATATTTTTTAATTGTCAATTTTTTTTTCCACAAATCCCTATTCCAAACACATAGACAAATTATTGCTTTATTTGGTTGAGCCCAGGTAAACCTCAAAAGAATAGCTTAGTGGTTGGAAGACATGTTTCAACCACAAATTTAGAAAGGATGCGAATTTAAAACTCTGCAAAGGTTTCTTTCTCTAAGATCACTTATATAGATTTTGCTTATATTTGCTCAGTTTTTCACACTCCTAACTTCATAGTTCGGGATAGACAGCATGAAAATATGAGAACTAATTAAAATAATAAAACCTGATCCAATGTCAATTCTTAATAAATAATAACAACCAAAGCATCTAGCATCTTGTCTCATTCTCATATAAAAATAGTATTAAAGTACATTACTATCAATTAAAAAACAATATAACCTAGTTGAACGCCATCCCTAATGACAACATCCAAGGCTTAAATACCTAGAATATATATTATAATCATATTAATATCTCTCAAAATCATAACATCATAAATGTGAGTATTGGACCCATATTCTAGGTCACACAATTTATAATACTATTAGCCCAACTCCCAATTAAAGAGAATAAACACAAATATTATCATCCATAGTTAAGATCGAACTTAGAGGCTATTCAAGCATAAGCTGCCTACGCATCCTACCTCGGGAATCAGGTCACCGTAATTTTTAGTTTTTATTTTTTCAGTGTCTATAACTTAACTGATCATTATCAACAAATCAAACATTAAACATCATTATAATTAACAATTTCAGTATATCAACACATAACAATAATCTAAATTACCAAAAAAAAAAAATAATCTATGCAATCTCATGCAATGGATAATGATGGAATGCAGTGCCAATGTATCCTACAATCTCCATCTACCCACAACGTTATCTTGGGATGGGTGACAATTAGTAAAGCACATGGAGCCACCAACCGTACTATTTACACTCACAACGAACATATATTTCAACATATATCACGAGTGGAACCTAGTTACACCCTCACAGGTGTAAGACTAAAAGGAGCCGAGTTACACCCATTGGTCTTTCTGCTAGGGAAGCGAGTTACATCTCTAGTCAGGCATCTACTTAGCTCAAGTAGGGTCCACTATAGTTCAAAGAAAATTTCATAATATATCATCTCAAGATTAACATCTCAACTCCAATGACTAAGCTCTAGTCATATATATCAACTTGGGATCATCTAATATTTTAAAACTCTCATTTTAATATTTTTCATAAAATCAAGAATCACATCAATATACATGACTCGTGCCTCGACACGTGAACAATACTAACATTGCATTCTCAACCAATTAATAATCATAACATCAAACCAAATGTTATAACCCTAGCGTTATGCACATAATATGTTCAATCACGTATAATCAACAATATCTCAACATTAAAATAAAGGTATGCTATGCTTAAGCATCTATAATAACATTTTATAGTCTTAAAATGTGCATAATTACAACATATATCCATCATATATGATATACCATTCAAATCGGGTTAAAAAGACATCAATTTGGGCTAAAAATACCTTTCTGTGGAAAGTTGGCTTGATGTCCGCGAGAAGCCATGGGAAGTTCACTTGAAGTCCCAAACATATGGAAAACTCGCTCTAAGTCGCTAGAAAATACCGAGAGCATCTCAACCTCATGGGATGCCAACAGAAAGTTCGAGGGAAGCCTGCTTTCATGATCTATGGTCTGCAGCATAGATCTGAACTGTTATAAGTTCGATCTGGCGCACAAAATACCCAAATCTGAGCACCTTGAGCTCAGAAATGGCACCAAAATCAATAATAACAGGATATATCTCAATATTTTGCAACAAAACCAAAAGATAAACAAGCTTTAGTGTGTATATATAACCCACAAACATGCATATACACACATACATATATATATGCACATGTATCATCATTAATCAAAATCGTCACATGTATACATCAAACTACTCTAAATCATGCCAATAATCTCATAATAAACATGTAATTGTCTTCTTTTACCTAGGATCTAAAGAAAAAAAGAAGAAAAAGTGAAAAAATCCCAAAGTTTCAAACTTCTTTCCTTCATATCTCTCACCTCAGATGGAATCATCATGATTCGACGCTACCACGACGATCATGACATCAAAAATACCAAGGTCCACATATCTCTGATCTCTAGCCTTCTCTTTTTCTCTCTTCTTTTTTTTTTTTCTATCTCTTTTCCTCTTTCTTCTTCGCTCCCTCATTGTACAGCTCCGTGTTAGTATTTTCTTTAAATTAATTGAATTTTAGTTTTAATAAAAAGGGTTAAATCCAAGTTTAAAGTTAAGACATACAGGATAGGTCCAATAAAGAAGTGATCTACATAGACTGAGCTTCTGTACACCATTCAGATATATTAATTATGTGGTAAGACGGTTAATAGTGTGGGCCTAAGGAGCCCATTGTAGGCCTAAGAAGCCCACTGCAGGCCTTTTATGGGACAGCCCAGTGAGGCTAAGGTTTACCCTATCAATATATGACTAGGTCTCCTCTCCACCCTAGACAGACATAATATGCCCCATAGAAAATTCATCATATAGACTTAGGGCATAGAGAAGAAGATTCATAACCGCTAAAGTTTATCTTAAACTTGAAGATCTCTTCCACTTGCATTCAAAAATCATGGAACAAACAGGTACGCTTCGGTGTTATTGTATGTATAATTTTGATGTTCCTAAATTTATATATAGATCTATTTTAAATCTTACACGTGGTATCAGAGCCTACTGTATATGGATTAGGGACTCATTGTATGATTCCACGTAATTAAATTTTTTTTTGATCTAAAAATACATTGATTGTTTTTTGAAATTTTCGAATGGGGTTTTTTTTATCATTACTATTAGAATATAAAAAATTTTGACATAAAAAAAGTGGATCCAATTAAAATTGTAAATCTGAATCCATTATTATTGTGTGTGTGCATATATATATACACATATTTTTTTTCCATTTTGGTTTCTCTCGGAACTTATAACAAAAAAGGGGCTTGCTTTTAAAGAATTACCTGTAAGATGCAATGATTAAAGAAGGATTGACTTTTCTTTTCTTTATTCTTTACAAACACTAACACCAACAGCTAGCGTTCAGATCCAATTTGAATGAGCATGTACACACGACTTTGTCCATTTGCATCATGCAGTTTTGTATCACACGACTTTGTTCATTTTTGCTATTTTATATATATTACGTGTGTGTATATATACGGAGAATATATTAACAAAAAAAGGTTGGATTTTGGCCGCAAACAGTCCAGTTTTTTGGTGTTACAACAGCCGGGTCTACACAAAGATATTCCGGTCGGGTCCAATCTGCTTAAGGAGGAAGAAAACCAACAAATGCCTAAAATTAGCCCCACACATGTGCCCTGTGCGTGAGGGCACGTGCAGCACTTTCTGGGCTTCTGAAAAATTTTATATTGATCATCTCAAGATGAGGATTCCAGAAAGTATTTTTCCATAATTTTTGGGCACTGTTTGGTATTTTTTTCAGGCTTAAAAGGGTATTTTTTGCAAATTCTTAAAAATTGTGCAGAATTTTTTTTTAATTTTTATGAGCAACAAATTTGTATTTTTTCAGGCTTAAAAAGGGTATATTTTTAGCAAATTCTTGAAAACCATGTAGAATTTTTTTTAATTTTTATGAGCAACAAATTTTAGATTTTGTGAACATTCTAGAACAATGTACTCTCTCACGCACTATTCCTTAAAAAAAGCCTAAATTCATTGTTTTATGTGAAATTATGTAATAGAAAATTTTTAGCACAAGTTTTGGCAACATATATGTTATTTATGGGATCACTGGGTGTATTCAGATATTTAAATACCCATAAAGATGTGATGATGAGCATATTCTTTTGATATAGTAATGGTAGAAATAACAAAGGGCAATTTAAACAAAAGAATGTCATATTAAGGATTTGTGAATTGATATAAATGCTACTGCCTAAAAGGGTACATCAATTAATATCTAAAATATGACAATATCTATTGTATTATTGCATGCAATCGCCTGCCCGAAAGGGGTTATTGCATGCTTTAATGACACGGATGTTTTTCAGTGACTAACCTGAGAATATTCATTTTTTTAAGAGGTTGGCCTACCCAAAGGGAACTAATCTTTTCAATATTTGAGTATTCTCATTGTAGTTAGCCATGAGAAATCCTATAGTATGTTGCACTTTTTACCTAAAGGGGAGACGACAATAATGTACCGAGCTACCTCTATTATTACTATTATTTTTTGTGCTTGATTAAGTTCAAAGCATATAAGGATTGTTTATTACCTATATTCAGCTAATTTAATTACCAAAAAAAATATTCAGCTAATTTGTTATCTCTTATGTTCGCATGTATAGTTTCTTTTGCAGTTAATAATAATACTACTATGGTTGTTCTATTGGATGGCTCGAATTATAAAAAGTGGAGGCAAGATATTGAGCTTGCTCTGGGAATAATGCTCTGGGAATAATGGATGTGGATTTAGCCTTGAGGGAGGCTACATCAGCTACACTCACTACTTCCAGTACTGTCGCTGAAAAAGAGTTCTATGCCAAGTAGGAGAGGTCTAATCGGCTGAGTCTGATTGCCATAGAGAGGTCTATTTTTGAGCACCTCTTAAGTGGCTTGCCTCAAACCAACAATGTAAGGAACCTTTTCAATGCCACAGGATAGAGATACAATGTATCGAATACGGCTAAGGCTGGATCCTTTATGAATGAGCTTACGAGTCTGAGGTATGATAACCAAATTAGGGTAAGGGAGTATATCCTTAAACTTGTTTTCGTCCAATTCAAACGCAAGAGCCTAAATATTACCATTCCAGATGACTTTATAGTCCACCATGCTGTCAAGCCTTACCACCAGATTTTAGCCAAATTAAAATTGCTGATAATACCCAAAATGAAACTTGGACCATTAATGACCTTATTTCTTAATGTGTCTTAGAGGAGGAGAAACTTAAGAGGGAAAAGTCAGAGGTTGCCTTATTTATCTCCCATCATAAGACCTGTTAAGGCCAAAATTGTAAATTGGTAAATCCATGGGCAAAGATAGTGTTTTGTAATATTTAGACTTAGTGTAGGCTAAGACACTAGAGTCTTAAGTCAAATGAAATTCTAAAGGCCTCAGAAAAAACTATTTCCCTAATAGCTGGAAGTTCTAAAGAAGCCAAACAAGCGTCGAAATTGATTTACGCAAGAAGCCCGTGGGAAGGCCGTGGTTAGGCACAAGAAAATCCCGAGAGCATAACATGAATAAATAGCCGTGCGGGAAGACTGCTCTGAGTCGCGAGATGGTCACGGGAAGACTGCGAGTGCGCCCTTCTTGCGAGGCATAGCTTTCAGCCTATTTTGAACCTTAGCCACCTCAGTTTTGTTTATATATATCCTCTAGACATCTTCAGGGTCAAATATATAGAGAATACACATGAGATTGGAAGCCTGAAAGTTCAATTATTCTCTTAATTACTTAGCCAACATGTTTCGTGTTCAATCCGAAGGAGTTCAGGTTTGAGGTTTGTGAATGGTAAGGATTCAGCAAAGCTACTAATGAGTCAGTATTGTGCCTTCGAGGAGTCGAAGGGCTTTCGTTAAAGGAGTTGGTGAATCGAGGATTCGAGCAAACGTCAATAGAGTATAGAGTCGAGGAGTCGATCTATCAAGGGTTTGAGTTTTAACCAACATTTATTTTAGTGAACATTTTTTAGATTTCTCTGTGTGGCTTTCCTTGTTCTTTTTATCTCGCCTTCTACAATTGTGTATGTGTGGTTGATTGATTGGGATCACTAGCAGCAAATTACATATTTTCAATTAGTATCAAAGTAGGTTTATTTTTGAGAATAAAACGAGATCCTGATATTTGCTTATGGATCCTCCTAGAGAAGGCAGTTTGAGTACTAGACCCCCGTGGTTCGATGGCACCAACTATGCATATTGGAAGGTTCGAATGAGAGCTCATCTAATCTCATTGAATGTCAATGTTTGGCTATCTATAGAAAACAGCTGGGTAAAGCCAATGCATTCTATCGATAACATATCAGTTGAAAAGCCTATGGATTTGTGGACCAGGGCTGAGCAGGAAAATGCAGAATGGAACTACAAAGCCTTGAGCTCTATTTTCTGTGCAGTCTCCACCAATGAGTTTAGAAGAATTCAAGATGTGAGATTGCTAATGAGGCATGGAAAATTCTTGAATTGAAATATGAAAGAAATTCAGTGAAGAAGTCCAAGCTCCAAAAAATAACCTCCGAATTTGAAAACTTGAAGATGTTTGAAGACGAACTTTTTGATAGTTTTTACGCGAAGCTAGTGACATTGTCAATACTAGTTTCAATCTTGGAGAACCAATTCCCAATCGAAAGATTGTAAGAAAGATTCTCCAATCCATACCTATGTCCTTTCAAGCTAAAGTTACAGCCATTGAAGAAGTTAGGGATGTTGATTGGATGCGGGTAGAAGATTTAGTTGGCTCTCTGCAAACTTATGAAGCCAACATGATTAAACCAAAATCCAGAGGAGTTGCCCTAAAAACTATTGAAGAAGATGTGTCCTCCTCAAGTAATGATGAGTCAATCCTCTTTCCTGAAGAAATTGCTATTTATACCAAGAAAATTAGAAAATTCTTTAAAAAGAAAGATAGCAAGTAAAGAAAGACAAAGAAGAATGAGAGAATTAAAGTAGAGAAATCTTTAGAGAAGAAGAAGAAGGAGAACAAGTCTAAGGGCGTGAAGTGCTATGAGTGCCAAGGTTATGGTCACATAGCTCAAGACTGTGGAAACAAGAAGAGTAAGAAGAATGTTCTCAATGCAACCCTTGATGATTTAGATGATCAATCGAGTACCTCCTCATCTTCAGAAGATTTTCCAGGAAATTATACTGCATTCATGGTTAGAGCAAGTGCCCCCCTCAAATTCAGTAGAGTCAGCCTCTTCTACGCATAAAGAAGAAAACTCCTCCAAAAGTGAAGTTGAAGAAAATTCAGATGAAGAAGTAGATGTTGAAGAGGCGTATGAATAGTTATACCAAGACTGTCGCAAACTCCACAAGCAAAATGAAAAATTGACTGTGAAGAACAAAGTATTGAAAAGGGAGAGAGACAGTTTGAAAATTATCCTGGAAGAATTGCAAGGAAAATTTGACAGTCTTGAAGCAAGCAAGAAAACTCAAGATGAATTGAAAACAGCGTTCAAGACTAAACTGGATCAAAAAAATAATGAATTGAAAGATGCCCAGGCAAAGCTGTGAACCGTGCAATCCAAGATGAATACTGCATCTTCCCAACTTGATGACATACTGAGGATGTAAAGGAGCCCACGTGACAAAAGAGGACTTGGGTACACCGGCACGTAGGTGGTCAATCTTTAGCTAATCTTGAAGCTAAAGCTACACCAAGTGAGCAAGAAAAACCAAAGCTGATTCAGTTTCAATCCTCAAAGACAACTGCTCCAAAAACAGTTAAAGCTCATCATCCCAAGAAATGTAATCAGTCCAGAGTCAATTTTCAGAAACTCAAAGGTACGCCCCCTAACTTGCAACCTAAGTTTGTTCCTATATGTTTTTATTGTGGTATACTAGTTCGCATAAGACCACATTGTTACAAATTATATGAGCATTTCCTATGTTATGTTGACGCTAGGAATTCCTTGAGACCTAATTTCATGTGTCAAATAGGTTTAATTCATTAAGATTTCAAAAGTTACGTTTTGATTCTAAACATTACATGACTTGGCCAGTGAGGAAAAAAAATTTTAAACCCATTGGTCTAAAACCCAACAATCCCAAGGCTCAAAATATTTTTCCAAAAATGAGAACTGTTTGGGTTAGGAAAAGTGATCTATATGTCACCCACACCCCTAAAAGTGTTAAATGGGTGAGCCTTAATATGTAGAGGCAATTTTTTTATGAACTAGGCTATGCGTCATTGCTATGTTCTTACCCAATTCTATGTAATCTTGTAAATTAGATACTTTTTAATTTTTTTTTTAGTTAAAATATTTTTTTTGGTGCAATGCTATTCTTTGTGATATTCTTGCATGTTCTATTACCTCATACACACTTCAAAATCACAGAATTAAAATTGTTGATTTATATAGTAGTCATAAATTTGAATTGCTTGATAAACCTGAATCTTATGTTTTGTTGTTCTTTGTCATGGTAATGGTATGCCAATTATAATTGCACGAAGTTAAGTACATCATAAGAAATCTTTTTCACTACTCAATTGTTTTAATAAATTTTCCTTTTTGGACTTTTGGTTGCTCTTGAGCTTACATAAAAAAAAAAAAAAAAAAAAAATCATTTGGAAAGAGCTACCAATAGGATAGAAAGCAGCTAGCCTGTTGATATGCAGGTTATCAATATAACCACCCTCTGGGTTTGACGATAAAGGAAGAAGGCTACCTACCCATAAGTGTGTGAAAGCTGCCAAATATAAATTAAAAAAAAATGACAGATGGAAAAATATATATATTATGGTGTATAGTTGAAAACAATGAATTGAGGAGAAACTAGTCGAAGACCTAATACTGCATATCTTACTCAATTCAATTCAAAGTCTAAAAGAAGCAAATTTAAAATGCATGCAAGTATGTGAAAAGTATTTATCATGTTGCACTTAAACTTCATTTCACACACTGCACAGGTATTTGACCATTGGTATGACATGTATGAATAACTCATGACATAAATAGTAGGGTGATTCTTGAAATTCTTATTTGTTACTATTTATGTATGGTCAAAATTTTAAAACTGTGTTTCGTTTTGTGTTTGGGAAAATAGAACTTGGAATGAATCGATCAAGAATACATGCTATACTTTTTTTTTTTGGGTCAATTTATGTCAAAATAGGGGAGATATAGTTAAGGGGGAGAATACTTGAAAAGGGGAGAATGTTTGAAAAGAATTTTGTTTATTAAGAGGGGGAATAATTAACTTTTTAATAGTTAATATGTGTCGATTAATTAAGAGGAGAATATTTTGTTTCATTTTTTGTTAATTTTAATTATTTATTTATTCCACATGATGCCTTGATTGTTTTGTTTAAGTGTGCAGCAAACAGGTTTAATAATCAAAACATATTGATCATTGCAAAATGTTTATTGAGGCCTTAATGTAAATTGATTTCATTTGTAATTTCATTTATTGAGTTTTGACATGGAATTGCCAAAGGGGGAGATTGTTAAGGCCAAAATTGTAAATTGGTAAATCCATGGTCAAAGGTAATGTTTTATAATATTTAAACTTAGTGTAGGCTAAGACACTAGAGTCTTAAGTCAAATAAAATTCTAAAGGCCTCAGAAAAAACTGTTTCCATAATAGTTGGAAGTCCTAAAGAAGCCAAACAAGTGTTAGAATTGATTTACGCAGGAAGCTCGTGGGAAGGCCGCAGTTAGGTGCAAGAAATTCCCGATAGCATAACATGAAAAAATAGTCGTGCGGGAAGACTGCTCTGAGTCGCGGGATGCTCACGGGAAGACCGCAGGTGCGCCCTTCCTGCGAGGCATAGCTTTCAACCTATTTCGAACCCTAGCCGCCTTAGTTTTGTCTATAAATATCCTCTGGACATCTTCAGGGTCAGATATAGAGAGAATACACATGAGATTGGAAGCTTGAAAGTTCAATTATTCTCTTAATTACTTAGCCAACATGTTTCGTGTTCAATCCGAAGGAGTTCGGGTTCGAGGTTTGTGAACGCTGATTTAGCAAAGCTGCTCAGGATTCTGCAAAGCTACTAAGGAGTCAGTATCGTGCCTTCGAGGAGTCAAAGGGCTTTCGCTAAAGGAGTTTGTGAATCGAGGATTTGAGCAAACGTCAACAGAGTATAGAGTCGAGGAGTCGATCTATCGAGGGTTTGAGTTTGTAACCAACGTTTATTTTTGTGAAAGTTTTGGGATTTCCCTGTGTGGGTTTCTTTGTTATTTTTATCTCGCCTTCTACAATTGTGTGTGTGTGTGTGGTTGATTGATTAGGATCACTAGCAGCAAATTACGTATTTTCAAGACCAATCCTAAGCAAGGTTAGATTGGAAGAAAAACCATAAGAAACCTATGACTCACACTACTCATAAAAATCAGGATGACAAATGGCAAGGTGAAGGACAGGGTCAGACCAACAATGCTCTATGTCCAAATGTTGATATCAAAAAGACCTTTAAGTGTTACTTTTGTCATAAATAAGGCCACATGAAAAGTGATTGCACCAAATATAAGGCCTGGCTAAACAAAAAAATGACAAAGAGGTAACTCACTTACTTTAGTTTGCTTTAAATCTAATTTAGTTGTTGTTCCATCAAATTCTTGGTAGTTTGATAGTGGTGTAACTGTTCATGTCGCCACTTCCTTGCAAAGGTTCAAAAGCAAACGGAAGCCAAGTGAGAATAAGGCAAAGCTCAAAGTAGAAGATGATGCAGAAGTCAAGGTGGAGTCTATAGGAGAAGTTGTTTTGAATTTAGAGTCTAGATTTTCACTTATTTTAGAAAACACTGCTTTTGTACCATCTTTTAGACAGAATTTGATTCCTATTTTTTTTTGGACAAATTGGGGCTATGGTTTTCATTTTCAAAATAATATGGTTAATTTATTTTATAATTCTAAAATTGTTGGTCATGGTTTTTTATTTGATGGGTTATATAAATTGAAATTGACTACAAATAATGAGTATGCCTCATTCCACGTTGAAAATGGTATATCCAAAAGACCTAGAATAAAAGACCAATCTTTTATGTTATGGCGTAAGCGTTTAGGTCACATTTTTTAAGAAAGAATTCAAAGGCTAATTAAAGAAGATACTCTTATTCCACTTGACTTTGGAGACCTAGATACTTGTATTGACTGTATTCATGAAAAATTGACTAAGACCAAGAAGAAAAGTGCAACACAGAGTGGTGACCTTTTAGAGGTTATTGACACTGATATTAGTGGACCTTATTCATCTACCTTATGTGGAAATAAATATTTTTTGACTTTTATTGATGATTTTTCTCGTTATGGTTATGTGTATTTAATTAAAGAAAAATCTGATGCACTTGAAAATTTAAAAAATTTTAAAATAGAGGTAGAAAATCAGTTGTCCAAAAGAATTAAGATTGTTAGATCTAACCGCGGGGGTAAGTATTATGGTAGACATGATGTCACTAGATAGCATATAGGACCATTTGCCAAATACTTATAAGACTGTGGAATTATCACCCAATATACTATGCTTGGTAGTCCCGAACAGAATGGTGTAGTCGAAAGGTGTAATCGCACAATTAAGGATATGATGAAGAGTATGATGAGTCGTAGTAACTTACCTATGTATCTTTAAGGTGATGCCATTAAAACTACCTTATACATTCTCAATAGGGTTTCTCGAAAATCTGTTCCTAAAACCCCTTTTTAAATTATGGACTGGTAGAAAGCCTGCCTTAATCATTTCTGTGTTTGGGGGTGTTCGGCAGAGGTTAGAATTTATAACCCTTCTAAAAAGAAAACTGATCCCAGAACCACTCGTTACTTTTTCATTAGGTATCTAAGTCATTTTAAAGGATACAGGTTCTACTGTCCTACACTAGGCGCAAGGATTGTCGAGTCCCAGACAGTTAAGTTCTTGGAGCTTGATACTGCTGATTCAGAAGTATTACTACACATTGATGAGGATAGGCCTAGCAGGGTGATGTCTATTCCCTTGCCAGCTATCCAGCACAATGTTGCACCTACACCTATAGAGGATGTGGATCATGAACAGTTAGGGATTGATACAACCAATCCTGATGTTCTTGATGCTGCTGAGCTTGTTCCAGCTTTTGACCCTATTAAGACCGTTCCAGCAGTACCAACAAGAAGATTTTTGAGATAGAGGAGACCTGCTATTTCAAACAAATTCATAGTGTATCTTGGTGAGAGTGATTATGATGTAAGGCATATGGTTGATCCAATGACCTATGCTAATGCTATTTCAAGTCTCTAGTCCAGTATGTGGGTGGATGCTATGACAGATGAGATGCGATCCATGGCACATAATAAAGTGTGGGAGCTCGTTGATCTTCCAGCTAGCTATAAACCCATTGGTTGCAAACGGGTGTATAAAACCAAGAAGGACTCTAAAGGGCAGGTTGATCGTTTTAAAGCTAGATTGGTTGCTAAGAGATTCACTCAAAAGGAAGGTATTGATTATAATGAAAAATTTCCCCTGTTTCATCTAAGGGCTCATTAAGAATTTTTATGGCTTTGGTGGCTCATTGTGACTTAGAGCTTCATCAGATGGACGTCAAGACTATTTTTTCTGAATGGTGATCTCAATGAGGAGATTTATATGGTACAACCTGAAGGTTTTGAGGTAAAGGAAAATGAGCACATGGTATGTAAAATGCAGAAGTCCATCTATGGCTTGAAGCAAGAATCATGTCAATGGCACTTGAAGTTTGATGAGGTTGTCACTTCCTTAGGTTTTGTGGAGAATAAGATTGATCAATGCATATATCTCAAGGTCTGTGGGAGAAATTTTATTTTCCTTGTACTTTATGTTGATGTTATCCTACTTGCAAGCAGTAATTTGGGTTTTTTGCATGAGACTAAGATGTAGTTGTCCAATACTTTTGATATGAAAGATCTTAGAAAGGCCTCTTTTATTTTAGGCATTGAAATTATTCGTGATAGATCTCATGGCGTATTGGGGCTATCTCAGAAATGATACATTAATCGTGTGCTTGAGAGATTTAATATGCAAGATTGTAGACCTGGGAATGTTCCTGTAAGCAAGGGTGACAAATTTAGTAGAAATCAGAGTCCTAAGAATGACATAGAAGCAAAATAAATATACCTTATGTTAGTGCAGTTGGTAGTCTCATGTATACACAGCTGTGTACTAGGCCGGATGTAGCTATCATTATGAGTGTTCTTAGGAGGTACCTATTGAATCCTAGCATGGACCATTGGGTAGCTATGAAGAAAGTAATGAGGTATCTACAGAGGACGAAAGATTACATACTCGTATATAGAAGAGTTGAGAATCTTGAAGTAGTGTGCTATTTAGATTCAGATTTTGCTAGATGTACAGATGACATGAAATCTACTTCAAGATATATCTTTATGCTTGCTGGAGGAGCCATTTCTTAGAAAGTGCATGCTGAGTTCGTAGCTTGTTTTGGGGCTGCTATTCAAGCTGTTTGGTTGTAGAACTCTATCTTAGAACTTAAGGTGATTGGTTCCATTGCTAAACTAATGAGGATTTTTTTTTTTATAATAGCGTGGCTGTGTTTTTCTCCAAGAACAACAAAACTTCTAGTGATTCTAAGCATAATAAGATAAATTATTTGTCAGTTAGAGAATTGGTAAAGAAATGTGACATTATTATTGAGCACATTGATACTGAACCAAAGGACTCCTAAACCAAAGGACTCCCAAACCAAAGGACTTCGATCTGTTATTTTTAATAATCATGTTTCAAACATGGAGGTTATTAAGTCTTTTAATGCACTTGGTTAGTGGGAGTTATTTTATTTACATTATGTGATTGTTATTATATATTAAGACCTTTCAGTTTGTTTATGGTCGTTAAAGTTTATAATTGGTTATCAATTATTTTATTTTGATGCCATTTACGCAGGGACATATATTTTTTGATATTTTATATGTCATATATGGATGCATATGTATTCATAATATAGGTTTAAAGAAAAGTCTAAAGTTCATTGTACGTGAGCATTCTGGAATATGTATTTCTTTGCACTGCAAAGTTTTCTCGAGATATGCATGCAAGACATATTAGTTTCATTGAAAACTATTGAAATTCACTTGCTTAGCGATTAAGCATACAATTAAAGAGAATTTGAAGATTGGTAAAGGAGTAGCACATTTATGAGATCACTTAAAAAGTGCTATTTCCCACTACACTACCACATATGATCCATGATTAGTATTTGTGATCATGAGTGGTCTTACATTAATTGATAATGTAATGACAGTCATGGTTTGATATTGGTTGCCTTGTTAAACAGGATTGTTTTAGGTGTTATCTCTTGACTTTACTTGTTTTTTTAAAATATGGCCACATACAGATTTTATAATTTTAACTTGAGAGTCAATTTTTTTTAAATATTTTCAAAATTGTAACTTCAATTAATGTTTGTTCAAGTGGGAGAATGTTAGTACTTTCTTTAAATTGAGCGTGCACATTAATTGAATTTTGGTTTTAATAAAACAGATTGAATCCAAGTGGTTTTAATAAAACAGATTGAATCCAAGTTTAAAGTCAAGACATACAGGATAAGCCCAATACAGAAGTGATCTATATGGACTGGGCTTCTGTACGCCTTTTAGATATATTAATTATGTGGTTGGACGGGTAATAGTGTGGGCGTAAAGAGCCCACTGTAGGCCTTTTATGGGAGGACCTAGTGAGGCTACGGTTTACCCTATAAATATATGGCTAGATCCTTTCTCTACCCTAGACAGATAGAATACACCCTATAGAAAATCCGTCGTACAGACTTAGGGTAATAGAGAGAAAGATTTGTAGCCGCTAAAGTTTATCTTGAACTTGAAGATTTCTTTCGCTCACATTCAAGATTCATGGAACAAATAAGTACGCTTCCACATTATTGAATGTATAATTTTGATGTTCTTAAATTCATATACAGATCATTTTAAATCTTATACTGCATGTGCAGAAAAGAAAAATGAGGAAAAGAAAAATAAAGGAAAGGAAAGAAAAGAAAAAGAAAAAGGGCTAGGCCCCAAGCCCAACACCAAGCCCATTAGCCTTCCCGGCTAAACTCAACCAAGGAAAATAAAATAAATCCAATAAACTGGGAAAACCTTAGGTCCAAATATTGAATTGGCACAAAATCTCAAATAAATAGCTAAAATAAAATATCGGGTGTTCATAGTTTGTGAGTCTTGTGGGATAGTTCACAAACTCAAAATTTACTCTCTATTGGTGAGTTAGTGTGGCTATCTGCCTATTTTCTTTTTTCTCCACAAATCCTTATTCCAAACACTCCTAGAAAAATAACCACGGATTAAGATTGGGGTCAACCAAGTTTAGCCCAGGTGCCACTAGCTTTTTTAGGCCCCGTTTAGAGGAGCAAAAAAAAAAAATAAAAAAATAAAAAAATAAACTCTAAATTTGGTGTTTTTGGTGTTCGGTAGAATACTAAAAGTTACTAATAATTTTACACGGTAGGTTACCAATACATGAACTTTTACTGAGTTGCTGAGAGATATAATGGCCATTTTACTTTAACCAAACTCAAAAGTTATCAAAAGTTTTACCAAACATACAAAAAGTTACCAAAATTTACTAAAAATTTTTATTTGTTTTACCAAACACTTAAAATTTACCAAAAGTTACTAAAAATTTTTATTTATTCGAGCAAATATGCCAAAAGTTTTACATGCCAACTTTTGCTAAAAAAATACCAAAAATTGTCTAAAAATTAAACATACAAATGGGCCCTTAACATCATTTTTTTTATTATTTCTCAATTTGTTCCAAAATTGGGTAATTTTGTCCACATCAATAATAAAATGAACATTGGTAAAATGACTAATATGTCGTCATATTAATGGTAATAACACCCATAAGATTCTTTTTAATACTGCAAGACTTTGTTTGTTTGACAGGATAAGGGGTGGGATATAATATAGTACTCTTATGAAATATTTCAATCTTTGTTTCATTGTATTTTTTATAAGAAATGAGGCATTCAAATGGGATGTTATTTACTACATACATAGTTGTCACGATCGGATCCATGCACTAGATCGGCGGACGCGTGTTGTGTGTCTGAAATTGCCTAAATGATAAAAGTTATGTTTTGATTTTGAAAATAGGGCTTGAATGTAGAGACTAAGGGTCACTATCTGATACTTTCAAACTAGGTGTGTCGAGAAATCCAAGTTTTGATTCAGTTTTGATTCTGACTTAAAATATTTTTGTTTTGTTTTTTAAAATATGATTAAAAAGATAAGTCTTTGCAATTAAAGATCATGCATCAGGGTAAGTATAATTTATCAAATAATAAATAACTCCAAAAGTAATAGCAATATATATTAAATTAACAATCTATATAACAAAACAGCTCTAGGATTTCAAAATATACAACCTAACTAATAGTTGAGATTGAATTTCCTTTCATCAATGGCTATGATTTTTTTAACTCTCTAATGCTTAAATCTGTTCAATCCATCCAACCTCTCTGTATCCGATTACTCATGTCCTTTCTTCTTCTTCACAATGTTCTCATTTTTCATAGGACTCTTTCTATCGAGCAAGTTCTAGTTCAGCACGTCTCTATCAAAGCAAGTTCCAATTTAGCTTCCAACTGAGAACTCGCTCTTTTCTCAGTCGATTGGAACTTTAGTCATTTTTTGGCGTCATCATTTTTACAGTGTTGCTAATTGGCACTTTCGTCAGGTACTTTTGTTTAACCTTTGTCTAAAATTTAGTTTTTTTTTTTTTTAGTAGATTTGGGCTTATACGATTTATGATTATATATTCTGTTTATATTTGCATAACTTGTGAGTTTTATATTCTGTTTATATTTCTTTTGAAATGGAAATTCGGGTTTATATTTGCCCATTCTAAGTTTTTATATTCGTCATGTTCTGTTTGATGGTTTGTATTTCTTTCTCTTTTGATTAGGTTTATTACCTTTTTCATACAACCAAATTTTTACATTTGCATTTGTTTAATTTCTTAGACTTTATCAAGAAAAGCAAAGAACCAATACTTTTGGAAAGTTTTTGGCGTGATTCCTCAAGCTTTAAATGAGCTTAAGGTAGTAAGATTTCATTAGTTTTGTCTTAAAAGTTTAGAGCCTTGATTATGCTTGGCCGAGAGCACTTTTCCATGCTAAAATTCTGAACTTCTATTTAATAGAAAGAAGCATTGAAAGAGAACTTTTCCACCCCTGGATGCTGTCATTCTACTAATGTAAATTATGCAATGCTATTGCTTCCTAAATTTTGTCTAAATCTTATTTTATTTCTTTCTTTTTTTTTAGCTTGTGTAACAATGTAAAGTAAGCACAAGAAAATAAACATTTTTACCTTTTTTCTGGATTTGGAAAATTCAATATCAACTCAACAATTTGTATTAGTATTATTAGGATTAGGTTTGTGGGATACCCACCTTGATATTTCATCCAGTGTAAATTTTAAATTTACTTGAATATTTGTCTCTTCTCCACCTTAGCAGCCACATGAAGTTTTGTGCATCTTTAATTATTATGTAATAGTAATAATGATATTTTTTTTCAAATAAGTTTCAAGTGAAAATTAACATGGAGGACCTTTAAATTCTAAAACTGATGGACAAGACAAATGTTTTGCACCATCTAAAAGTGGTAAATTCTCTTTCTATTATGTCAATAGTTTCTTTGTCTTTTACAGAAGTTTGATGGAACATAGAGTTAATTAAGATTGTCATTCTCATTCTTATAAACTTAATTGGCTTTTGTTTTCACAGAGAATAGGATGGAGAGATCTTTAGGGCTTTTCCTTAATTTCAAGGTAAGCCAAAGCTTTTTATTTTTTATCCACTAACAATCGGTTAATCCACTGACATCCCCTTCCTCCCTCCAGCAGTGAAGCACCCAGAGTAGGCTGTCAAGCACTTCCTCCCCCTCTCTCTCTCTCTTTCCTCTTCGTTTGCGAGCACAATCTCTTAGTTTGGAAAACATATCTCCTAAGGATTGGAGCTCTTTGCAAATGTGTAAAGTTTGCAAAGAACTCGAACTATTTGCAGGTCAAGTATGTTTTTTTAGGATTCAAGCCTAGAGGTTTAGTCTTCTTTTTTTTTTTTATTTAATAAATTTCCTAATTCTAATTTAGATCAATGTGGGCTTTACATACCTGAAATTTTCCAAATACGTATAAATTCTCTAATTAGCTACTCTTTTAAGGTTAATCTTTTGATAGGTTGAAAGAGTTCCAATTATTATAGATGAAATTTACTAAACATGGGTGATTAATTTGTGAAATAAAGTTAGGTTGTAATTTCACTTTTTGAAGATCTTACCTAGGCTATTACTATTAGTCATTCATTTGACTTTGATATCTTATTGGCTTAATTTTTCTCAACCCCTCTCATATTAAAGCTTGAAGGATTCAGATTGTTTAGATGTTTAGGTCTACTATATATCCACAAACTTTATGAGTAAAACCTTACTTTCTTAATAATGTTTTCTTTTTTCCATTTTATAGAGAAATAAATTGTGGAATTTTTGAAAACTGTTGATGATAAAAGTTACAATTTCAAAATAAGAAAATGTTAATTTCGACAATTATTGACAAGACACTCAAAAATTCAATACATTTGCTTCGTATAAATCTACTAATGCAAAAAGTTCTAATCATTTTCTCACTGAGTTCCTAATAGGACATTATACATTATCACTTTCTAAAATTATTTCCCAATCTATTTGTAACTTATGGTTTTGAAGGATATTTTGCTCGGTTGGTGTTCTAGGCAACTATCTTTTGTCTTATTATGACTTCATTGCCTATGGTGACTTAGATATTTGTAAAGTACGGTCAAATAATTGTCTAAATATTAACCAATTCATGTTTCATGCATTTCATGTTTCAAACTTTTAGTATTTTTATTTAATGTAACATAATTGAAGAATACATTGAATATTTTATTGACTTCCAAATTACTGTTTTGTGTGAATTCTTATTGTTTTAGGTTGATGCTGCTATTGGTTTCCTAGTAATGTTGAGATCTTACTTAGATTCTCTTTGCTCTAATTTTCGTTCTCACACAATTACTGATGTACAGTCCAATGATGAGAAGGTATGTACACTTTTGAATAAATATTGACTGGAAATCATGAGTTAAACATAAAAGATTTAGTGTGTACTTAGACACTATTGGAAATCATGATTTGCATGCAAAATTAAATTAGCATAATTGCCCTCCTTGCTTATTGTGCTAAAATTCAGCAATTTTGAGTATGATCCATTAGTTATTTAGTAGTTTCCCCAATCGTCTAAATTGCTTAAATGGATATGTTTTTATGGAAGTGTACCCAATATGCTCACTTACTGAAAAATAGTAATCAACGTGTTTATGAGTTGAAAAGCATTCTCTTCAAGTATTTTTCTTTGTTAGTTAAGAAAGTGAGATTTTATTTTCTTATCACCTCTTCTACAAAGAACCCTTCAAGGCGTGCTGCACAGTCACAACTACAATCATCCAATAATTTGTAGATGAACACTAAATTATGCTACATAATTTACCTGCCTAAATTGTTCAGCAATTCACACAATAATATTCTCTTTGAACTTTAGGTGCATTACTTCCAAAGGAGAGTTTAATTGAATCGTTTCCCAGTTGTGACCAACCTTTTATGAAAGAATGTTCATTGCTAACGTAATTTTTGTTGTTTAATCCAAATCAAGGAACTTCAGTCACAATAGAACAAAATATAAAAGTTTTGACTTGGCCTGTTAGGTTCCATTTGATCAGTTAATTGATTTTCCCTTTTATTAACATTCTAAATGTTAATAATCTAGATTATTTTTATTTTATTTTTTTCAGGAGGTGTTCTATAATCATTTTACCTTCTTTTATACTGGTTTTTGTTACTCTTTTTTGGAGTTGGCTACCAGACACTTATTTGTATAATTTTTTACCTTTTTGTGTGTGTTATAGGAGTTTCATTCATCTAATTGATTTGACATCCCCTTCCTCCCTCTAGCAGTGAAGCGCCCAGAGTCTAATAAGTACATTATCTCTCTCTCTATTTTCTTTTTGTTTGCAAATTTATTACACACAAAAAAAAATTAAAAAATAGCTAAGTCAATTACAAATTGGGAAAAGAGGAGCTGAGCTAATTACAAAGTGGGAAAAAAGGAAAGTAATTAGGAAAATAAACTTCAAAATTTTGAAATTATATTAGTGAATTCCTATCTTGAGGAGATTTATTTTCAAAACTCTATAACCAACCTAAAGTAATGCTTAGTAATCATCTTATGTACTTATTTACTTCAATGAAAATACTGTAACAAATCTAAATTTAATTCAACTTTCTTATAATGATATATATCAAACAAAGTACTCATATCCCAATATGAACTAAAAATAGAAAGTGGAGTATTAACCAATAAATTTTTCTGTTATTCTCGACATTGGTTGTATAAGTTATACACAAAAGAATTTGAATGTATCTATTTGTTCTAGCCTTCGATTTTTTCTTTTCTCTTTTTCATTCTTTTTTTTTTAACTTAATTCCTTGCTTTTTTTTTCTATAATTGCTCATTTTTTTTCACTCTTGTTTTGATGTTCTTATACTCCAATATGAACAATAATAGAAAGTCGAGTATCTACCATGACGATTACAAAAATGGAGTATCTATCATAACTAGGAAGTGAAGTATCAACCAATAACTTTTTCTATTATTCTTGACTTTGGTTGTATAAGTTACATTCATAAAAGAATTTGGATGTACCTACTTATTTAAGCTTTTGATTTTTTCATTTTCTTTTCTTCGTTATCTTTTTTTAACTTAATTCCTCAAATTTTTCTTGTAATTGCTCACATAATTTTTTTTTTCATTCATGTTTTGATATTTGTTCCATATTGTCAATTTCTCTTTGTTTATTTTAAGGGACTATTAATAGTATATTTGTTTCATTTGCTGCTTAAATTTTTCATCAAACATAGATCTAATAAAATTATTTTAGCAATTACCAAAAAAAATATTTTAGCCATTAATTTTTCATAATTTTTTCTTTATAAAAGAAAAGGTAATATAGTGTGTTTCAAATTATGTAAAAATACATTAAAACTCACATCTACACATTAGAGATATTGAATTTAGCTTTTACATTTTTTTTTTCACTTAATTCATGTAAAATACTTAATTCACATATTTTGAGAAAGTGGGAGATTTCTCACTATCAAGAGACTCCCACCATTAAAATTAAATAACAAAAATTAGAAATATCATATTATTGCAATGTATATGCTAAATAAAATGTTTTAGTAGGCTAGCCTCCTGTTGTTTGCAAAACACAACAACTATAATTATAATGAATGAATAACTACAAAAAGTTTAAGCTCAGGCTCAAATTTGATCAAATCAGAGTTTATTTTAATTATAAGTTGGGTTAATAAGTTACAAAAAAAAATGAAAGATTAGAAATTGACAATGTAATTATTTGAATTAGTTTTTGAAATTGTCTGGGTTCCTGTGTAGTAAACTATTTTTATGCTCCATTTTGGAACATATATTTAGGAAAGATGAAGGAAAAGTAAAGAGAAATGTTAAGAAATCAAAATAAGGAAAAAATGTAAAATTTATTTTATTTTCTTAGCTGAGCTAAAAATATAAATAGATATTTATGAAAAAAAATTTAATTTTTACTTAATTAAATATGAAAAAATATAATTTAATAATTTTATTTTTCTTAGCTGTTTTTTTTCACCAATCTATGTCCAAAACGTAGCCTAATTATAACCACAAAAAGATTGCGCTTGGGCTCCAATTTGATCAAGTAAGGCTTTGTATTATTCAAAACCACGTGCATCAATAGTACATTTCATTTACAAAATTTTCTATTTGTGATCTATTTTTTTCACAAAAATTAATTCATGCATAGTGACCGTTTTTCAAGTTGATTTGAAGATGCAAACAAAATTATGAGAATTAATTGGACTACAATGCATTAATGAAAAAGATATAAGGTACCTTTTTGAGTCAAACTATTTTCATTTGTGCTTGTTTAATATCTAAAATATACTAATAATGTTTCTGTAATCAAATAGATTGTCGTTTATCTTCAAAATGGAAAAAGTGCATTGAGCTTGATATGTGGACATTTTGAAAACTAATATAGAAGAAATTTAAAGCCATATGTGACTTCTTAGGAAGAACATGATTGAAGGCACATATTTTGTAGAGTATACCTATTTTTCATAGAAAATTGAGATTTTTTTTCGTAAAAGAAAGATACTCTAAAAACTATTCTCTACCTATGTTATTTTTATAAAACCTTCGAAAACGAGCAATATAAGTGTTGTATTTTTTTTTTATAATATGTGAATTGTATTAACATCCAATTATTTATGTATACAGTGAAATGAAAGGACTGCACTGGCATTCAATTGATGAGTTCTTTTTGTTTTCAATGTTGAGTCAAAGTATGTTTTGATCATAATAATATGCATGACTTATGTATTTTTTGATTAGTTATTTTTATTTTTAGATCATGATAAATTATTTTTTTAGAGTTTTTTTATTTTAATTTTGAATTTATAGGTTTATTTGTTTGCTTGCTTTTAGGCAAATACTAGTTAATATATAAATAGTTTAAACAAATTTAATATATAAATAAATAAGGATTGAACTAGTTAAACAATTGTCAAACCATCGGATTAAGGTTTGGTTTGGAAAGTAAAAAAGTTAGTTTTTTTTATATCTAACTAGTAGGTAACAACAAAAAAGTTAGTTTTATTGTGTTTGGGAAAAGAAAAATTAACTTGTTAGTAATTAATTTTTTAATTTTTTGTTAATTTAATACTTTTACCTTTAAAAATTTTTAAAAAAATTAAAATGTAAAAAAATAAATTTAATTATTATAAAAAAGCCAAAAAAATTAGTAATTGGTATCTACGGGTTCCAAACGGAGCCTAAAATTGGAGAGTCATCTCGTCGCCACCGGACCGGTGTCTTGGTCCGCACTCCTCGTGTGCATAATAGAGAACAAAAAGAGAAGAGAGAGCTCCAGAAGCGTACCAGAAAGAAAGCTCCTTTTGTTCTGTTGAGAGAGAGAGAGACTAGATAATCTGGAAACCTAGGGCTTGTATTATTCTCTCTGTAGATATCATATCCAATAACAGTACATACATGCGTATAATTTAGAGAGATAAAAATGGCTCAGAATGGCAAATTGATGCCAAATTTGGACCAGCAGAGCACCAAACTCCTTAACTTGACTGTTCTTCAGCGCATCGATCCCTTCATCGAGGAGATTCTCATCACTGCCGCTCACGTCACGTTGTATGAATTCAACGTCGACCTCAGCCAATGGGTATGCCTTTTTACGTTCTTCGCCTTTCAATCTCTTGCTTATATGCTCATTGATTAGCTTTCTGATTGTGTTCGTTTATTTTTTTTGATTCGGTCTCTTGTAGAGTCGGAAGGATGTCGAAGGATCTCTATTTGTCGTTAAGAGGTGAGATTTGGGTTTTTTGAAAAGTTCAATTTTGGATTGCGCTTTCGGGGGTTTTTGTGCGTTTAGCGTTGATTTTGGCTTGCATTGAGGTTGTTTGTGGTTGGGTTTTGATCTTTATCTACTCTTTTAGATGGAATTAGTGTCAATTTTTGGACTGAATTGTTGTGATCGATTCAGGAACACCCAACCTCGATTCCAATTTATAGTAATGAACCGGCGAAATACAGGTTAGTACTTCTATTCATTTTTCATTTGTTTTTATTTATATTGTCGCGTAGGTTTATAAATGTAAGTGCAATGCAAACTTCCACTCTCTCTATTGCCAATAACTTTCCCTTAGTAGGTGTTGCTAGTAAACAAGTCTGCTTAAATTGATTACGTTAAGGGCGTGTTTGGAGCAAGGATTTGTGGAGGGAAAAGAGAAGGGAATGAAATGGAATTACTTATATGTATTTGTAAAAAAGATGGAGTTACTTATATATACTTATTTTTTATGATTAATTAAATAAAAAATTATTTTTTGACAGATATATAATAATTTTATTCTCCTCTTTCTAAACATAGCAAAACAAAATATATTAATTTTATTCTCCTTTTCCTAACCATACCCCCCCCCCCAAAAAAGAAAAAGAAAGAAATTAAATTTAACATTTATTTTGACCTAAAATAATAGCTGAAGGGAGGTGGCCACCTCAGAATTGTATTTCTCTGTGGGCATTTTTGAAGAATTTCTTATTAAGTAATTTACAATTTCTTTTAGTTCAGAAAATGTAGATTTTTCACATTGTAGCTTGCTGCTTCTGGTTACATTTGTGAGCAGGAAGTAAATCAGGTCTTTCCACTTCTTGCACTATGTTACATTTTCCACAATTAAAAATATCAGCTGGAGTTTCTTTTTATATGTGGAATCTTTCATGCTATTAACTATAATTTTCAAATTTCAACAGTATATGGGGTGAGTGGTAAATGGAACTTTTTGCGCTAGTGAGCTGAAAGAATGGTTTGGTTATTATATTCTGGAAGCATAAACTTTAATAATAAATTTACTTATTCATGCTATCATCATATTTTTCTTATGAAAAAAAAAAAGGGAACTTCCCTTCTTCATGCTATTATCATATTTCCATCCACAACTTTTAGTTGGTTCACTCTAATTTTCATTTATGTAGTAGTGGGTTTACTTTTGAACACTTTTTCTAAGTAAAAAAGGGAAAGAAAATGTCTCTTACCAAATTTAGGTACATTCTTTTTGCGTGCAGTGAAAGGCCAGCTCAAAATCTTTTCTCTCTGTATGTGTTGCTTTGTGGCCAGCTCAAAATCTTTTCTCTCTGTTTGTGTTTACTTTGTGAAATGAGATATCTATTTGAGTTTTTGATATATTTCTCTTACCACTTTTTGAGATGTAAATTTAGGTGTGGCCTCATATATGCTTTTGGCTATAACACTTTTGTGTTAAATATACATTCCATAAATCGTCATTGATTTCTAATATGCACCCAGCTTGATTCATTCGATTCAATTGTCTGGAACTTTTTATTTGTAAAAAAGCACAAGAATCAAAATTTTCATTTACCTTTTTAATATAGCTACACATGATCTTAGGATGGAAATCCAAGTGCAAACTTTCAAATGGAGTACGGCACCATTGTATTTTTTGAAATATGCTTTGGTAATTGGATAACTATTTTTTTAACATACTATCTTCATATTATAAGATGACATAGTTATGTTGCCCCTCGTTCTTTTTCAATATTCTTTTGTTTTGCCTACTAACTCTACTATTTTGGCTTTTGTTAGCTTGACTTGAGTACTGCTATAGTTTTTTCCCCAAGCCAAAAGGACCATAATAACTATAGTTCATGATTTTGATACTTGAGAATGATCACAAGACATGATAATGAACGTTTAACATTTATGAGCAGATAATTTGGTAGAGAATCTCTTGGGAGATTTTGAGTTTGAAGTCCAGAAACCATATTTATTATATCGAAATGCGGCCCAAGAAGTAAATGGTATATGGTTTTACAATTCACGAGAATGTGAAGAGGTTGCTAATCTCTTCAGCAGGTATTGTCATTTCCCTATGATTGCAACTTATGTGGATTACAATATTTTTAGTGTCTTGCAATAGTTGGAAAGCTTGTCCTATTATGGATTTTTTAAAGTTCTATAATATTTTCAAACATATTTACTTTATATAAGATGCTATATGCATGTTCTTAATTGATATTTTTGGTTGATAATGATTCACCAATATGTTATTCTTGGCTGATGGTGAATTTACATATTTTTGTCATTATGGTGGTTGTACTAAATTAGTGGTTGGAAGGTGGTCATTCCTAATGGAAGTGGGTTTGGGATACTTAACAATACATTGATAAGGAAAAGGCACTTTTGGACGAGCTTGCAATTTTGCTAAGGAGGCAAAGTAAATTGGTGAAGGATACCATAGAGAAAGGATAGATAAGAAAATTATGAAAAGCAAAAGTTTATAGTGGTGTGCTTATATTGTGCACCTCTTACCAAAAAGTTGCACTTCATAGGCTCCGTTTGGTTTGCAAACAAACAACAAAAAACTCTATAAATCTCTATTAACTTTATATCACATCAACTTTTTTCTTTCACTGCACGCATTACGAACTCTCAATTTATCTCAATTTATCTCACTTTTTTTCACTCTAAACACACCCATAGTTGCTAAAATCCCAATTTGGAATCCTGGATCTTACAATGTCACGATCGTACGATCCATCTTAATCAAAGCCTTCTAGATCCTATAAAAACTGCCTCACACGTTACGATTTTGATGTTGGATCTAATTGGATTGTAGAATCTCAGTCCTCTATACAATCAAAATTTTATCCTTTCCTTTTTTTTTTTAAATTCCACAATACATATATATATATATTTTTGATAAGCAACAAATCTTTTATTAATAGAAAAAAGGAGTACAATAACAGAAGAGGACCAGAAGTCTCCTTAAGTGAAATTGGAATACAAAAATTATTTGTGATAGTGAGCCAACTCTCTCAAATAAGAAGCGTAGGGTAAGAAGCGAACTTTGGCAAAATAGACATCCAAAAGTAAACAACAAAGCTGATCTCCTACTATAAACTCATCATATATTATTCCTTGTCATCAAATATTCTTGAATTTCTTTATTTCTAAGTGACCCACACTGTTGCTAGAATAACCCTCCACAAGCAAATACCCTTTTTTATTACAACCAAAACCCCCCAAAACTCACTGACTAGCATATCCACACAAGAGGGGGGACCCAAGGTGATGCAAATAGTGTATGCCATAATGCCATAGCAATCGATGGTAGAGAAATAGATAGTCAATATATTCCCTATCCTTTTTGCAACTCACACACCAGTGAGGTATTAACATCAAATATGACAATTTTTTTTTGAAGATGCTTACACAAGGTTGTTTAATTACGACCTGAGGGTTAAGGGTTTTAACCCTGGAATTAGCTTCTATGCTTGTAGAGGGAATGGTGCTTATATTTGGCCTTTCCAAACCCTGTAATGCAAGAACCTTGGGCACTGGGTTGTCTTTTTAAGATGCTCACACGTGTTGAATCTCTTATGTGCCAAAGACCAACAAAAAACTTGAACCTTTGGGGTACTTTATACCTTATGAAACTCTTATTTTCTTTTATTTCTTTCTTGTTGTTTATTCTAAAAGAAGTCAGGCACCGTTTGGGAAGAGTAGCCGTTAGCATATGCTAATGGCTACTTCAACAGTGGTTGGACTTTTTTACCTTCTTATATTTTAATCTTTTTTTAAACTTTCGAGGGTAAAAAAGTCAATTTACCCTTACAAGTTAGCAACCTAAAAAAAAGTAACTTTTTTTTTCCTTCCCAAACACAAAAGTAGCTAACTTTTTTAGCTAACTACTAGCCTAACTTTTTTTTAGCTACCATTAGCACATGCTAATTTTCTCAAACGGTGCCTCAATATTACTATTGCTACTTTGACAACCCTACAACATCTTCTGCTTTTGTATAGAAATATCTAGAAATGGGAAGGGGAAATGATCAAGAATTGATTAAAAAATTTAATAGAAATCTTTATAAGAAACTATGGAAGACAAAAAAAGGCTTTTAAAAAAATCTAGTGGAAAACCTATATGAGCATATTAATGGATTGATAAAACATATTGAATGTCTAATTGGAATTTTAGCCAAAAGAAGAAAAATAGCTAATAGGACTTGTTTATAATTATAGGAAGCGCATAGGAATCAAATAAGAAACTAATGATTAGAGAATTCCGAAGATCTGAAGTTTATACAATGAAGATATGAAACAGGATTGCATAAGTTATTTGGAATAACTTTGAAAATCTTTCTTTCATTCACTAGAAATGAATTACTGGACATAGAAGGATTTATTTCATAATAAACTTAGAAAAAGTAGCATAAGTCAATGATGGTACCTAATTTAAACTGCAGAGTGAAGGGAGCTTGCTGAATTTGCTAAACTTTTGATTAACTATTTTACTTGTAATTATATTTTTGATATAGTTAATTACATTTTCAAGCCTCCTTTATGGTGAACTTTCTCTGGCCTTATCTAAATTTCCATGATCATACATCTTTAAATATTTTTAGAAGGATCTTTATATTTGTTACAAATCTCTCAATATGAATCCATACGAATCTTTATTTTTTTAATAATTCAAGGTGTTTGAACCAGCTTATGGGCACCTTGATTAATCATAGACCCTAAAGTTAATGACTGGGTAACCCTCTAGTGGCCCTGAGGATACTTAAATTAGTGATCATTAGGGTGCAAATCCAAAACCTAATCAGCTAAGCTAATCCTCAAGATTAATCATTAAAAAATCCTTAAGATTGACAACCTTATTGTTAGGGTAAAGATAATAGTAAATTGGTGATGTTTATACTACAGAAGGGTTGGGGAATCTATTGATAATTTGTTATGAATTACTTATGGGCTAGGAAGTTGTGGGATTTGTTTCTTTATGCTTTTGGCATGCGTTGGGTGTTCTAAGAAGCAAAACAAGTCTTCAAAGAATGGAGGGCTATCACATCAACGAAAAGTGGAGAAAACCATTGAGAATTGTTCCTTATTGCTTAGTGGTTAATATAGGGAGAAATGAATAGAAAATCCTTCCAACGCATTGAATTTCTCTTGGGTGTTCCCAGAAGCAAAACAAGTCTTCAAAGAATGGAGGGCTATCAAGTCAACAAAAAGTGAAGAAAATCGTTGAGAATTGTTCCTTATTGCTGAGTGGTTATTATGGGAAGAAATGAATAGAAAATCCTTCCAACACATTGAATTTCTCTTGTGCTAATTAAAATGTTTTGGTTGGCAAGAGAGATTTCCCATGACCAACCACTTTTTTTGTTTCTGTTTGTTGCTATTGAGCAGATTAAGCATAGCTCCAACAATACTTAGCCACCCTTCGCTGTTGTGACCTGCCAGGATAAGAAGAAAAGAACGATTCTTTGGTTTGAAACATTTATCATAAATGAATGATAAATCTTCCTGTATCATTTTGATTGACTTCTAGGCAAATCCTGAGGCTTTACCCCTGTATCATCAGAAGAATTTATCTATGGAATTTCTTTTGTATGCTTTATAAAAAGTGATATTGACCCAGTTCAAGCATCCAAAATTCTTTGCAAAGAAGAAAGTAGCATACCTGTTGTGTTCAAATAATGTCATTTTCTCGTCATATGAGTTCTCATCAACTTCTAGGATAAAAATCTTATGCTCAATGTTGGCCACTTTAGTGTGACGATCATGGATAGTTGGTTTCATGTTCTTTCTTTGGTTCAAGAAATAGGAAATATATGTGGGGATTTTATTTAAGTGGATGATGGTACCAGAGAGTGATCATTTTCAGTGGGCTCTATTAAGAGTTAAATGTGATGGCCGAGGAACTTCAGCCTCATGGAGGTTAAGATAGGTGATCTGTTGTACGAGTTTCTAGTGTGGCACAAAAATGGTCCATTTGTGTTGTGAAACATGAAATTAAATGCAACAGAAGCCAAGCAGGTCAGAGACAAAGACAGTGGTCTGTGAGCATAAAAGTGTGGCGTAGAGTTGGGGTGGCTAGAGGATGACCAACAGAAGGGAGATTTTGTGGTCAAGTGTTCAAAAGGGTGGAAGATTTAAATGCAAATTAGGTTATAACTAGATGGTCAAATGTAAGGAGATGGGAGGGATGTGGCGAACTAAATTTCAATAAGGCAAATGCATTTAAGATAATAAAAAACTTGGGCTAGGAAGTAAATGGGTTTAAGCAAAAAAGAAGACTCAATTTCTTTGGTCTAAAAGTAAGAATGAGTAATCCAAGGCTGCTAAACCGAACTGGGTTGCTATAGACTTTCTAAATTTATGAAAGATAGAGGCCAATGAGTGGGGAGCTTTTTCTCTTAAAGGGTTTGGGCCTTCTTCTTCTTCTTCTTTAGTCAAAAGCAAGGGGAGATTCAAAGTGGAGTTATGGAGCAGGATTGTTGCAGGGGCTAAATAATGGGAACAAATTATTGATAGGATTGAGAATGGAAAATCATAGATCTCATAGTTTCTACTTTTTATATGTGATTAGTGTTCTTTATGGATAATATTTGTATATATGTAGCTAATAAGAGTACAAAAAAATTATTTATTTTTATTGTATTCCTGCTGCATCATTATTCTCATTTCATTTTTTCAAAAATTGCCAAATACTATTTTTATATTGTGTATGAAGCATAAAATATCTTTTTTTTTTTTTTTTTTTTCTAAACTATAAAAAGTTTCCATTTATTGAGAGACTGAAACAAAACATTAGTGGAATTATGATTCTAATGTTTTGATGAATATACTATAATATCAAGTTGTTTATTTAATTTTCTTATTAGATTTTTATACGTTATTTTTTTTTTTTTTGAAAAGGTCTTTACATATTTAGATATATTGCAATTTATACTTCTAAATATTTTTACAATTCAATGTATATATTTTGCTATTTCCTAAATTTTTCTGAGACATTGCAATTTTCATACTAACAAAGATAGCTTAGCGAAATGAAATTTTAATTTTGATTCCAAGTCCAAATTCAGCGTCCATATGTGCGCTGCTTAGGATGTGTGGTTGGCTCTTTTATGTCTAAGGTGGAATGTTTTGCATGGTCCTTGAGAGGATGCATATAGGAGGCAGCAATGCAGGGAGTTGTTCATGTTAGAGCTAGCTAGAGATGACCTTTGTTGAGTTAGAAAAGTAATGAATCTATTTTCATGCTAACTATGATAGCTTGGCAAAACGAAATTTTATTCTTGATTCCAAGTCCATATTTGGTGTTCATATCTTCATTTCTTAGGATATGTGGTTAGGCTCGTTTATGTATAAGGTGGAATGTATAGCACGGTCCTCAACATGATGCATACAGGAGGCAGTAATGTAGGGAGTTGTCTCATGTTAAAGCTAGCTGGAGATGATGTTGGTTGAGCTACAAAAGTGATGGAGGGAATTATTTCATTTCATTTGGTTTTGAAGTAAGAAGCTAGGCCCTCATGATGATAATTGTGGACAAGAGTTGTATTTGCTAAAAAACATTCTAGGAATGGTGGGGTTCTAGAGTTCAGAAGATCAGAAAGAAAGCCTGAAGGTTAATTACGTTTTGTGTCTCTTGGCTAATTTGGAGGAAGAGGAACAGATGATGCTTTTGCAATGAGGGAGCACCTTTGCAGTTGACTCTAGAATACATTTTTGGGGATACTGTATGGTTAGTGAGTTAGTGAGTGGCAAAGAGCCTGGTATTGAATTTATTTTTTTATTTTTTATTCTTTTGGCATTTCATTGAGCACACACGCATATATATATATATATATATATCTTGATAGGACTTTTATTGCTCGGTTCTTGATCTTTTTGTATTGATGCCTTTTTAATAAAATTTCTTCTTATTTACCCATTTGAAAAGAATGGAATATGCTAATATCATGGAGGGCAATGGTCTCGCCATTGACAATCTTACAGTAAGAGGTAGAAACATTTCAATCAGTGTGCCAAAAAAAAAAAAAAAATAAATAAATAAACAAAAAACAAAAGGCAAGTCCATTGATCACTTTTCTATTCATTGTTCTTGGGCAAAGGAGTTGTGGAAGTTGGTATTATCTTGTTATGGGCATTGGATGTTTCCTAAAATGGTGTTTCAGGCACTGAAGCTTGGGTGGGGTGTTCGGGTTGATCAAAGGAGGAGGAAAGAGTGGAGAATTGTCCCTTTTGGTATAGGGTGGATCATTTGGGGAGAAAGGAACATAAGATTGTTTCAAGAGGTGGAATTTCCTTTGTGTAGGGTTTAAGTTCAGGTTGATCAAAGGAGGAGGAAAGAGTGGAGAATTGTCTCTTTTGGTATAGGGTGGATCATTTGGGGAGAAAGGAACATAAGATCGTTTCAAGAGGTGGAATTTCCTTTGTCTAGGATTTAAAGTATTCTTTTGTCCATTTTGATTTAAAGTAGTCTGATCTATTTTCTTTCGTTGAATGCTTGTCATTTTGAATATTGCTCTTTAAGTATTTTTGTGATTGGTAGTCTTTATTTACTTAAAAAAAAATATGTATATATATACATATCAGGGGGGCAACAGTTTCTGGCTAGGGTGACTTTTGTAAGCACCAAGCATTCTGTGGGAGCTAAAAAGCTTGAATGGGATAAGGCTCCAAGATTATATTGCTTATTATGGATTTTGTTTTTCAGCATTGTTGGATTAGGATGAGGGGTTATGCGTTGGATAGTGGGATGCTTCAGGATTGCCTTATTTAGAGCTCACTGAGAAAAAAAGTTTTTTTTTTTTTGGGGGGGGGGGGGTTGGTGCTTTGGTAAGTGTGCCCTCTTAAGATGGTTTTTTTTAATCATATTTTTTTGCCAGTTTAGAGTGTGTGAATGTCTTTTCCTTTGAAAGAGATATGGGACATTAAGCCCCCAGCCTAGGTGGTTTTCTTCTGAGGAAACCATCTCAAATGATGATAGTTTTGAGGGAAATTCTTTGCTTAGTGGTGTTGTAAGGAAGCAGGTGAGGATTGTTCACCCATCAACGGCGAGAAAACATTGGGGACTGATGTCGGTGCTTCTTGGGATTGGGTGAGTGAGGTCTACCACAATTAGGGGCCTTTTTGCATCTTAGGCCATAGTATGCCCTTGAGTGAGAAGCAAGAAGGCTCTGGAGGGCTGTACTCCACTCAGGTTTTGGCAGCTGTTGTGGAGGGTGAGGAATGTAAGTGGATGATGCTTATTTCCATATATATGACTTTAGAACTTGAAAATATTTTCCTTAGTGTCTTCTTTTTCCTTTTATTTTACATTCTTGTTGAGACAACATTTTACTTTGATGTCTTTATTGGGATTAAGCCCATTATTGGTCTCTCTCTTAATAAAATATTAATTTTAACAAAAAGGAAACCATATCAAAATTCAATATAATTTTCTATTTGTATTGTGTAAATGATTTAGAAAAGTAGCACATCCAAAAATGTTACATAGTTTTTTGCTTTGTTACTCGGTCGGTTTGAGTAAGAGTACCTATGTCGACACGACATGACTCTGGTGCCGATACGAGATCTGTGTCCGACACAGAGTATGTATCTCAAACACGGTTGTGCTGGAAGCTTGGAACGAGGGTGGATTTTTTATTCTGCCATTGTTCAGTGGAGCGAAGCTTGGAAGATGAAGACTCTTCGGTTTCAAATGGGGATGACGAGTAATTGATGTTTTAATTCAAAACCCATTGATTACATAAACATCAAGTTAGCTTTAACCTTTTGTCTTCTCTTATATGCATTACATACAAGTCACATACCTAAGTAAGAAAATTTTATTACATTGACATGACTTTTGCTATTCCATTTGTGTATTAAATATAGAGAGAGAGTCACCCCTGTGATACTTTTGCTCTTCCATTTATGTATTAAATATAGAGAGTCACTAGACTAGACCAAACTAGTCCAATAAATGATTATAACTATTTTAATAATTTTTTATTCAAAAAATTCATCCGAATTTGCTCTTCCATTTATTTATTAAATATAGAGTCACTAGACTAAACCAAACTAGCCTAATAAATGATTATAACTATTTTAATAATTTTTTATTCAAAAAATTCATCCGAATTTCATGTAGCCGGATTATGCTTTTATGATTTATGGTTCATATATAATACCTACAAGTTGTTTAAATGATTTAATAATTATGATAATGAAGGTTTAGTTATTTTTAAAAAATAAAAATAATCTATCAGATAAGAAAAGAATAAAAATAATTTATTTACTCTTACTCTTTCATTTATTATGTAAAAATTAAATTTTTATTTATGTCAATGAAAAAATAATTTATTTATCTCTATCTTGATTTAGGTGCATAATAATCTTAGTTTTTTTTTTTTCTCTAGATAAATCTTATTTGTGGATTCTTATGTTTTTACGTACACTTCAAGATGTAATTTTTTTTTTCTTGGTGTCGTATTTCTGTATCCTTATCCACAATTTGGACACTTTTTTGGCTGAATTCCCGTATCCTAAAATATAAATAATAGGTGAATCTGACATCTGGATGCATATCCAAGTCCGACACCCGAGTCTGAGTACATAAGTTTTTTGACATGTATTCAATTATAAATTTCGTGGATATAAAAATTTTGGATGCGGAAAGTTGTGTATATATGATTGAGGTTTCTTTTCTTTTCGTTTCAATTGTATTTATTTGCTCTATCAATGTACTATATGATTGAGGTTTTCTTTTCTTTTCATTTCAATTATATATATATGTATATTTTTTTATCAAAGTAGAATATTATTGTTCCAATGTTTCAAGTGCTTGTATTATTGGTGATGTCCATTCATTTATCCAATCAAAAGATTAACAAGCCTGCTACAGGTTGAGTGGTGCTTAATTATTGTATGACTAGTTATTTTCGTCCAATCAATTGTACCTTTTCCCTATATTATTTAATTGTAAGCTGTTAAAATATTTGTGTTGTTATTTATCAAAAGTAATAAAAGTAATAATTGTGGTGTTGATTTTTTAATATCTCTTGGTCTCTCTTTCCAGTGCGTGGTTCCCTCTTTCTGTATATATAACTAAAATAGGGAAAAACCATTTTTCGTATTGTTCCATTTTTCATGTTGTTTTGATTCTTTCTTGAGCACTTATCTCTACTAAATGTCTTAAGAGGTCTTTGATTTAGAAAATCATCAAGTAATACTGTTCATTATGTTTGTGAATGAGCAGGATACTGAATGCATATGCTAAGGTTCCTTCAAAGCCGAAGTTGCCTTCTACAAAAAGGTAATAATTGAAGCATGCCTACCATTTGATTAGTCACTTCACCATCTATAAGTTTATTTGTTTAATTGTTATGAGATAGGAATAGGGTGAATTCATGCAGTTAATAATATCTAATCTATATGACACCCATTGCATTTTGGCTGGAAGAAAAACAGAGATACATAATAGAAAATATTATGCCTTGTTAAATTGTGCAAAAAAGTTAGGTCTTTAGTAGAATTCTCACAACTTATTGAGAACCATGTTTTGGTCCATTCGTCCCGTTGCAGAGGCTTTCTTGCATCTTATAATAATCTCCTGCATTAGGTTGTATTTCTGCTTGTGATTTCTCACGCTCCAAATTCCATAACCCGAAACACGATAATCACAATTAATCATGAATAACCCTGATCAGAGCCATACAATCACCTTAGAGCATACAACAAAAAATAATAATAATTTTAAAATCTTAGTCCATGATTGGGCAATTGTGCTCCCCCAATATAGTACAAGCCCATATGGCCGTTTCAACCTAATTGAATATCCAAAATAAATATTTGATACAAAATTTCTTCACAAAGATCGAAGGAATAAAGTGTATCAAATACTGTCTGATAATATATCAAAGCACTAGTCGCAACCCAAGGGTCCCACATGAATCTCAGGCTCAACACCTACAATAGAGTCTATAGAGAAGTGAGCACGAGCCTACTTGTGCCTGCCATGAAAATAGACAGGTTGATATGCAACATCATGCCTTCGCATGCTACTGCCGTTCATCACATAAGTCCCATTACATAAAATTTATGATCATTAGTTCATCAATTTTATTTCATTTCCATTTTCACATTTACCGTCGTGTCTACACACACGAGAGGTAGGTACCCTACAAGATTAAATCGTGGCCGCAATATTAGCCCTAAACACACCATCCATTGATGTCTGCATCCATGGCCTGGGCCAAAAAAATATGCCATCCTTAGGCATTTGCAACCATTAGTATACCTAGAGAAAGAGTTTGTCATCCCCAGGCATCTGCATCTTTTAAACTATATTTAGGAAATAAGCCCGCCACTCTTAGATGTCTACTTCCTTTCGTGGGTTACTGGCTCACTGAATATAATAACCAACTCCTTCTCAGATCTAGGGAGACTCAACGCATGAGTACGTACACCCTCTATTTCATAGCACCTCTTTACCCAAAAATCAATCTCAAATCAACAGCATTATCCACATTTGATTTCCATGTCATTATCATCATATCATTAAGCAACACATGCTTCTCAATTCCATCTCAACACATCATCAAACCGTAACCAAACACTCATATTTAAATAATACTTTAAATTCAAAATGGGACAAAATGTACAAATGGGGCCTCAGGCATGCGTACGAGAGGGGACTCCAGCTACCTGGGTTCAACCAACCCAAGGTGGTGCGCACGGCAAGCAATGGGTGGAGGTCGTGCGCATGGGAGCACCGATTAGAGTGTGCACATGGGAGACCAAGCCTCGTGTGCACAGGATCAAAATTCAGAGGGCATGCGCATGAGGGACGGAGAAAAAAGGACAAGGCATGCACTTAACTGCCATGCGCACAGCTAAGGACCTGCGAATGCTGGTCAACTACCCCTGATATGGTGTCCAATTCTTAAATCCACATACCATCAATTTCAAGTTCAACCCCTTACCAATTTCAATCCATTTGAAGTCCAAGTAAGGTATCTTATGGCATTCTAACCTCGATTTCTTTTTCATGCAAAGGATTAACCAATTTGAATTTGAATTTTAGCATCTTCACCATGGATATACAAATATATATGCAACTATGTATAAACCAACATGCGTTCTCATAACCAAACACCTTATTCTCAATTTTTTTTTTTTTTTTGGGGATTGGTACGCATTCTCATGTTTATTCATGCGATAGCATACAAATCATCAAGAACAGAAATCCCTACCAGTAGTTGCTCGATGAAGAAGAAAAATGAAAGAATGACAACGAACCGAAACCGACGCGACCCTTACAAGCTTCCACCATCTCCAAAGCTCAAGCTCAACACTTATTAACATAATACAAGCTTCAAATAGCTCTCACTCACCACAAGAAGGATGAAACCAACCTCTCCAGAACTCTCTAACTCACACTTCCGCCTAAACCAGTTATCGGAAGAGAGAAAGAAGGGGGGGGGGGGGAACGTCTGAACATCTTTTATACACACGTGTATATATACACACACCAAGCTTCATGGTTAAGGGAGAAAAAGGAAGAAGAGATGGGCAGTGGATAGATGGTAGATTAGGCTCGGTTGCGCGGCAAACTGATGCTATGCCAAAAAAGTTGGAAAAGGAAGAACAAGTTGTAGATTGCCAAATCTGGACAGGCTCGTGTCCATGGGAGTGAATATGTCATGTGTACGCTACCATCAGATGCGCATGAGAATGAGAAAGTTGTGCACACGGAGACCCTAATGTGGTGCAAACAACGTACTAAAGGCTCAAACAGACTTCCCAAATCCCATCACGCCAATTCCTAGACTAAAAACCGAGCAACCGAGTCAACTCATGCACCAATTTATCATATCACAATAAAATAATAAACCTACATAAAGAATGAAATAATAATAAAAAGTATGGTCATTACAGTTCCAATATCGAGCTGATGATATCTTTTTGGCAGAAATGGAATTTGCAGGAGTCTAGTTGGTTCTCTTCTTTAGTATCAAATCTCATTGCTAAAGAGTTACTCATGTGGGACAATGAGAGAGAAAAATAAAAAAGAGAGAGCTCAGAGAGAGAAGAGAGAAGCCTGGAAAGAAGATACAAGCCAAGAAAGGAGGAGAAGGGAGGGAAAACACTAGCTTATGGGCCATGTACACTCATCATATTCAAATTATCATAATCTGCATACACCAAGATTTAAACAACACTTAAATAGAAACCAAAAGCCAAGCCGAGAGTCCATCATCCTAGGGCAAGACGAAAGACTAACCTAGAGGAGACAATGAGTCTTTTTTCAAGGTGGATGGATTTATTCAAGGGGAATGTTTTCAACCCAACAGTGGGCATCCAAGGGGATATGCCCCATCAATTCCCCCAAGATAGAAAGAAACTCGACTCTGTGGAGTGAACATCAACATTGTTGCACGTTACACCCTCTGAACTGTTTAATGCATCTTCCAGTATCTTTGCAAGCTTTGCTAGAGATGAAATGATACCATCTTTCTCTGGAGAATAGAACTCATATGGTGTGGTGAATATATTTTGCTCTGTGTTGTTATTTTATTTTGAACTATGGCATGATTTAAATTTGTGGTTACTATTTTTTGAAGGTTATGTCTATTTATGCTTCATTGCAGTGAGTTTGAAGAACTGGAAGCAGTCCCAACTACAGCTGTAATGGATGGCCCTTTAGAGCCAGCATCATCAACTAGCCCCAACATCACAGATGCTCCTGATGACCATTCCTTTGTGAACTTCTTCAGTGTATGTATTCTTCAGATTACACCCAAGTATTTTATTTGACTTTGTATTTCAAATGTGTAAACATGGAGAAATATTGAAGGTTCTTGACACCCAAATGGGTTTTCAGATGTTGTATTTATATACACTCAATAATAAATTCAAATCAATGAACCTAACTTAGATACATTGTCCTAGGTACATGAATAAGCATTAAATCCTAGGTACATGGATAAACATTAGATTCACGAATATACATTTATTAACACTCCCCCTCAAGCTGGAGCATATACATCATATGTTCCGAGCTTGTTACAAATAAACCCCACTCTAGGTCCTCCAAGAGCTTTGGTAAACAAATCTGCAAGTTGGTCTTCAGACTTCACATGATTAGTTTTGATTACATTCTGTAGAATCTTTTCTTTGACAAAATGACAATCAACCTCAATATGTTTAGTCCTCTCATGGAATACTGGATTAGAAGCAATGTGAATTGCAGCCTGATTATCATATAGTAATTCCATGGGTTGTGAATGATAAATCCCCAATTCCTTTAACATGTGTTGTATCCAGATCAACTCACAGGATGTGTGTGCCATGGCCCTATATTCTGACTCAGCACTTGACCGTGCTACTACTGTTTGCTTTTTACTTTTCCAAGATACCAGATTACCTCCAACAAAGATATAATAACCTGTAGTCGACCGTCTATCTGATGATGATCCAGCCTAGTCTGCATTAGGGTACCCCTGAACTAAAATGTGTCCATTATCCTTGTACAATAAACCTTTACTCGGTGCACTTTTCAGATATCTCAGGATTCGAATAATAGCATCCCAATGACTACTACGAGGTGATTCAAGGAACTGGCTAACCACACTTGTAGCAAACGATATATCAGGTCTGGTGACTGTCAGATAGTTTAACTTACCAACTAACCTTCGATACTGGCTAGGATCAGGTAATAGCTCTCCCTGATCAACAAGCAACTTGGTGCTTGGATCCATTGGAGTGTCCACAAGTTTACACCCTAACATTCCTGTCTCTGTCAACAAATCAAGGACATACTTTCTTTGAGAGAGAGAAATGCCCATACGTGATCGGGCAACCTCGATTCCCAAGAAGTAATTTAGAGGTCCCAAATCTTTGGTACTAAATTTACTTTGAAGATACAGTTTAAGATCAACAATGCCTTGTGAATCATCACCTGTGATAACAATATCATCAACATATTCGAGGAGCCAAATCTTTCTGTTAGGAGAATGTCGATAGAAAACTGAATGATCTATTCCACAACGAACCAGACCAAATTCAGTAACAACAGTGCTAAACCGACCAAACCACGTCCGAGGAGACTGTTTCAGGTCATATAGGGATTTCTTCAATTTGCATACTAACTCAGACTTCCCTTGAGCAACATGTCCAGGAGATTGCTCCATATACACTTCTTCAGCCAGATCACCATGCAAAAATGCATTTTTCACATCCAGTTGGTGCAGAGACCAATGATAAACAGCAGCCAAAGAAATAAGAAGACAAACAGAGGTAATCTTGGCAACAGGAGAAAAAGTCTCAGAAAAGTCCATACCTTAAACTTGCGTATACCCTTTTGCAACAAGACGAGCTTTTAACCTGTCCACTATACCATCAAGATGAACCTTGACATTATATATCCACCGACACTCGACCACAGACTTTCCAGGTGGAAGAGTAACAAGGTCCCACGTATCATTAGCTCGAAGAGCAGACATCTCTTCATCCATGGCAGAGTGCCATCTAGGGTGAGAAGGGGCTTCAGAAACAGTGTTAGGAATAGAAACACAAGAGAGAGATGAACAAAGGACCGATAGGAAGGGGATAAAGCATCATAAGATACAAAACGAGAGATGGGATGAGAAGTGCAAGAACGTGTACCCTTCCTTAGTGCAATTGGAACATCTAAATCACTTATAGGAGTTGGCGGCACGGGAGAAACTACTGGTGGAGCACTAGCAGTAGGAGGCAGAGCAGTCACTTCTTGACGCCAAGTATATACCTACAAATCAGGACGAGACAATCGACCAGATGGACTTAAAGGAGTATGGTGACTAGCTGAAATTGTGTCAACGAGGACAATTGGAAGTGGAAGAGTCTCATCAAGAGTGGTTTGAGACTGTGGTTAAGGAAAGAATGGGGTAGACTCAAAAAACGTGACATCAGCACAGACAAAGAATCGGTTAAGAGTAGGATTATAATAGTGGTAACCTTTCTGTAACCAAGAATATCCTAAGAAAATACATTTATGGGCTCGGGCATCCAATTTATCAATATTCGGAGTCAATTGATGAACAAAGGAAACGCATCCAAAAATGCGAGGTGGAAGGGAAAACAGGGGTTTGTTAGGGTATAACACAGAATGAGGAGTGGCCCCATTTAGAATTGAAGAAGGCATGCGATTAATTAAATAACAAGAGGTTAAAATAGCATCACTCCAGAAGGTTTTGGGAACATTCATTTGAAAGAGTATACATCGGGCTGTTTCAATGAGATGTAAATTCTTTCGTTTAGTAATCCCATTTTGTTGTGGTGTATTTGAGCAAGAAGACTGGTGAAGTATACCACACGAGGTCATAAAATCAGTGAAGGGCTTAGAAAAGTATTCTTTGGCATTATCACTGCGAAGAATTTGCACAGGGAAATCAAATTGGGTTTTTATTTCAGTACAGAAAGCTTGAAAAATAGAAAACAACTCAGAACGATCTTTCATTAAGTAAACCCATGTCATTCTTGAAAAATCAGCCACAAAGGTGACAAAATACCGAAATCCCAATTTTGAAGTAACCCGACTAGGACCCCAAACATCTGAATGGACTAATGAAAACAAACTCGATGACCTTTTATTGACTCGGGAAGCAAAAGGCACACGATGATGCTTTCCCAATTGACAAGACTCACAATTTAAAGACTGTAAATAATTTAAACTAGGAACTATACGCTTCAGCCTATCTGAGAATGGATGACTCAAACGACAGTGGACCTCTATAGGGGAGGCGACTGTAGAACAAGCTCAAGGCGCATTAAGATAGTAGACTCCTCCAGCTTCATGCCCTCCACCAATCTTCTCCTGTGTCGTCAAATCCTGAATAACAACAGAATTAGGAAAGAAAGTTACTGAACAGTGATGATGTTTAGTGAGTTGGCTAACTGATAGTAGATTGAAAGGAAACGATGGAACATAGAATACTGAGTCTAAGGAAAGAGAAGTGGAAGGATTTACTGTACCAACACCACTAACAGAGGTGGTTGACCCATTGGCTAAAGTTACTACTGGAAGGGAAGAAGAATATATTGAATACCAGAAAATAATGTAGACTTTCCATACATATGGTTAGATGCACCAGAATCTATAACCCAGTAAGGTGAAGAACGAGTGAAAAAACATGAATTGGAGTTACCTTGACGAGTAAGAGAAGCAGTTGGAAGAGAAGCCTGATGAGTTGTCTGATACTGCAGGAGCCTTGAATACTCTTCTTCAAAAAGAGTAATAGTTTGTGAGTGCACATTAGTTGTAGAAGTGGCTGTAGGAGCATCAGATGAAGCTGCATTTGCCATGTGTGGGGGCCTGCCAATTAAATCCCAACATTTCTCATGAGTATGCCCAGGTTTCCCACAATTAGTGCAGAGAGGCCGAGATCCTTTCTTACGTCCCCCTCGTCCACGTCCACCCCCTCCTCGACCACTACAACTATTACGATTCTCCACATGAGATGGGAGTGTATGACTAACAAGTGCAGACTAAGGAGAATCAGAGTGGTTTGGAGAATCTAGAGAAGCTGCTCTCATAACTCGAGAGTAAGTTTCTGCAAATGATGGGAGAGAAGCCCCACTTAGGATTTGGGCTTTAACAGGCTTGAACTCCAGATCCAATCCAACAAGGAAGCGAAGCACAACCATTTGCTCTCGTTGTTTTTGCATCTCGTTAATGTTCGTAGATAACGGTTGCAGAGAGTTTAGCTCTTCATGGACACGCTTCAGGGAAGCAAAGTATTGAGTGACTGATTTTCTCGATTGTTGTAATTGAAAGAATTCCAGTGATAAGTCATACATGCGAGTAAGATTACTGAAAAATAGCAGCCGTACATACTCCCATATATCCTTACAAGTGTTGAGATGTGTACACATATCAGCAACAGAGGGTTCCATGGAATTCCATAACAGACTAACCAAGTGAGCATCCTCCTGAACCCATGCATCATACCTTGGACCTGTTTTCGAATGACCAAACTCTGTCAAATGTTTATGTTTGTCATACCCGGTCAATGCAATCTTGATAGTTTTGGACCATTGAATGTAATTAGTTCCATTCAACTTTCTGGTGGTTAATTGTGGGGACATAGGAATAGAACCACCTATCATTTTCTACTCAAAAGAGTTATCTTTTGCCATTTAGTACCAACAGTGGTGGAAAGGTTGAAAGACACCAGTGGATGAACAGTGGCAAACCAGGGAAAGGTAGAGAGCACACACTCAGAAATTGAGAGTGCAATTAGGCTTGTCGTGGAGAGAAGATCAGAAGACAAAGAAGGCCGGAAGTCCAACAAAGCGTCACGCGCCAAGAAACAGGCCTTCAGTGGCGGCGCGTGAAGCTCACGTGTGGAGAGATAGGTGGTGCGTGAACGCGCGTGACTAAGTCTCCGGTGACGGCGCTCCTCCGGCGACGGTCGCCCCCCTCCGTCGATCACCTTGGACTATATAGAGTGTCGGAAAGACAACAGGTTGACAACCTATTGTCCGATAAGAATAGAAACCCTAGGTTCTGCCTTTGACCATTGCAAGACCAAGAACAAAAACAATACTATTCCTTGTTATTTCACCTTCAAGAGTTTAACCTTGCTCTAATACCATGTAAACATGGAGAAATATTGAAGGTTCTTGACACCCAAATGGGTTGTCAGATGTTGTATTTATATACACTCAATAATAAATTCAAATCAATGAACCTAACTTAGATACATTGTCCTAGGTACATGAATAAGTATTAAATCCTAGGTACATGGATAAACATTAGATTCACGAATATACATTTATTAACAAAATGCATCTGATATTTTACTTAGCAGTTGTTTTGTTATTTACAAATTTCAATATTTTATTGAACTCAAGGTCAATAATTATTAAATTGAATAGAAATTGTAAATCTAAAGTGGATATAAAATTATTTAACCCAAATCAATTGGCTTAAAATTTCTTTTGTGCTCCTATAAATCATGCTCATATTACATTGTTTTATGTTTCAGTCATATTTAGGTTGGTTGCTTACAGCATGGAACTTGCCTTTCGGTTAGTAAAAACTTAGTTTTCATAATGCAACTTGAATTTTAAATACTATTCACCATGTTTAATAATTTGATCATAGTTTCTTGCTTCCTATTAAATGAAATTAGGTTTTGGGTTACTCATAAGTTAGAACTACCATGGTTAATATTTTGCTCACAGTTTCTTGCTTCCTAATAAATGAAATTAGGTCTTGGGTTACTCGTAAGTTAGAACTTTGTAAGCACACTTTAGTATCCTGAGGTTTTAGAGCAAGAGCAAGTAAGACTAATTGAGGATAGTGAAAATTGAGGATAAAAAAGTGGCAGACGGATCTTCTTCGATATCTTGGATTAATTATTCATGTAAATGAAAGGATTGAAAGAGATGTTATCCATAGGATTCAACATAGGTGATTAAAATGAAGAAGTGTCTCGGGTGTATTATGTGATTAAAGAATACCTATCAAGCTAGCCAAGCCAAACCTATCAAGCTAAAAAAAAAAGAAAAAAAAAAAAAAAAAAGAAAAAAGAAACAACATCAAGAAACAACACTCTCATAAGATAAATGTATCGAAAATGAGGATGATAAGATGGATGTATGGTAAAAGAAGAAAAGATAGGATAAGAAATAAATATATGAAAGAATGTTGAAGTGGCATCGAAAGAAGTATCCTGAGGTTTTAGAGCAAGAGCAAGTAAGACTAATTGAGGATAGTGAAAATTGAGGATAAAAAAGTGGCAGACGGATCTTCTTCAATATCTTGGATTAATTATTCATGTAAATGAAAGGATTGAAAGAGATGTTATCCATAGGATTCAACGTAGGTGATTAAAATGAAGAAGTGTCTCGGGTGTATTATGTGATTAAAGAATACCTATCAAGCTAGCCAAGCCAAACCTATCAAGCTAAAAAAACAAGAAAAAAATAAAAAAAAAAAGAAAAAAGAAACAACATCAAGAAACAACACTCTCATAAGATAAATGTATCGAAAATGAGGATGATAAGATGGATGTATGGTAAAAGAAGAAAAGATAGGATAAGAAATAAATATATGAAAGAATGTTGAAGTGGCATCGAAAGAAGAGAAGTAAGAAAAATGTTGTTTAAGATGGTTAGGTTATGTCCAGTGTGGACTGACACAACATTAAAGAAGAGTAGGTGAATTCAAATAGAAAAGGTTAAAAAAAAAAAAAGAAACAAAAAACAAAAAACAAAAACAAAAAAACAAAATGTGAAGCTAAGATTATATAGATTGAAATTGTGAAGAAAGCCCTAATGTGACACCCCAGATTTCACAACCCAGAGAGCAGACTAATATACATGAAATCACACGTTAATCACATAAACATGTACCCAGTAAGAGTTATGCAAACCCGCTCAAGCAAAATCAAAATAAACCGAAAGAATAATTACATAAACTCTCAGCTCTCGGCCAGGTAACAGTACTCGAAAAGAATACTAGTATACTGGGTTCACTTGGCCCACACAACCTAATCGAAAAGTCTATCGATATACAAATACAATATACCTCACACTAAAGGCTAAACATGAACACATGAATCATCAAAAGAATGTAAATAAGCCAAACGAAACATCTAAGGTCTGCAACCCTCGATTGGAGGTCCTCACCTAAGAATCCATAACCTGCAACAAAATCTGTAAGAGAGTAAGCACAGATCTACTTGTGCCCACTAACAATGGAACAAGTATACAATATTCCCTAACATGCTACTAAGATAGCATAGGATCATAAGTACACAGTTTCAACAAAAATCAAAATCGCAATTATAACAAGAGTTGATTTTCTCATATCATCTTATCCAATTAATTTAACATTAGTAACTATCTAACAACCATATCAATAATAACATTATCAAATTAGCATATATGTGTTAGGTACTATGTTAGGTGGACATGCGGCCATAGAGTTCCCACCTGAATACACCATTGATGTCTGCTTCATATGACTTGGTTCATAGGGTGAAATATGCGAATCTGCATCTACCGCATAAGCCTCAGTAGTGAAATACGCACTAATTAGTTTTTGCTTCACTTTGTGGGCTACTAATCTATTGGACGTAAGTCACCAACATCTACGCAGGTTTCTGGATTTTCAACCCCTTGCGTATACTTATACCCACTATTTACAATATTTCTACACCTATAAACCCAAAATAATATGTATATCAATACTATGATATATTTTTATAACACGTCATTATTTTTCCCCCATTGAATTGGGTACACTTGGTTAAATGGAGTTCTTCATTATACTTGAGGTGTGTCCTGAGGCTGAGGTTTTCAAGTTTTCTTTTTGGAAGTATTGAGTTTTGTGCTTATAATGTTTTGCTGGATGTACTTTAGCACTTGTGTATCTTTTGTGTGTGTGTGTGTGTGTGTTTTTTTTTTTAAATATCTTTTTATATTTTCTTAAATTCTACAGTTTAATTTCCTGTTTCTGCTGTATTCAGGGCTCTGTGTCCACATGTATGCACACCATGTTTTTCTTATAACCAATGAAGACTTGTATAATCTGGAAAAGGAATTAGTATCAAAAGATTTGAAGTTGCATTACAGTGGTTTCCAACCTCTTTGTACTGGACATTTGTATTTAGATTTGTTGGACTCAAAATATTCTTGTCAATTTTTTTGAAGTTAGACAATTGACACTTCTGCAGATTGGTTTTTGTAGTTTGGTTCATGCATCACAAAGTTATTACTCTACAATTTTTTTTTTTTTCTTTTTTTGGGAGGGGGGGTGTTCAACTTCCATCAGCTCCCTATATCTGATTGTGACAGCATTTCTGATCATGCGTTTGCAGGCAGCTTTGACTATTGGAAATGCTTCAAATGCAGCAATTGCGGGACAGCCTTACCAGTCATCTGCCGTGATACCTCCTTCCCATCCGCCCAGTGTTCCTCCAACTGTGCCAAACATCCAGATTCCATCTACTCCTCCGTCAGCATCAACTTCTTTAATACCGCTCCTTGATACCCCTGAAATTAGCAGCAATATCAATCAGACCTCTAATCTTGTAAAGCCATCTGTATTTTTCAGTCCTCCTCCTGCATTGATGATGCCGCCTGTTCCTTCATCTACACCTAGTGCTCCTCCTCCGCTTCATCCTGCCGGGACTCTCCAACGCCCATATGGTGCTCCATTGCTTCAACCATTTCCACCACCAAATCCCCCACCATCTCTTACACCGTCCACCACCCCTGCTCCAAGTCACATTCCCGTTATTAGCAGAGATAAAGTCCGTGATTTACTTCTGATGCTTGTTCAGGTATATCTCTACGAACCTTATGATCTACCTGTACCTTTTAACTTGTACTTTTTAAGTTTCCATCATGGGTTGAGCAAACCGTTGCAATATTATTGTTTGAAGTTGTTAGAAATTGATTTCAATGCAATGACTAGGAGATGTGGATAAGTATTTAGTTGCAATTGTCAAGTAAAATATATATGGTGCAAACCTTAGAGGAGCTGTGCTTCTATTTGCAAGGGTTGCATGGATATATTTCATTGTTCACTCGTATCTTTATTACTAGACTGCAAGGCATCCATAGGTCTAGAGGTGCAAAATCATCGGTTAATCCGGTTTTTATTTGATTTTGGTTATATTTTTGGACTCAAATTGTATTCTTGTTCTGGTTCTTGTATTTATATGTAGAACCAAAAACTAATTAAATATTTATGAACACAAATATAAACATACATAAATAAATTTATGTAAAATAAAATAAAAAGTTACATATATATAAATATGATTTTGGTTAATTTGGTTCTAAGTGGAACTAAATCTAATTATTTTGGTTAATTCTATTTAGTTTCTCACTTCTCTATTCGGACAGTTTGGTTCTTCTGTCAAGAAAACAAAATAATTTGGACAATTCAGATAGAACCAAAAAATCAAATAATCACCATTCACAAATCTATTTAAATCTTGCGCCAATCTTATTCTGTTTGTCCAATGGTGTGGATATCTAATTAGCTGTTGTCTGTGTGAACAGGATAATCAATTCATTGACATGGTTTACCAGGCAATATTGAATGCACACCGTTCCTGAGCAAGTTGAACAAATCAATTCGTTTGGTTGATTTTCTTTTCACCTTGTAGCCAATCAGAAGGGGAGAAGGGGTGGGAGAGGGGAAAGCGATTTTTTGTGTGTATTTTTTTAAAACCAAATAGAAGCTTGTTTAAGACCCATTCTGCATAGTTCTGGACTCACTGTCATTGATGGCAAGTACACTTTCTTTTAATATATTAATGGGTGTGCTTATTTGTACTTCACGAATACTCCCTTACACTGCACTTTACTTTTTTTCATTAAGTAACATTACAAAACTAATCTTTCTTGGCTAGCTATATACTTAAATATAATCTGAAATAACATAATTGCCTTTGATAGAGAAAATATTTACATAATTGAAGGAATGTCCATAGGCCTACAGAAGAATAAAAAATAATTTTAAAGATGAAAATAAATTTCATTTACAGTTATATTGTTAACAATTATATAAAAATAAATTTTATTTTTTTTTATAATTTAATAAAAAGTTTATTTCTTTTATTTTTTTTATTCATGAACTTTGTGCTATTTTAACTTTTGTCATCATTCTCAAATCATTTAATAAAGTTTTATATGGTTCTTTCAATTCTCATAATTTAGTAATATGTTTAAAAATAATTTAATAAAATAAAATGTAAGAAAAATGTAAGTGTGGTACATGTTAAAATAAATAAATTTTGAAAATTTTGAAAAATAAATAAACAAACATTAAAATGATAAAGAAAATAACAAAACTTTGTAAATAAATAGAAGTGAAATAACTTATTTTGTTATTTGATCAAAATAAATTAAATTTTATCTTTATATGATTGAGAAAAATATAAATGAAAATAAAATTTACTTTAGACTTTCAAAATATTTTTTCCATACATAAAACCAACAAATATGAAAACATGACTACTTGTAAATTTAAATTTCTTATTCTCCTTTCTCTTATTAACTTTTCTCACCAACCGTAAATTCAAAATAGAACTATTAATTTTTCTTTTCTTATCATTGATGCATAGAAAAAAATAAAATACCAAAAAAAAAAAAATATCTAACTAAAAGATCAATGACTTGAAAAATTCAATTTTAATTATACACATAGATTTATTAAATAAACAACTAATATCTTTCTTTGGAAAACTTAATTTGAATTTCTTATAACAATAAAATTTTTTAAAAATTCTAAAATTAGAAATTTTTTATCATAATAAGGTAATTTATTTGCATAAATGAATTTCTTAAAAAATTTTAGATTGTAAATCTTGACTCACTTATCAAAATATTTTTAAAAAAAATAGTAAATTGCTTCCTATATGTATTTTAAAAAATTAAGTTTTATTACAAAATAAAAATATGTATAACATTATAATTGTGTCTTGACTCGAGTTTCTATGTAAGGGCATTTATGACATTATAGTTATACAAAACATATGTGATTTAAGTATAAGAAACTATTTGTAAAATGCAAATAGCCTCACCTTATATTAAATATGTCTGGTTTTAACAATTAATTTTTATTTATTTATTTATTTATTTATTTATTGAGTTTTAGCTATCAGTTTGTGAGTGTTAAAAGTTAGACTTTGTGGATTGATGTATGAGTTAAGGTATACATGCATGCCAATATTGCACAACTTGGTAAAACAAAATCAAAATTACCAAAATCAAAAAGAGGAAGCTTACATAAGTCCGAAGCAAACAAATTAGGATGGCAATAGGGGATAAAACGAAAACCCAATCTATTATTTTGAAACGTTCTGTTACAATTAAATTTTTTAGTCAACATATTTGTTCGTGCTAAATAGAAAATAGCGTGTTAGCAAATTATATGCAACTATTTTTAACATTTGGGATTGACATTCACGTCTGTTATTTTAAAATATTTGTTACAACTAAATCTTTTAATCGATATAATTGTTCATGTCAAATCGAAAATAGTATCATTGCATTAAAACACCATATGAGATGTACCAAACAAAACCCTCGAGACATTTAAAAGTGAAAAAAAAAAAAAAAAAAAAACAAGGCACAAGAGGAATAATTCACAATAGCTTCATTTTTTAAAAGGCAACTCGACTATAATTTGATAGAATAAAGATTTTTTTTTCTTTTATACTGTTTAAAAATCTCCATAGCATTTTAAAAAATTTATATAATTTAAAAATGCAAAAAATAAATCTCACGTATTTTTAATCAATTATTTTCAATTTAACGTTGATAGTCAATTTGAAAAAAAAAATAATAATTATGATAAACACTTCAGAAAAAGAGTTGTTTTGAAATTGGTAAACGCTTTATCATCCATAATAACACTTTGGACTTTAAGACCAGTCTCAGTGCATACGACAGCTACGTTAGTGAATTCTATAATGCTACGGAGCATAATTCTGCTCTCCATAGATCTAGATTGAATTAAACTAAAAACGCTTCATCAACTTCAATAAAGTACAAACATTTAAAATTTTAAGGAAATAAGTGTAATTTACTTTTTTTATTAATATATATATATATATATTACTTTTTGTATTTTATTTTTTTGATTAATAACAAATTTATATATTTTTTATTTATGATCTCATTTTTAAAAACAAAATAATATAATTACTACAGATTTTAATATAGGAGCCCGACAGGCGCCCGTCGAGGGGGCGGTGGGACTGGCCCTCCCGCATTGCCATCACTTAACAAAGATGACCATGAGAGAATGCTTACCTACAAATATGACACATGAAAACAAACACTAACGTGTGAGGAGAAAAGAAAAAGAAGAATCCCGGATTGCATTACTAAATGAGACATCTCTCAGCAAAAATTTGTCAGGGCAGCAGCTGTTTCTCACTAAAGCAAATCATCTTCCCAAAGGTCAAAAACCTGAAGAAATGGATGGATACCTCTTTAAGAACTAATTAACCTAAAGACAAACTCTCATCCAAAAGTGGTCCAATTAAAGGCTACTTGTGACAAATCTACATTACATTATCAGAAGAAAATCTGGCCTGCGTCCAGCATCTCTCTCTCAGGCTGTTTTTACTTTCCGAGAGGGAGGACGCCGGAATAGATTGATGAGATCGTCGAGACCCTGTTGAGCAAAGTCGGGCATTGTTAGGTCCCTTGTGCATATAAGTGTGTTCAGAATACATACAAGACCGGTAATTCAAGAAACAACAAAATTTAAATCTGAAATTTCCGTATTTTAAGAGACGAAAGCGGATATACCCTGGTTGTGATAACAAGAAAACTGAAGAGGATGATGAGGTATGACCCCAACACCAGCAGCAAAAGCAGGTCGAATGTAACACTTGCAACCTGGAATAATACACATCCGAATGGTCAACTCCTTTTACCTAGAATATTTGTCCAAGTAATCTAAAGCGAACCCACTTATTGCCAACTTATTGATTGGCAAGTAAGAAAATAAGGAGAAAATGAATGAAAATAAAGACAAATGGGTTTGATTCGAGACCAATTTTCACGGTCTGCATCTTATATATCCAACCCTTGACGTACCTAGCAAGGGCAGGAGAACCTTGTGAACTAGGTTGCCTTTTCAAAAGAGGTGGAAGCCTTGCGATGAAAGATATTGGGGGACATCAATGAAGAACAAAGACAAAGATATTTGGGTAAACAGAAGTAAACAAAGACAAAGAGGTTCTCTAGCTGGAAGAGCCAAAGCTGGTCCCTCTTCAGCTCTTAATTCAGATAATAGGGTTTGTACAAGTCTCAGAAGATTGGAAGTAAATGTGCAAAAAATTTTCAGATTCAAGTATGAAAGACTTTCAAGCAAAGGGGTTGGCCTGGTGGCTGGGTACTTGAGACTGCCGCTCATTGGTTCTGGGCTCAACCAGGTAATAACATTCCTTCATCCCCCATAAGTTAAAATAGAAATTTTGTACTTTCAAACATTACACTAGAATTAAGTGTGAGAAAACGCAGAAAAAACAAAGAAAAGGAAATTCAGCTATAAAAATCAACAGGTTGTCTAGCTAGAGTAAACAAAGGCGGTCCCTCTTCAGCACTTCAACTCTAATCAGAGGAATTTACATGCCACAGAAGAAATTAATCTTGGATGTGGTTAAATTCTTCACTCAACCACATTCAAGTATGGAAGACTTTCAAAATTATACTCAAATTAAGTGAAAGCGAACACAAAAAAGACAGTTAAGAAAATTCAGGTTCTGAAAATATACCAGAATTATGGGGCGAATACAAAGGAACATGGAAGGAAAAAGGGGAAAAAGAGTTCAGGCTATGCATCTAGATATATATATATATAGAGAGAGAGAGAGAGAGAGAGGGTAATGTTGGCACCTGATAAATGTTAAGCCTGGCTCTTGTTGAATCATAGAATGTGAACATTCCATCAAGCAACTCATGCTGTAAATTCACCTCAACTGTATGATCTGCTAATTCCTGTTATTGGAGTTATCAGAAGTTAAAAACCACAACAGATACTAGGAAAAGGGAAAATAATGTCATCATAAAAGCATGTCCATATACTCATTTCTTTAGGCATTAAAATTCAAATTCAATCTTCATTCACAAAAACATATTACCCACACATACATAAGCAAGTACATTTGAGAACACAGATTACATAATCCCTCAGTTTTTATGCCAAATCAAAACAAGACTGATTCAAAGAGCCAACTTCAATAATGGTGACACAACAATTACTAGTAACCAACAGGACCAGTGGTAGCAACAAAATGATACTGAATATTTATGAAATATGAATGAGTCTAGATAAAGTAAATTGTGTCATATAAAAAGAACTGGATGGGCTGCCCCGCTCATCGTCCATGGGTTTCTACTCTCAGACTCTTTTGCTGATTATGGAGGGAAGACATGAACGAACTTCAGAGAATACTAAGGAACTGGAGAGGTTCTTTCTTTCTTCTTACCCCTCTTTTCTTGTTTGTTTTCTTTTGTGCTACATACAGGAGAGAAGAGGGAATGCTTTGTCTTGGATTGCAATAAAAAAAACATAAGAAGAAAACCAACAAAGACGTACCAGTAGACCTATGGTTTCAAGCACTGGTGCCACATCAGTGGGACCTGACAAAAGGGACACATCAAACACATTTAACCATATTACCCTTTGATCTGGAGCCAAATATTTCCCAATCAGGGGCATTTTTGGCACTTATGAGTTTGAAGCCCTCTATTTTTTTTTTTTTAAGCAAAATTTATTCAGCCCCTTGTGAATTAGTCCACTCATGACAAGGTTTAAGATATTCAGTATCTTTTAAGAATCTACATCCTTAGCAAGTCTTTACAAAAGAATAGAAGAATTTTGATACATAGAACATATCTGCATACTTCCAATTATATCTTTCTGTTATCTGGGCCGCAGCAACAAGGTCCACAAGCCATCAATATCTTCCCCACGGCACGTCATGGCACATTTTGTGACCGAGATCTCTCTCATGTCGCTTCATTGCGGGAGGATTTCTCGACAACTAGCCGTGGCAAAACCCCTTTTGCGGGTAACCCCCTCCCTTGGACAAGGAACAAGATCCAAGGATTTTCTCTCCTCAACAAATATATACTTCAATGGGATTATTGGGGGTTCAGTGGCATGGTGGCTAGAATCAAAAGTTTAACCAGTCTAGAGAGAGATGCAGGAGTAATCCTTACCTTACGAGGCCACGCCGGTTAAAGGTTGAAACTCCACCTAGCAAATATGAAGCCTTGACCCATGTCCCAAAAAGACTCCACCTCACCTATATAAACCCCACCCCCCTTCTCTGGAGGGACCATCATTCATACCCCATTATCACTACCATCACCCTAACGACTCTCTTTTGCTCCGGACTACCTTGGTTCTCACCTCACTAACCTCTGGTGACTCCACCATAGACAATGATTAAGACCATTTCCAAACGATCAAGTCCTCTCCAGGTTTGATCCCCCACACTTTCTTTTCATTTATGGTAAACGGCACTTCTATACCCAATATTGTACCAAAGCCATTAACCTTAAATCCTAGGACCCAACACCAAGACCCATCGTGCTAGGCCCGAAATCCTTAAATTTCCCCATATGTCTAGAAAAAAGGGGAGGCTGACATCACGCTCCAAAGCTGTTGGATTAAAATCTAATAGTTTAGATTCATTCAAGTGTTTTTAAATTAAAAATAAGTGAATAAATCTGGACCATTAAATTTTAATCCAATGATCTAGATCTGATGTTTGGGTGATATCGAGGGAAGCAATGTCAGCTCCCCCGAGTCCTATATCCAGAATGTCAAGAAAGCTTTATTTCTCTGCTCCATGCTAAAATGAACGTTGGACGTCAAGTGAAATTCAAGCTTAACCCTTGTATACTCTTTCCATCAAAATCCCTAAAATTGAGACAATCTGCATTCAATAGCCATGTTTAAAACTACTAGCTAAAAGACTTTGGATTTCCCCGACAGTGATACTATAGTCCAATAAAAGGGGAAAAAGCTAAGACAATGTTCACTTGAAAGTTCATGAAATGCCTTCTGATCACGGATCCAAGGAGTGCAACCAGAGAAATATGGCTATAGGATTATAGCAACATAAATACCCTATTTAAAATTACGAAAATTTATTCACGGTGATTATTTAGCAGTGTCCCTATCCCCCAAGATCAATGGACAGGATGAACATAACAGCAATAAATGCACCTACATAAACATAACCGTTGAAAACAAGAATACAGAACCAAAAGAAAAACGAAAATGGTTAATTGATCTATCACCAAATCATTAATCTCGTATATATACAATGTTGGATGCCACTTGCTATCCACAACAAGTTATCAAGAATAACAAATCCTAATTGCTAGCAAGACAAAGAAAATATAGAAACGAATCTCATATTCGAACATTCCCCCTCAAGTTGGAGCATACAAATCAAACAAGCTCAACTTGGCAAACAAATACTGAAAAGAAAATTGAGGCAAAGTCTTGGTAAGAATGTTGCCCAACTGTGATTCTGAGCACACAAAAAACGTGCAAAGATCAGCCCGCATCAAAAGATCTCAAATAAAGTGACAACCAATTTCAATATGTTTTGTGCACTCATGAAAAACAGGGCTGCTGACAATTAAGATAGCAAATTGATTATCGCAAAATATAGACATCGATGGAGGAACCTCTAAACCAAAATCATGAAAGAATGAGCGAACCCAAAGCATTTCAAATAATATATAAGCCATGGCACAATATTCAGTTTCAGCACTAGAACAAATGATAACATTTTGCTTTTTGCTTCGCCAAGTGACAAGATTATCACCAATAAAAGTACAATAACCAAAGGTAGAGCGACAATTAGTGTGGCTCCCACCCCAACTAACATTACTATAACCAGTCATAGAAACAGATAAAAGTTGATATAATAAACCATAAGGTCCACAACCAGGGCCACCCTTCGAGTAACATAAAATACGACACACTACCTCAAAGTGTGATGAATGAGGAGTACGCATAAACTAACTGACAACACTCACATCATATGCAATGTCAGGACGAGTGACTGTAAGATATATCAACTTGCCAATCAAGCATCAATAATAATTAACATCAGAGAATGGTGTACCAGTATTAGCATCAAGTTTGACAAACGTGCTCATTAGAGTTTTAGAAGGGCAAGAACCTAGTAGATTAGTTTTAGATAAAAGGTCCAAAACATACTTACACTACGAAAGAGTGAGTCTAGAACGGGATCTAGCTATTTTTATGCCAAGGAAATATCGAAGAGCACCCAAGTTTTTAGTGTGGAAATATTGACTTAAATGAGATTCAAATCAGCAATAATTGAGACATTATTCCCATAAATAATGATATCGTCAACATACACAATCAAAACAAAGGTACCACAAGAAGAGTACAAAGTGAAACAGAATGATTTGAAGTAGAGCATTAAAGGCCATAGTTTAGCAAAACATCACTAAAGCAATCAAACTAGGCATAAGAGGATAGCTTCAGAACATACAACACGACGAAATCCACAAACTAAGTTTTCACTCCGGCAACAGCATAGACAAGAGATTGATCCATGTAAATCTCCTCCTAAAGGTCACTATGAAGAAATGCATTTTTAATGTCCAGCTGGTAAAGAGGCTAAAAGTGACTCACAGCCATAGTAAGAAGTATGCAAACAGGGTTCAATCGAGCAACTGGAGAGAAGGTCTCCACATAATCAGCTCCATAAGTCCAAGTATGACCTTTGGCAACAAAGCGTGCTTTAAGTAGCTCAACAAACCATCCGAAAGATACTTCACGGTATAAACCCAATGGCATCCCACAGTTAGCTTTCCAAAAGGTAATGATGCCAGCTCCCAGGTATGATTTTGATAAAGTATATGTATCTCTTCATCCATAGCATGCTTCCACCCAACGAAAGATAATGCCTTTCAATATGAGACTAGGAGAAAAACAGAGGACATAGCACAAAAAAATGAATGTAAATAACGTGAAGTGTGATGATACGAAACAAATTTGACAATGGGATGTTAGGTGCAATTATGCTTATCTCAATGAAAGCAATTGGTAGATCATCCTCAGAAATAAAGGAAGCAGAGGTTGGAGCCTTAAATACATTAGATGAATGGGCCATAAGGAACAACTAGTCTATTTTGAGTCTGTTGGAACACCTGCAAGGGAATAACCTGACTGTTTTGATTTTGCTAATACTCCTACAAAGAAGAATGAGGAGGTAGTGTAGGACCAATTTCCCCCTCGTAAGGATGAGGATAAGACTCCTCCTAAGTGTTGGAAATAAGGTCATAAGATAATTGAGTCTTAGAAGTGGAGAAGAATGACGTGAATCCAAAAAATAAAAAATAACATCAACACTCACAAAATATTTAGGGAATAGCGGGTGATAATACCTTTTTTGTGTACAAGAATAATCCAAAAAAATGCATTTTCGAGAACGAGAAGACAATTTATCTATACCAAGATCAAGAATATGAACAAAATCAACACAACTGAAAACTCAAGGAGTAAGAGGGAAGGAGTTATCAGCAGGATATAAAATAAAAAATAGAGACTTGTTACCCAACACGACAGATGGCATACGATTAATAAAAGAACAAGCAGTGAGAACAACATCCCCTCAAAAAGGCTTTGACACATACATGTTGAACATTATAATAAGAGCAACATTAAACAAATGATGATGTTTATACTTTGCAACACCGTTTTGCTGTGAAGTATGAGCACAAATGGTTTAGTGAATAATCCCAAATCAACACAAAAAGAAACAACAACAAATTGTAAGTATTTCAAAGCATTATCGGAGCAAAAATTTTGATACGTTTGCTAAATTGGGTAAAAATCTCATTATAAAAGTAAGTCACAATATAGGTCAAGTTAGATCGTTTTTTCATTAAAAATAACCAAGTTATGCGAGAATAATCATCAAAAAATAAATAAATAACAAAGTACTAATAACCATTAATGCTAGTGGTGCGAGATGGTCCCTATATATCTGTATGAACTAAATCAAAAAGCTCTGTTTGATGACTGACACCATAACTGGAAAAAGAACTACGATGATGGTGCTTTCCAAGTTGACAAGTCTTGCATTCTAGACTCAATATAAGACTCAAATTAAGGAATGACAAGACTTCAATTTATTTAAGAAATGATGCCCAAGACGAAAGTATCATTAAAGAGGAGATAGATACTGCAGCACTCAGAACAGAAGAAACTATAGTAGAAAAACTAGTAGAATCCATGTAGTAAAGCCCGCCTTTCTCGTGTCCTAACCAATCCTCCTCTTGGTCTTGAGGTTCTGAAAAACACGAGATTGGAGAAAATATTATAGAACAATGTAATGATTTAGTCAACTAACTAACCCACAATAATTATTTGAAAAATTAGGCACACAAAGGCCATGAGGCAAATGAAATGAAGAATGGAAAGAGAGAACTCATTTCCTTACACAGGATCATCAACTAAAATAGCATGACAACTAATAGAATTTAAATGAGAAAACACAAAAGATTTATCAGAAATATGAGAGCTCGCACCAAAATTAATGAGTAAGGAAGGTGGAGTGGAAACTGTACAGGCAATATTACCTAAATTTGCTAATGGAAGTAGATGAATGAGACATTCGACGAGTTTGCAAGAGTTCACTAAGTTGGGTAGTAAGGTTGTTGTGGGCACTGGATACTAAAGACTCTAAAGCAACTGGCATTGATTGAGGGGAAGCCACAGGAGCAGAACTATTTGACACATGATGATTGATCTGATCGACCATACTTGGCCAAAAATATGGCTTGGTTTAATTGGTACGACCTTAGTGAGAACATTTTCGATCTCCTCGCCCCTAAGAAGAGCGACCTCAATTACCAAAAAAAAAAAAAAGGAAGAGCGACCTCCACGGGCTGAACCCTAAAAAGAATGACCACCACATCCTCGCATAGTACCACGAGACGATCCTTGAACAATATCATGGAAATCAAGGCATAAGTTTTCAAAGTAAAGGTCTAAACAGGTGAATGATAGCCTAAATATGATCGTAATAGGCAAGAGTAGGCATTTGTAGCGGTAGGCAAGGTCCCACTTGCAAGAATTTGATTAAACCATGCAAGTTCGAATCAAATTCAGAGAGAAAAGAGGCTATCATAAAATCTTCCAGTGCCACTTTTGTTGCGCAAGGTTCGTGGTAAAGGGTCTATACTGCAACAACTGATCCCTTAGGTTCTTAAGACACTGTAATATTCTGAAAGAGAATGACTAGCTTGCTTGGTTGTGAAGATCTACTCATACAATTCAAAGATTTGTGAAATAATACTTTGCCATAAAAACGAGTCAACAAAAGAATTCCAATTTTTCTTAGAAAAGTCACAGAATTTCACAGTAGTAGCAATTTTAGGTTCATGAGTATGCTATAATCACCCCCATAACAATAGAGTCTTCACTAAGCCAAACATCATCATACTATCATCTGGTTTGGGTGAAAGGTCAATAAGAAACTTCAAGTTTTTCTTCCCAGGAAGATATACCTTCACTGCATGAGCCCAAGCCAAATAATTTAGACCATTCAAATTTTTAGAGTAATAAAACGAGGAATATCTTCATCTTTAACCAATATTGATTTCGGTTCAATCATAATAACTTTCCTTCAGCCATAGATCAAGAATAAAGAACAAAAATCAACAAACAAGAAAATACCAAGAATCCAATCGACAAAGATGATGTGCAATGACCATCAGCACTGTCAATGAGCGACAAAGCAGCGATATAGCGACGAGCAGCAATGTTCAACGATCAAAAATGACAACGAGGTTCAGCAATGACCATCAACAATGTCAACGAGCAGCGATGATGAAGATCGCAACAAGCATTAGCAAAGGACCAGCAACGATGACAAGGTTCGCACGACGACTTCGATGCAAGTTGATGACTGACGACGACGAACATGACGAGCATCAGGGAGGTCGACTAGGCTTTGCTATACTTATCGGTAGACACCAACAACCATCGAGGCTTTGCGGTGGTCACTGATTGTCACACAGACAGACAACAAGTTTATTTCTTTCTTTTTTTTTTTTTTTGAATAAAAGAATATTCAGAGATGGCTTAGATACCATGCTAAAAACAAGAATACAAAACCAGAAGAATAATGAAAAGGGTTAATTGATCTATCGCCAAACCATTAATATCGTATATATATACTATTGGAAGCCAATTGGCTATCCATAATTACACAATATGTTACCAAGAACAACAAATCCTAACTGATAGCAAGATAAGGAAAATATAGAAACAAATCTCATATTCTAATTATCAAGAAGCCCAACAACACATAAGAGAAAGGGTCTCAACCTTAAAACTTAGCTGTTAACTCAACAAGTAGATTCCATGAGCGATTCTCCCCTTTCCTTTTTCATCTTGACCTCAGTTTTAGAACCAAAGGGCCAGGAGTGTTTCGAGTCACTCTTGAAATTCTTCGCTCGTAAGGCAAGCACTGAAGTTTCTTTGGCGGAGGCAAGGTAATTATAGGTGACGTCTCGTGGAACTGCTCACTTAAAGGGAAGCCCCTTCCTCTAGGAGTGCTCAACCCACCACCACCATGTACTTTAAGACAAAAAAAAGATAGGATTGTACATGATGCTGCTTTCATCGTGAGGGAAGTCCATCTCTTATATGAGAGAAATAACTTTCTTATGGGCTGATTTAAAACAACTTCTAATAGCCCCTCTCATGCTGATCTGCATAGACATACACACAACATGGACTTAGACACAACATGGACTGTGGTGAGGCCCAATTGGAAACCCGCTCTAATATCATCTCAAGAAGCCCAACAACACTTAAGAGGAGGAGTCTCAAGCTTAAAATCGAGGTGTTCAGGTGAGTGAAGTCAAATCTCCTATATGGGAAAAATAATTTTTCTCATGGGCTGATTTAAGACAACTTCTAACACTAACAATAACATAAACAACAAATCTACTGTTTCAATATTGCATGCAAATATGTATGCATCCAGAAAAATATAATAATTAAGCTACAGATAAGATATTTCAAGGCTGAAATTTGAATGAGCAAGAACTAGAAATTTGCAAACTGAATTTGTAATCATCTGCAATTTCTGTGACACAGGAAGTTAAACCCAAATCTAATACAAAAATAGTTAGCTGCAATTTCCAGCTTCAATGGCAATGACAAACTACAAAAGATGAAATCCCAAACAAACACTCGAACACATGAATGAGACAAGCCCCATTAAACCCTATATTTTATGCAATTGCTCGGGTTCATAAATGGCTGACACACCAACTACATGAATAATTTGACATTAGTTTTTCTTCTTTATAATGAAATAATTAGAGGTTAAAAATGTAAATATATTAATTTTGTCAAACTTGAACGCTTTTCCTAACACCTGAACTTAGGTAAAATGAGATCAACATAGCTAAGGAGGAAGTGAAGCAAAAGGCAAGACTAGAATTGTATTAATTTATTTACGTGTCCTGGTTTTAAGTCGTCTTTTTGGAGGCAAGCCAAAGTTGTAACATCAATTTGATGTTGAATTCTCAATTGTCTTTCGACCAACAAAAATTTATTTGTGGTCCCTTAAATCGAAAAACATGCAAAAAAACGAACGTACAAGAAACAAGATTGCATTAAAATATTAACTAAACTTCTACTACCCTCCAAACAAGAACGTGCGCCTCTCCCATGAACTCCATCAAATACAGATGGTAAGGATATAAGATAACAACACCTTTTTCAACGCCATGATTAATGGGTCATTCTTCAAGAGAAAAGGTGCCACCCGAGGAGTCTGTGACAAGAGATCCAACCAGGATACCATGTAAGAAGGATTGACAGCCAAACTACTATTGTCTGCAAAAATGTTTATGTTCTTTTGCTGGTGGCCATAAATATGCCTCTGTCCATGAGAAAGAAAAACCTAAATTAGAGAGTTGAAAACTATTAAAAATTAATCAGTGCACATCAGGCTGGAAAATTTTCAAGTGGATAGCAGAGAGAAAAAAAGTTGATGAAGAATAACAACAGTAAAGAAATTTTGTTAAACATTTCTACACATACAAGATCTCCTAAGTATCTCATGCAAAAGTGAAATAACAAAAATATTTACACGATTTTCCATTACGCCGTCATAATCAACACAATAATTACAGATAGTTTGCCATCTCCATTTCCAAAATCATTGTCATAACCCCACTCCTTGACAAGTCATACAGCTCAAATACATGCATAAGAGGCTATTTTGAAGCTAAGGTAACAACAGAATGCCATTTGGGTTCACTGCTTCCATTTGCATACTCTCCCACGTAGACTTTCAATGTGAGACTCAACACAAGCAGACACAGGTTGATATCACTACAAACCCCTTCCTTTATCTCATTATGTACTTGTAAGGGGCCCGCATTTGGTCACCAAAAATAACCATCTTGTGGTTAAGTCACATAAATAATCTATTGCAGTGTGCCCAAGCCCCACATTGTAATCTGTGCACGTTAACTTTGATAATATAATTAACAATAAGGGAACACACAGTTTTTAAGTTCCCATGGGAATGTACTGCTTCTTGTAAACCAAGTAAGCATAGAACTTACAGCTTCTTATATCTCCAAAGGAACACAATATAATATTTGTCTTTCATGCTAATGCTGTAATAGCACAATATTTACACCTTCCATGCTAATGTTTTACAGTGTTTGAAAGTTTATAAACACTAAAATACCTGCAACTTGTTGTCCATGAAGACGGAAACTTCAAAATGAGTGTTGTATCAGTGTCTAATACAAGTCCATCTCATGCATGTATCAGACACATGCTTATTGAGCATGTCAATTTTTGTATTGTATTTTTTTCACCAAAAACAAATTAATAGAAATGTAATATTTTTATTATATCATCCCATAATTTTCTTTTTGTCTCAACTTTTGTTACTTTCGTACATTGAACTAGAATTATGGATAGAAATGTTGAATTCATTATGACCTAGATTATTAATTATTGGATTTATTTTATAGTTGCATAATTTGCATTCAGTCTTCTTTCCTCTTTTTTCTCTCCACCACCTCCAACTTTACCATTGGAGCCAAGGGATCTCTGGCCATCAAGGCTTGCTGAAAAATACTTCCTCACACTCCATCACACACAAGGCAAATAGTTGTCCATCTAGACTGTGTGCAACCTTCTTCGGTGTGTGGCTTACAGAGTTGCTCCAACTTCTTCCTCCAGCGATTGCCTAATGTAAATCATCACCCCTTAAGCTTTAGTTGCTAATCTGGACTGCATTACACCTTCGCACAAGCCTCGATCTCTGTTGATGACCAATTTATATGAGAATGAAACCCGTGTGCTATGTTCTCAACTAAGATTGTAACCTATTTCCATGGTGGTCGCCCTTGTTCGCCCTGTTGTGGTTTGGAGCACTATCCAAAGTTTTGATTCTTCGCTCACTAGTCAACAGGCTAACACTGCCTATGTGGAAATAGCATCGATTAAATGTTATTTAGGATTTCTTGAGGCCGCTATGAAATTCTTGTTCGTTGCTTGCTCACTTGTCACTTGTGATTTGTGACCTTGTAGATTGTTCTAGCTTGCCACAAATCTATTCATGGCAACCTTGAATTGTATGCATGCTCTTTAGTATACTTGTTGTAGTTCTCATCACAGAAACAAGAGGTGCACATATGGTGGTATGTGTCTCACACAAGACTATATTGCTAACAAGTTCAAGCTCTGCATTCTCGTAAATATCTAGCATCTTTGACCTCCTTGGTTTGTGTAGCTCTTGATTCTCAAAGTGCCCTTATCCGTGCATACTTTCCTACTTCCACATTTACCCTAACCAATTCAGGTAAGGTTACAAGTGTGGCCCCCTCTTCTTCAGCGTGGTTTCTTGATTTGCAGTTACCACTCATATGTCAGGTAACCTTTCGTTATTATTTGCTTTGATTCCAGTTAAGCACTACATTGTCTTAGCTGATGCAACCTCTAAACCTATTGCAAGAAAGAAGACTATTCATCCTTTTCGTTCATTGTCCTTACCCTCTAGTCTTTACGTACCCGGCTTTCCATTCAACTTAATCTGTTAGCTAGTTGACCACATTCTATCATTATTCCATCACATTTTGTCCTACTCAGATATTACAAGACTCAAGTCAAATAAGATGACTAGTGTTGGGCATATGAAAGATGGACTTTACTATCTTAACCCTGATAGCCTGCGCTCACTTGCTTGTCAACCTATTCCTTCTTCATCAGCTTCGAGTGTTGTTGTGTCTCCCTTCAGTGGCATTTTCGTCTAGGCCATTTATCTTTGGACAAACTTAAAAGAGTTATCCTTGGTTTAATTCATGTTTCAAGTCTAGGGTGTGAAGTTTGTCAGCTCGGCAACCACCATCATAGTTCTTTTCCGAACCACAACCTAGTCATCAGTTAGAGCCCATCAATCTTGTTCATACTGACATATAGGGGCCTACTCAAGTTTTTGCTCCTCTTGTTTTTTCCCATTTTGTCATTTTTGTCAATGATCACTCTCGCATGACTTGACTTTTCTTAACAAACACCATTTTGAGCTTCCCTCTATTGTCTCTTGTTTTTATAATGAAATTCTTACTCAATTTAGCAAATTAAGATTCTTCGCTCTAATAATGCTTCAGAATATACCAAGTCTCTCACGGAGTTTTTTTGTGCTAATCATGGCATTATTCATCAAGACCAGTTGAGAAAAAATCTTAACAAAAAGGTAATGTTGAAAGCAAACATTATCATCTTTTAAATGTTGCTCATGCTATGATGATAAATATGCATGTTCCTAGGCAATTTTTGGGGATGCCATTCTTACCACATGAAAGCTTATGAATCGCATGCCATCTATTGTTATTGACCATCAGTCCCCCTTCTCCGTTCTTTATCCTCAAGCTTCTTCTTTTTGTCTTATGCCTCGTGTCTTTGGTTGTGTCGTTTTTGTTTATATTCTTAATTCAAATTTAGGTAAATTGTCCCATCAGGCATGGAAGTGTCTTTCTTAAGTATTCTCAAACTCAAAAAAGTTACCATTGTTACTATCCTCCTTCGTAGATACTTTATTAGGGTCGATATTCTTTAAGTTTGCTCCATGCTTTTCCCCTTAGGGTCAACAATTGTCCATTGATATTTTATCTCCTTATAATGGGGAGCTCTCCCTTCCCAGGAGGGGGAGTCTTCCCACATTCCTTACCTTCTCCTGTTCTCCCAAAGCTTATACCTCTGCAACTCTATCATCAATATGACGATAGGCAAGTTATTTTTTATAACCCAAATTTGTCTCCTCCTAAGCTTACTCCTTCTCATGAGACTTCTACCAGTTCTTCTTCCTGTTAGGTATCTAATGTCAGTGCTCTTACTAATTCCCCTTTTAAGACTTCTACTAGTCCGACTTCATCTAAGATTACCTAATATCAATGCTCCTTCTCCTGCGCCACGTAGTACCAGTGTTCCTTCCCTTAATGTTCTTGGAGATAGACATATGGGGTTAATTACTTGGAGACTCTCTCCCCTGTAGCTCGCTGAACTTAATTTGATCCTCCTTGTAGTCGTTGTGAGTTGTTCTTAGTCTTTATTTTAGCTTGATATTAAGTATGCCTTCTTACATGGAGAACTTCAGGAGTAAGTGTATATGGATTAGTCACCTGGATATGTTATTCCCAGTAGGGATCATCTTGTTCACTGTTTGCATCATGCTCTATATGGTCTAAAGCAGTTTCCAAGTGCTTGGTTTCATCGATTTAGTTCAGTTCTTATTAATTATAGTTTCATGCTATCCAATTCTAATTATTCAGTCTCCACACACCATTCTTCTACCGGTATCACTATGCTGATTGTGTATGTTGAAGATATTAATATTTCTAGAGATAATTCTACTGGTATTACCAATTTAAAAGATTATTTAAGAAAGCATTTTCACACCAAGGATCTCAAAACTTGGTTCTAGTCCATCAGATTATCCTACAGACTATTCAATGTGCCTTAACTTGAAGCACGGTGATCCCTTTCTTAACATTGACCAGTATCGTCCTCTTATGGGTAAATTCATTTATCTTACTGTGGCACGACCAATTATGC